>JARQOD010000005.1:140724222-140748008 GCA_033576555.1 Oophaga sylvatica | reverse complement strand
CCTGATTTATTTTTTGGTGAACAACAAGATTTTTTTTCTTTTAAAAATGCTTGCTTGTTATTATTTTCGTTTGAGACCCAGATCCTCTGGTGATGAATCACAGCACATAGGGTTCATAATGTCACTTTTGCGCAAAGAACCTCAGGAATGGGCTTTTTCTCTGCAACCTACTGATCCATGCTTTAGATCAGTGGATAGTTTTTTTTCTGCTTTGGGGTTGCTGTATGATGATCCCGATCGTGTCTCATCAGCTGATACAGAATTGAGACTTTTGAGGCAGGGATCTGGTAATGTGGAAAAATATTGTACACACTTCCGACGGTGGTCTACTCAGGTGGAGTGGAACGATTCAGCTTTGAAAAGTTTGTTTCTTGCAGGACTAGGTGACAGGGTTAAAGATTTGCTGATTGCTTATCCCATACCAGGTAACTTGCAGGAGGCTATGCAATTAGCTATACGGGTGGATAGGAGACTGCGTGTAAGGGTTAATGAGAGTAAATCTGCCATGTCAGCTCCTAGTCTTGAGAGGGTTTGTACTGACATTGGAGAGCCGATGGAGATTGGAGCGATGGCACTCCGCTCTCAGAAAAAGACCGCAGTTATTCGGAGGGTTTGTGTTTTTATTGCGGCAAATCTGACCATTTCATTAAGAACTGTGTGCTGCGTATGAATAAAGAAAAAAAAAAGAGGTCAGTGTTGCCCGTATAGCCTGTTTAAACACTAAGGGTGTATTTATTTCTGCCACTACTGCTGCTCAGGAAGAATTAATGGAATTCCGGGTATTTGTCGATTGTGGTTCTACTCTGAATGTGATTGTTGGGGAATTCTTGGAAAAACTTAAATTAAAACCCAAACCTTTGTCATCCCCTATTGCCGTGGTTTCTGTTGATGGCTCTCCCTTGAAGAATGTTACTCACAAGGTCTGTGAATTTCCCCTCACTATTAATGGTGTTCACCAAGAAAATTTGGATTTGGTAGTATTGAATAATTTGCCTTCTCCAGTGATTTTGGGGTTACCCTGGTTAAAATTGCACAATCCTGTGCTGGATTGGTCTACCAATGAAATTAAGTCCTGGAGCTCTCAGTGTTATGACAAGTGTTGTAACGGGCGTAGTGCTGCTGTGGATAAAGGGGAACTACCTGTACCTATTCAGGATTTTTGGAAAGTTTTTTCTGAGAAGGAATCGCAGATGTTACCCCCCCATAGAGACTATGATTGTACTATTGAATTTGTCCTTGGAGCGACTCTTCCTAAAAGTTGGTTATTTAATCTTACTATACCTGGAGAAAGGCTTTGGAGGAATACATACAGACAAGCTTGGCCGCCGGTCACATTAGGCCTTCCAAGTCTCCTGTGGCTGTTGGATTTTTTTTTGTTAAAAAAAGGAGGGCGGTTTACGTCCTTGTCTGGACTTTCATGAGATTAATAAAATTACTGTACGCAATCCTTACCCACTGCCATTGATTCCTGATTTGTTTAACCAGTTAGCGGGGCCAAGTGGTTCTCTAAAATTGATCTTCGGGGGGCATACAATTTGTTGCGCATAAAGGAGGGTGACGAATGGAAGACTGCTTTTACCACTCCTGTGGGTAATTTTGAGAATCTGGTTATGCCTTTTGGCCTTACCAATGCTCCTGCATTTTTTCAGAATCTTATTAATGACATCCTTAGGGTGAGTTTCCACGGTCAGGAAACGCGTGTTTGGCGCTGTGCGCTGGCGCAGCGCCAAACACGCAGCGTCCAGATGTTACAGCATAGTGGAGGGGATTTCAAGAAATCCCATCTCCACTATGCGCAAAATTACGCAGGCGGCACACCTGCGTTTACGGACATGCGGCGCGTCTTTTCAGACCGCAGCATGTCCTAGCGTCTTGCGGCGACGGTGCGTCGCCGCAACAGAATTTACACAGGGCTATGTAGCCCTGCGTTATTTCCGGAGGTGTTCCGGAGGTGTCCTGAACACCTCCGGAAATAACGCGCGTCAGAAAGGGGGCGGGACTTAGACGGAGCGGAATTTCCGCTCCGTCATATACGCTGTGTTTCCTGATGGTGGAAACACAGCCTTAGACCTTTGATCGGCAAAAATGTGGTTGTGTATTTGGATGACATTTTGATTTATTCGCCGGATTTGGAGTCTCATTGGCGGAGCGTTCGTGAAGTATTACAGTTATTGAGTGACAATTCGCTTTTCGCTAAGCTGGAGAAATGTGAGCTCACTGTACAGAGAATTAGTTTTTTGGGCTACATTATCTCCAGCGAAGGTTTTGAGATGGATCCGGTGAAAGTTCAAGCTGTGCAGGAATGGCCTAGGCCTATTGGTTTGAAATCATTACAGAGGTTTTTGGGTTTCGCCAATTATTATAGAAAATTCATTAAAAATGTTTCTATTATAGTCAAACCACTGACCGATCTCACCAGGAAAGGTGCTAATGTGGTTCAATGGACTACTGAGGCCATTGAAGCTTTTGTGTTTTTAAAGGAGAGGTTCAGCTCTGCTTCCATCCTTATGCAGCCTGATGTGACTAAACCGTTTTTGGTTGACGTTGATGCTTCTTCTTTAGCTACATTGAGAAAATGATCTTTGCGTGAAACGGTCATAGTGTTAGAACTCTCCTGTTAGGTTTTTTCTATCTTGCTGGTCACATGACCTTTTTTGCCTACTTAATCCTGCTCCGCCCTTCTGGCTTTGCTGGACTTCATTGTAACTTCTACTCTTAAGCTAGCCGGGTGCTTTGTTACCTTACTCAAATAGTTTTGCTTGGTCTTCAGACCTCTATGTTCTATTTTGTTTTGTTTTTCTTTTTACTGCTACAACTTCTGTTAGGAGGTGTCCACCTTTTCTCCCAGTCCCTAGTGCTTGTAGGGATCCCTTCCTCGCATCTATAGTTCTTCGTTCAGACTAGCTGAAGACTTTAGCGGGTCTGATCGCAGGATCAGGTTCCCCGTTACATAGTAGGGATTGAGCTTAGTTTTATTGTAGGGACAGATATCCCTTTCTTTCCTTAGTGTTTGTAGCAGAACATAACAGTAAGTCCAGCCCAAAAATATCTCTAAGGAAAGATTACCAGTTTCCATTATGGTGTTGGTTCAAGAATTGGCTCAACGCCTGCAGGGACTCTCTCTGGAGGTGACCGAACTCCAGCAACACGTGAGTAACTGTTCTGGAGCACATTTCGTGGAGCCAAAGGTACGTTTGCCTGATTTATTTTTTTGGTGAACAACAAGATTTTTTTTCTTTTAAAAATGCTTGCTTGTTATATTTTCGTTTGAGACCCAGATCCTCTGGTGATGAATCACAGCGCATAGGGTTCATAATGTCACTTTTGCGCAAAGAACCTCAGGAATGGGCTTTTTCTCTGCAACCTACTGATCCATGCTTTAGATCAGTGGATAGTTTTTTTTCTGCTTTGGGGTTGCTGTATGATGATCCCGATCGTGTCTCATCAGCTGATACAGAATTGAGACTTTTGAGGCAGGGATCTGGTAATGTGGAAAAATATTGTACACACTTCCGACGGTGGTCTACTCAGGTGGAGTGGAACGATTCAGCTTTGAAAAGTTTGTTTCTTGCAGGACTAGGTGACAGGGTTAAAGATTTGCTGATTGCTTATCCCATACCAGGTAACTTGCAGGAGGCTATGCAATTAGCTATACGGGTGGATAGGAGACTGCGTGTAAGGGTTAATGAGAGTAAATCTGCCATGTCAGCTCCTAGTCTTGAGAGGGTTTGTACTGACATTGGAGAGCCGATGGAGATTGGAGCGATGGCACTCCGCTCTCAGGAAAAAGACCGCAGTTATTCGGAGGGTTTGTGTTTTTATTGCGGCAAATCTGACCATTTCATTAAGAACTGTGTGCTGCGTATGAATAAAGAAAAAAAAAAGAGGTCAGTGTTGCCCGTATAGCCTGTTTAAACACTAAGGGTGTATTTATTTCTGCCACTACTGCTGCTCAGGAAGAATTAATGGAATTCCGGGTATTTGTCGATTGTGGTTCTACTCTGAATGTGATTGTTGGGGAATTCTTGGAAAAACTTAAATTAAAACCCAAACCTTTGTCATCCCCTATTGCCGTGGTTTTTGTTGATGGCTCTCCCTTGAAGAATGTTACTCACAAGGTCTGTGAATTTCCCCTCACTATTAATGGTGTTCACCAAGAAAATTTGGATTTGGTAGTATTGAATAATTTGCCTTCTCCAGTGATTTTGGGGTTACCCTGGTTAAAATTGCACAATCCTGTGCTGGATTGGTCTACCAATGAAATTAAGTCCTGGAGCTCTCAGTGTTATGACAAGTGTTGTAACGGGCGTAGTGCTGCTGTGGATAAAGGGGAACTACCTGTACCTATTCAGGATTTTTGGAAAGTTTTTTCTGAGAAGGAATCGCAGATGTTACCCCCCCATAGAGACTATGATTGTACTATTGAATTTGTCCTTGGAGCGACTCTTCCTAAAAGTTGGTTATTTAATCTTACTATACCTGGAGAAAGGCTTTGGAGGAATACATACAGACAAGCTTGGCCGCCGGTCACATTAGGCCTTCCAAGTCTCCTGTGGCTGTTGGATTTTTTTTTGTTAAAAAAAAGGAGGGCGGTTTACGTCCTTGTCTGGACTTTCATGAGATTAATAAAATTACTGTACGCAATCCTTACCCACTGCCATTGATTCCTGATTTGTTTAACCAGTTAGCGGGGGCCAAGTGGTTCTCTAAAATTGATCTTCGGGGGGCATACAATTTGTTGCGCATAAAGGAGGGTGACGAATGGAAGACTGCTTTTACCACTCCTGTGGGTAATTTTGAGAATCTGGTTATGCCTTTTGGCCTTACCAATGCTCCTGCATTTTTTCAGAATCTTATTAATGACATCCTTAGACCTTTGATCGGCAAAAATGTGGTTGTGTATTTGGATGACATTTTGATTTATTCGCCGGATTTGGAGTCTCATTGGCGGAGCGTTCGTGAAGTATTACAGTTATTGAGTGACAATTCGCTTTTCGCTAAGCTGGAGAAATGTGAGCTCACTGTACAGAGAATTAGTTTTTTGGGCTACATTATCTCCAGCGAAGGTTTTGAGATGGATCCGGTGAAAGTTCAAGCTGTGCAGGAATGGCCTAGGCCTACTGGTTTGAAATCATTACAGAGGTTTTTGGGTTTCGCCAATTATTATAGAAAATTCATTAAAAATGTTTCTATTATAGTCAAACCACTGACCGATCTCACCAGGAAAGGTGCTAATGTGGTTCAATGGACTACTGAGGCCATTGAAGCTTTTGTGTTTTTAAAGGAGAGGTTCAGCTCTGCTTCCATCCTTATGCAGCCTGATGTGACTAAACCGTTTTTGGTTGACGTTGATGCTTCTTCGGTGGGGGTCGGCGCGGTGTTGTCTCAGGAAAACACGGATGGAATACATCCCTGTGCTTTTTTTTTCCAAAAAAATTTTCTGAGACTGAACTGAATTATGATATTGGTAATCGGGAATTGTTGGCCATTAAACTTGCATTTGAACACTGGCGGCATCTCTTGGAAGGTGCTTAATTTCCCATTCAGGTTTTCACTGATCATAAAAATTTGATCTATCTTGATGCTGCCAAACGCTTGAATGCCCGTCAGGCTAGGTGGGCACTGTTTTTCTCGCGGTTTAATTTTTTCGTTATGTACATCCCAGTTACTAAGAATGTTAAAGCCGATGCTTTGTCTCGCAGCTTTTCTCCCATGGTTGGTGCTGAGGAGGAGGAGAACATTTTATAAGAAGGGGTTGTGATTGCTGCTTTGGACTCTGTGTTGGAAGATGAGATTCTTAAAGCACAGGAGAATGCCCCATCTAACACTCCCCATGAGAGGTTGTTTGTGCCTGGGACCTTTAGGAGAGATTTGTTTGTTGAGTGCCATGAGTCTCGGTTGGCTGGTCATCCAGGAATCTCTGAGACCAAGAGACTTGTGGGTCGCAGTTTTTGGTGGCCTGGATGGCAGAAGGAAATCATTAAGTGGGTGCATCAGTGCACTGTGTGTGCTAGATCTAAGTCTTCACATACTTCTGCTGCGGGGTTGCTTTGCCCTCTGGAGATCCCTAGTGCACCTTGGACACATTTGGCTATGGACTTTATTACTGACCTTCCCCCCTCTGAGGGTTTCACTGTCATCTGGGTGGTCGTAGACCGTTTTAGCAAGATGTGTCACTTGGTTCCTTTCATCAAACTGCCCTGCGCTAAGACTCTCGCTAAGGCCTTTGTCAAGGAAATTGTCAGACTACATGGCGTTCCTACTGACATTGTTTCTGATAGGGGACCTCAGTTCGTGGCTCGTTTTTGGCGCGCCTTTTGTGACAGGTTGGGAGTTCATTTGTCATTTTCATACGGATATCATCCTGATTCTAATGGCCAGACAGAAAGGAAAAACCAGGATGTTGAGCAGTTCTTGCGTTGTTTTGTGGCAGACAATCAAGAGGGTGGTCGGAGTTTCTGCCACTTGCTGAATTTGCTCTTAACAACCATACATCCTCTTCTGCTGGTTGTTCGCCTTTTTTTTGTTGTACCGGGAGACATCCGTTGTTTGGGTCATTCTCCAAATTGGTATCGGCTGTGCCTGAAGAGGAGAATTTTTCCCGTGATTTGGAGAGAGTTTGGACAGATGTGCGTGGTAATCTTCAGGAGGCTAACAGAAAATCTAAAAGGGTACTTTGATAGGAAAAGGCAAGAGGTTTTGTTTGCTATTGGTGACATGGTTTGGTTATCCTCTAAGAATCTGCGGTTGAGGATTCCTTCTAAAAAATTGGGTCCCAAGTTTGTAGGGCCCTTCAAGGTGCTTCAGGTTGTTAACCAATCTGCTGTTAGGTTGGAGGTTCCTACTTCCTGGAAGATTAATCCGGTGTTTCATGTTTCTCTGTTGAAAAGAGCTGATGTGTCGGATGGAGACGCCTCTGCCACTGTTCCCCTGGTGGTGGAGGACGGGGAATATGAAATTTCCCACATCCTAAATTCTAGACGTTATAGAGGGAGTTTGCAGTATCTCGTTGTTTGGAAGGGTTTCGGACCCGAGGATAACTCATGGGTGAGGGCGGATGATGTTTCTGCGTCCAGAGCGTTTCACAAGAGGTTTCCGGGTAAGCCTGGGCCTAGGGGATCCGAGGATCCTCTTAGAAGGGGGGGTACTGTTAGAACTCTCCTGTTAGGTTTTTTCTATCTTGCTGGTCACATGACCTTTTTTGCCTATTTAATCCTGCTCCACCCTTCTGGCTTTGCTGGACTTCATTGTAACTTCTACTCTTAAACTAGCCGGGTGCTTTGTTACCTTACTCAAAGAGTTTTGCTTGGTCTTCAGACCTCTATGTTCTATGTTGTTTTGTTTTTCTTTTTACTGCTACAACTTCTGTTAGGAGGTGTCCACCTTTTCTCCCAGTCCCTAGTACTTTTAGGGATCCCTTCCTCGCATCTATAGGTCTTCGTTCAGACTAGCTGAGGACTTTAGCGGGTCTGATCGTAGGATCAGGTTCCCCGTTACATCGTAGGGATTGAGCTTAGTTTTATTGTAGGGACAGATATCCCTTTCTTTCCTTAGTGTTTGTAGCAGAACATAACACATAGGCTACTGACTTGCTGTATATTATTGTTTTCTCTCGACTATGAAAAACATTTTTTACAAGCTGTTTTATTATAATACTGTACGTGGTGAGTGCCAATCTACTTTTTGATATACTGTATGTCCAAGTAAGATACATGACTGAATTCAGTGTTTCTGTCACAATATGGGGCAGCAGGAAGTAGGTGACAGTAATGACTTCACCGCTGCAGTCTGTCATCAAAGACCAAGGGACAGCATTGGAGCAGTGGTGGGTGAGTAAAGCTCAGTTTATTTTTATACTGGATATAAAAAAGTTATTACTGGAAAAGGCTATAAAATATTAGAGACTACCTGAAGAGCCCGGCTTTGCCCGAGCATAGTAACTAACTGTGGTTATTTTATTTATTTATTTTATTTTACTCATTTATATAGCGCCATTAATTCCACAGCGCTTTACAGACGTTATAACAAATTATAATGATTATATTGCACATAAAAACATTTCACATCATATATTCAATACTACAGATTTGCAACACAAATGAACTAAATGATTACCCAGGTATTGATAGTATTTTATTTTCAACTCATTCAAGAGCTTTTTGATAAACAACATTTTTGGTTTTTCCTTCTGGAGCAAAGATGAACAGATTTTTGGCAGTTCAAACTCTTGAACAGGCCATGTAAAGTTGACCATGAGAAAAGCATGGAGATTGCAAATAGACCCCTACTACTTTCAAGGACGGTCCCTGAGCCTTGTTTATGGACATTGAAAATGGCAGTCGGCCTGGATAATAAGATGCTGGTGCTCCGGGGCGTGCCGGTATGCGGATCTTTTTTGGTGCTCTGGCCTCATCATGATCATTCTGGGCTTAAATGACAGGTCACTGAACCTTCAGTGACATGCTTCTTATTTTAAATACTGCGACTGCGCATTTAATATTGTGGTCTTCAAAAAAGAAAAATTTTGCTTCAACAAAACGGTGCTGGTGCATGCGCAATAGCATCTATTGGCAAGCAATGCTCTCAATCTGCACATGCGCAGCGAGGACCAGTGTGGGAACACGCAGAAGAAAAAGAAATCATCACTGTTGAACATAGCAACGCTCCCGCTGCCACGGAACACAACCGGCGCCATTTTTTGAAGCAATTTTTTTAACACAATATTAACCCCTTAATGACTGCCAATACGGCTTTCAATGGCAGCAGTTAAGAGGCCTTATTCCTCCTGCACCTCATGCCCCTTCTTTCTACACAGCCTCCTCCTGCATCTCACGCTACTCGTTTATACACAGCATTTTTCTGCGGCATAGCTTTTGTCCTTTATAGTCGCCTCCTCCGGCAGCACCTCACACCTCTTTTTCTATATACAATTGGAAACATTTGATCTCGAGAGAAATTGCACTAATTGCAATAAAGCGTATTGTATACACAGCCTACTTCTTCTGCAGAACCACACAGCAACTTCCTGTTATGAGCACAGCAGTGTAATCCACAGCAGTGTAATCCATGAGGCTCTTCCCTTTCCCTTGACGTCATGCCTCACAGAAGCAACTCCATTCTAGACATGATGGAGCTAGATGTGGCCTGTACCTGATGCGCAATGAAACTCTGAAGGTTTTGCAGGGTGGCTTTCGAGGTGAATGTGTCTACACCCGTGTGAGCTAACAACATGGGCCATGTGGACGGAGCTTTGTGTGTGGAGTGAGTGTGGCTATGCGGAGTGGGCAGGGCTCTGTGGAGAGGGCGTGGCTTGATACATACACACAAATACATACACTCAGCATTATATATATACATGACTTGATTGCATTCATGAAAATATGGCTTACCTGATCCTTTGTGAAATAGATGTCTTTACTTTTTCTGTCCCATTTAAAGGGAATATGTCACAAGGTTTTTAGTGTCAATCAGAGAAAAGCATGACTTGGGGGGCAGAGACACGTATTCCAGTAATGTATAACTCATTGGCTGCTTACTGCAGTTTTGACAAAATCATACTTTAATCTGCTGCAGATCTATAAGTTCTGTGAATGCTGAGCTCTGTATAACCCCACCCATAGCACTGATTGACAGCTTTCTTTGTACACTGTACATAGAGAGAAAGCAGCCAATCAGTGGTGGGGACAGGGTTATATAGAGCTCATGCATAGTGAGGACTTCTTGACAGCAGGCTTACTAGTCCTCCAGTCATAATTTCCTGCTTATAAAACAGCAATTTTATAAATACTACACTAAGCAGCCAAGTAAGTGATATATTGCTAAAATCAGTGTCTCTATCTCTATATTATGCTGCTCTCAGGTTAGGGGTTAAAACTTGGTGATAAATGTATTTTAAAGGCTCCATTTTACATTGGATTAAAGCAGTGGCGTGACTAGAGTCTCATGGGCCCCAGTGCAAGATTTGGACCGGGGTCCCTCCACTCCCGATATCTGCCTGTTTTTAATCCTGGTATATATGTCCCTCATTATTATATATATATATATATATATATATATATGCCCTCCATCCTGGTATATGTCCCTTAACTTGGGTCCCAACCTGGTATATGTATCCCTCATCCTGGTATATATATAGATCTCCATTCTGCAACAGTTCTTTAATGTATAGAAAAAAATTAAACCATTATACTCACCAGGTGTAAACAGAGAAGTCATGGAGCCCCATAGCAGAAGTATAATGCAGTCCTCATACTCCTGCATACAGTATATTTCACCCCTAATAGCCCTTCTTATAACATAATGGACCCCTCATAGTCTTCCATACAGTATAATGCAATGCTCATAGTTCTTCCTATAGTATAATGCACCCCTCATAGTCTTCCATACAGTGTAATGCACTCCTCATAGTCCTTCCTATAGTATAATGCACCCCTCATAGTCCTCCATATAGTATAATGCACTCTCCATAGTACTACAAATAATATAATGCACCCTCCATAATCTTCCATAAAGTATAATGAGCCCTCCATTGGCCTCCACACAGTATAATGCACAGCCAATAGTCATCCTATAGGTATATGTCCCCTTCCTTGTATATGTACCCATCTTGGTATATGTCCCTCATTTTGGTATATGTCGCCATCCTGGTATATGTGCCCATTCTGGTATATGGCCCTTATCCTGGTATATGGCTATCTTTCTGATATATGTGCTCCATCTTGTTATATGACCCTCATCCTGGTATATTGCCCCATCCTGGTATATGGCCCACGCCACGTGTCAGCTAACTTTGGTGTGAGACGGGAGTGCATGACATCACTGGCACGTGCCCCTGGTCAAATGCATGCAGACATCAGTGCTGGCCTCTGATTTTCTTGGCAACATGTACTGCAGCTCATGGACCTGATGGGTCTCTACACCACAATACACTTCAACTAAATGTGGGTCAGAGGACGAACATCCAGCTGAACTAGGGACTGGCGTCAATGGGTCCCTAACCCAACTGGCCCAGTCGCAGGGGCAGCCACTGCGACTGCAGTCATTACACCTCTGGACTAAAGTATGTTACTGGTTGAATGATTTTAGAATGAATGATCGTTCAAGGAACTATCATAATGCCAACTAAGCCTGACAAAATTTAGTCCACATTGTCAGTTATAGGTGTTCAACCTGGCCTTACATGTTCAGTGACAAAGGGCAAAATGTATAAAGGATATTCCTTCGAACGAAAAAATTTTCACCTCCCTAAAAATCAAACAGAGCCTCCTTCATCTCAAATTAAGACTGTTTGTGATTAATCGGCTAAAATTATTATTTTAAGCTAATTTTCTATCTGATGAACAATCGTTTTGGATGCAGTCACTGTTAGGGTTGGTGGATTGCACTAAGTATAAAATAATAATAAGGTGCAATCGCAAACCGGGGTCCACTGTGCAAAGATGTAGACTGCAGCTAGTATGTACAATGATGGACCTAAACAAGCATATCCTAATACGACTGCATTAGCTCCACGCAGAATAACAGTGCGCACTATACACAGCTCTGTTAACTTCACAGAGAGATAGAGCTATAGGATTGAAAAAAAGAAGAAAAAGAAACCACCAAAAATACTGCTCACCACTAATATAATATAGTAGAATAGAAAAAGGACTTTATTGACAAAAACACATTAAAAACATTAAAACACAATGGAAAGCTCCCCGCATGTAAACTGCTCAATGGTAAGTATCAACACAGACAATTATGTGAAATCACACTCCTCCAATGAATATATACACATAAGGTGGCTCATGAACGATAGCAAGGCAATATAACAAATACAAATGTAGTCCACAAGTCTAGATATAACATGTATATCCAAATGGTATATTGAAAAAGACACAATTCACCTAGATAATATCAATAAGGGCCTGTTTCACCCTTCATCTGTGGTTGCTGGTCTGGCAGTGCAGAAGTCAGATCTGAAATGTCCATCTCCGGACCTGGTCGGCTTTCACCTGCGCTTGCCTTGCTGGCACCATGGGAGTGATACAGCAATGCTTCAGGTACTTTGTTTTGATTTTTTGCAGTCTGGCTTTTATACATTCAGGAGGCCGTAATGTCACAGCGAATATAAAAAACGTAGAGTAGGACTGCCCCATATGAGAATGCCTTGTCGTGGCGGAGTGGCTCAAAGAATTGATCAATTATTTGCCAAATGTCTCATTTTTAATACAGTTAGAATCCAATATGTGCATATGCACTTTATATATTGCATGCTGACCATGTGCGGCGCTGGCTTCTCCCCCCTTTTTTTACCTAATATCAATAAATACTTATAGTAAGCTGATGATATATACACCCTATCGGACATGTACAGTCACAACAAGTCTGTGTAAAGAAACCTGAGGACAAAAAAACAAATGGATCCAGAAAATCAGCCACCTTATGTGTATATATTCATTAGAGGAGTGTGATTTCACATAATTGTCTGTGTTGATATTTACCATTGAGCAGTTTACATGTGGGGAGCTTTCCATTGTGTTTTAATGTTTTTAATGTGTTTTTGTCAATAAAGTCCTTTTTCTATTCTACTATATTATATTGGTGGTGTGCAGTATTTTTGGTGGTTTCTTTTTCTTCTTTTTTAGTCTATATTCTGTACCACCTTCTGCACCCCCGTATTTTTATTGCCATATTATGCAGTGCGTCCATATTCGTTATCATTGAGAGCCTTTTATACCCTAGGCTCCTCCCTAAATGCTCACGCCCAGTCGGCCAAGACATGGCCTGCGGGCCAATCCGGAGGCGCCACATCACCAGAGCAGCTGACATCTAACCACCAATGAGAGTATGACACATCACGGACATGCTCAGTACGGAGATCTCTGGACTTAGACTCCCGTGTGCCAGGCTGCACCTGAATATTACTGGTTACTGAGGACTTGGCTGGAGAGCCAGCGGTAACCAACCGCATAGCACGAGCCTGAGCAAGACGCTGAGACCGACGTCCATGCTGAGCAGCAGCTACCGAACCAGAATGGGAGACCACAGAGGCAGACAAGGCTGGGGATCTATCCCGTGCAGCGGAAGAATCCCGACACCTAACATTCGCTCCCTTTGATTAATTTTAATCCAATGTGTATGGGGTCTTATTAGGAATGCACATCTAGTGAACAGATAACTTAAATGTATGGCCAGCTTCATGTATAAGAGCCAGTATGCATATTTATCCTAAATTTCATGAACAGTGGAAGTCAAACATCAGACTTTAAATGTTGATAATTTGGTAATTTTGAGATTTATTTCAGGCCAAGAAACTATGTCTTATATTATAGTTTATACCTTGATTTATACCTTAGAGAAAGCTAATCACCAATGTTCTGAATTCAGGATATTACATTCTGCTGTTACTTTAAACTAGCTTTAGCATATTATCATTTTTCTAGTCAAGTATTATATACTTTAATCACCTTTTTTTGAGGAAACAGAGACTGGATTATGAATGCTTCAAAGCTATGCGCTCCCTTCAGTTGGGTTTTCTCCCAGAGTGTTTTAAGCACTTGCATTGATGTAGTCTGTGTAGACAAAGGCTCGGAAAACAAGCTCTAAAAGAAAGAGAACATGTAATAGATCACACCAGACTGTTTAACGGTGATGAACATGTATTTTATAAGCTTGAAAAATAATACAATGCCATATTTCTGATAATATTTCAATACAAAAATTGACATATTTCTTATAAAAGCTGTTATAACCATTTATGTGCCAATGAAAATACCTGTAACTTTCTAATAAACGTTGCGGGAACTTTATCACTGTGTTTTTAAGCCAAATTAGCACAAAAATGCAAATATATTCAATGTTTTGTGCAAATACTGCTTGCGTCAAATTTAGTGACTTTTATTACTTTAGGAAACTGACATATAGGGGATAATGTATTCTCTGTTTTTAAGTCAAATGTCAGTTTGAAAGTCAGAGGATTATCTAGACTAAATACAAATGTATAATTATGAGTGAATAGTATTTGATCATCATCGAAAGGGTTAATTGGTCATATGATATGTAAGGCAATTCCGTCAAGTAAATATGAAGGGATTCTTTCAGTTAGTGCAGTCAGATTGTGAAATGTTATACTGTAGGAGGTAGTAATGGCAGATAATCTATCATCATTAATAAAAAGGCTGGATGTTTTTGGTCACAACAATTGACATTGTGGGTTATACATAATCTAGCGATAGAGAACTGGAACTGGTAGAGGAAGGTGGAACTTGATAGACCTATCTATTTCCAACCTATATAATTATATATTATATGGAAGACCTATTTTATAGAGAGAGGTCATCAATATCAGATTGGTGAAGGCCATACATCCGGTATCCCCACTGATCAGCTGCTACAAGCTCCGGTGGTGGCCAGCTGTAAACACTGAATGAAGCTGCACTGCATTGCTCTGTGTAATGTGTAGCTGGTGCTACCAGGTACTGCAGAACAGCCTCTATTTTCTTAACTTAAAGATGTTTAAATCTGATTGTTACAGCTAAGAAACAGTTGATCAATGGGGGTTAGAGAGGGAGTGTCTGACCCTCACTGTTGTGATATATGGTTGAACTACTTTAATGCAAACCTTCAGGGAAAAGTAAAAATGTTACAGTGCTTTTTGATTGTTATGCGCAGTAGCTTTGTGGACTATTTATCTTTATAGCTTATCAGATTGTTTTGCAGAGTTCTGCATAATTTACTAATAAAAAGTTGCTGGATTGTTGGTAACATTATAGACAAAGAGGAGATACAGGCCGGTCACAATCACTATTTCTACAAGCCTGCCAACTAATATTATACTTAACATACATCTCTATCAATTTCTAGATCGATTATATTTCTCTGAGCAAGGAGGAAGTAAAGGACTATATACACTGCTCAAAAAAATAAAGGGACCGCTCAAATAACACATCCTAGATCTGAATGAATGAAATATTCTCATTGAATACTTTGTTCTGTACAAAGTTGAATGTGCTAACAACAAAATCACCAAAAATCATAAATGGAAATCAAATTTAATAACCAATGGAGGCCTGGATTTGAAATCACACACAAAATTAAAGTGGAATGTAATGTCCTTAAAACAAGTCAAAATGATGCTCAGTAGTGTGTGTGGGCCCCACGTGCCTGTATGACATCCCTGTGCCTGTATGACCTCCCTACAATGCCTGGGCATGTTCCTGATGAGGCGGTGGATGGTCTCTTGAGGTATCACCTCCCAGACCTGGACTAAAGCATCCTCCAACTCCTGGACAGTCTGTGGTGCAACATTGGTGGATGGAGTGAGACATGATGTCCCAGATGTGCTCAATCGGATTCAGGTCTGGGGAACGGGCGGGCCAGTCCATAGCTTCAATGCCATCATCTTGCAGGAACTGCTGACACACTCCAGCCACATGAGGTCTGGCATTGTCCTGCATTAGGAGGAACCCAGGGCTAACCGCACCAGCATATGGTCTCACAAGGGGTCTGAGGATCTCATCTCGGTACCTAATGGCAGTCAGGCTACCTCTGGCGAGCACATGGAGGGTGGTGCGGCCCTCCAAAGAAATGCCACCCCACACCATTACTCACCCACTGCCAAATCGGTCATGCTGAAGGATGTTGCAGGCAGCAGATCGCTCTCCACGGCATCTACAGACTCTGTCACGTGTGTCACATGTGCTCAGTGTGAACCTGCTTTCATCTGTGAAGAGCACAGGGCGCCAGTGGTGAATTTTCTAATCCTGGTGTTCTGTGGCAAATGCCAAGAGTCCTGTACGGTGTTGGGCTGTGAACACAACCCCCATCTATGGACATCGGGCACTCAGACCAACCTCATGGAGTCGGTTTCTAACCGTTTGTGCAGACACATGCACATTTGTGGCCTGCTGGAGGTCATTTTGCAGGGCTCTGGCAGTGCTCCTCCTGTTCCTCCTTGCACAAAGGTGGAGGCAGTGGTCCTGCTGCTGGGTTGTTGCCCTCCTACGGCCCTCTCCACCTCTCCTGGTGTACTGGCCTATCTCCTGGTAGCGCCTCCAGCCTCTGGACACTATGCTGACAGACACAGCAAACCTTCTTGCCACAGCTCGCATTGATGTGCCTTCCTGATGAGTTGCACTACCTGAGCCACTTGTGTTGGTTGTAGAGTTCGTCTCATGCTACCACGAGTGTGAAAGTACAACCAACATTCAAAAGTGACCAAAACATCAGTCAGAAAGCATTGGTACTGAGATGTGGTCTGTGGTCCCCACCTGCAGAACCACTCCTTTATTGAGTGTGTCTTGATAATTGCCATTAATTTCCATCTGTTGTCTATTCCATTTGCACAACAGCAGGTGAAATTGATTGCCAATCAGTGTAGCTTCCTAAGTGGACAGTTTGATTTCACAGAAGTTTGATTTACTTGGAGTTATATTCTGTTGTTTAAGTGTTCCCTTTATTATTTTGAGCAGTGTAGTATTTAAAGTCTCCTCCTACTCTACCCACCAATAAAATGAATAGAATGTGCAGTCAAAATGAAGCACAGAAACCTCGAAGAGCAATCATTATTTTAATTCTAGATTGGAAACTTGAATTTATACACACAGATGCAAATAAGTAAACATCTAGCTTACCTTTATAAGAAAGAAAACTCCTCACTAAATATAAAACCATTCTAATGGTACACGGATTTAAACAAAGTATCAATTGTTTTAAAAACTAATAAATGACTTAGGTTTTCCAATCATTTGCATGCTGTTGTATATTGAAATGATTTACAATTACAATACATTTGATTGATTTGCAAATATACTTAAGGTCTTGTGTTTATTCACGCATGCAAAAAATGGAAGTATGTCATCAGTGTGTCAGTTTTCCACCAGTGTTTTTCACATATGATTAAATACATTATAAAGTTTCTGTTACCCTTTGTAATATTAATCTCAGACAGCACACAGACTGCACACTGATGCCATCCATGTTCTACCCATGGTTTTCACAGAATGAAAGACATGTAGTGGCGCTTTTTATCCATGATGCCGAAAAAACTCCAGATTTTTGCACTTACACACATACGTCTTATACATCTTCATTTAAGAATTTATATTTCACTACACTGAGTTGAAAAGTAAAAAGGATTCTGGTGAACTATGACATTTCTTTTTTACCAAAACGTTTTTCTATTGTCCTTCAGTATATTGTCCTATTTTAACCTATAGTTTAATTAATGGAACAAAAGCGTATAACTTCGCCATGTAATAATAATAATCTTTATTTTTATATAGCGCTAACATGTTCCGCAGCGCTTTACAGTTTGCGCACATTATCGTAAATGCCCATGTAAAATTAATACAATCCAAACATTGCTGAGTAATGGTAAATATACTGCATACGGTGGGGAAAATAAGTATTTGATACACTACCAATTTTGCAAGTTTTCCCACCTACAAAAAATGGATAGGTCTGTAATTTTTATTGCAGGTACACTTTAGCTGTGAAATACAGAATCTAAAAGTAAAAAAAAAAATAAAAACACAGAAAATCACATTGCAGTGTTTTTAAATAATTAAATTGCATAAAATAAGTATTTGATTACCTACCAACCAGCAAGAATTCTGTCTCTCTCAGACCTGTTAGTTTTTCTTTAAGAAGCCCTCCTACTGGGCACTTATTACCTGTATTAATTGCACCTGTTTTAACACGTTACCTGTTTAAAAGACACCTGCCCACACACTCAATCAATCCCTCTCCAACCTCTCCATCATGGCCAAGACCAAAGAGATGTCTAAGGACACCAGGGCCAAGATTGTAGAACCGCACAAGGTTGGGATCGGCTACAGGACAATAGGCAAGCAGCTTGGTGAGAAGGTAACAACTGTTGGAATAATTATTTGAAAATGGAAGAAACACAAGATGACTGTCAATCTTTGGTCTGGGGCTCCATGCTAGATCTCACCACATGGGGTAAGGATGATTCTGAGAAAGGTTAGAAATCAGACCAGAACTACATGGGAGGATGTGGTCCATGACCTGAAGAGAGCTGGGATCAAAAAGTTTCTGCTAGAAAACCACTACACAGTCATGGATTAAAATCCTGCAGGGCACGCAAGGTCCCCCTCTAATGCCAGCATATGTCCAGGCCCATTTGAAGTTTGCCAATGACCATCTGGATGATCCCGAGGAGGCATGGGAGAACATTTTGTTGTCAGATGAAACCAAAATATAACTTTTTGATGTTAAATCCACTCGCCTTGTTTGGAAGAAGAAGGATGAGTGCAACTCCATAACACCATCCCAACCGTGAAGCATGGTGGGGGAAACATCATACTTTGGGGATGCATTCTGCAAAGGGGACAGGACGACTGCACTGTATTGAAGGGTAACTGGATGGGGTCATGTATAGTGAGATTTTGGCCAATATCCTCCTTCACTCAGTAAGAGCATTGAAGATAGGTCTGGGTCTTCCAGCATGTCAATGACCTGAAACACACAGCCATAGCAACTAATGAGTGGAGCATTTCAAGGTACTGAAGTGGCCCAGCCAGTATACAGACTGAACCCAATAGAAAATCATTGGAGGGAGCTGAAACTCAATGTTGCCCAGCAACAGCCCTGAAACATGAAAGATCTGGAGAAGATCAGTATGGAGGAGAGGACCAAAATCTCTGCTGCAGTGTGTGCAACCTTGGTCAAGAACTGCAGGAAACATCTGACCTGACCTCTGTAATTGCACACAAAGGTTTCTGTACCAAATATTACGTTCTGTTTTTTTATTGTATGAAATACTTATTTTATGTAATAAAATGCAAATTAATTATGTAAAAATCATACAATGTAATTTTCTAGATTTTTTTTTAAGATTATGTCTCTCACAGTTGAAGTGTACCTACAATAAAAATTACAGTCCGCTCCATTCTTTGTAAGTGGGAAAACTTGCAAAATCGGCAGTGTATCAAATACTTTTTCTCCCCACTGTAAGAAACAAAATAAGAAAGCTTTTTTTTCATTTCAGCATCCACAAATCCACAATATTTAGTTAAATAAGTTAATTTCCAAGGAATAGAGGAAAGAGTTAACCTAAATAACTACCGTATATTCCAAGACAGGACCATATTCTATTTGTCTGGCACAGCTTCCTTGATAAGGATTTAGCTCTATACTGATTCTGAGTTGCTGTCAGCCTCTATTTTACTACTGTACTTACCCAGGAGTGTTAAATGACATGACGATATGAGTTAAAGAGTGAAACAGAATTTTTACTGTTAACCCCTTAATGACCAAGCCATTTTGTAGGTTAAAGACCAGGCCAATTTTTACAATTCTGACCACTGTCTCTTTATGAGGTTATAACTCTGGAACGCTTCTACGGATCTTGGCAATTCTGAGATTGTTTTCTCGTGACATATTGTACTTCATGATAGTGGTAAAATTTCTTCAATATAACTTGCGTTTTTTTATGAAAAAATGGAAATATGGCAAAAATTTTGAAAATTTTGCAATTTTCAAACTTTTAATTTTTATGCCATTAAATCAGAGAGATATGTCACAAAAATTAGTTAATAAATAACATTTCCCACATGTCTACTTTACATCAGCACAATTTTGGAACAAAATTTTTTTTTGTTACGAAGTTATAAGTGTTAAAAGTTGACCAGCAATTTCTCATTTTTCCAACAAAATTTACAAAACCATTTTTTTAGGGACCACCTCACATTTGAAGTGAATTTGAGGGGTCAATATGACAGAAAATACCCAAAAGTGACACCATTCTAAAAACTGCACCCCTCAACGTGTTCAAAGCCACATTCAAGAAGTTTATTAACCCTTTAGGTACTTCACAAGAATTGAAGCAATGTGGAAGGAAAAAATGAACATTTAACTTTTTTTCCCAAAATTTTTCTTTCGACACAATTTTTTTAAATTTTGTCAAGGGTATCAGGAGAAAATGAACCACAATATTTGTTGTACAATTTCTCCAGAGTACACCGATATACCATGTGTGGGGGTAAACCACTATTTGGGCGCATGGCAGAGCTCGGAAGGGAAGCAGCGCCATTTGACTTTTTTGGCTGGAATTGAGATTGGACGCCATGTCGCATTTGGAGAGTCCCTGTGTGCCTAAACAGTGGAAACCCCCCACAAGTGACCCCATTTTGGAAACTAGACCCCCCAAGGAACTTATCTAAATGTGTTGTGAGAGCTTTTAACACCCAAGCGCTTCACAGAAGGTTATAACGTAGAGCCGTAAATTAAAAAATCATATTTTTTCCACAAAAATGATCTTTTCATCCCAATTTTTATTTTCCAAAGGATAAAAGGACCCCAAAAGTTATTGGGCAATTAGTCCTGAGTACGCTGATACCCCATATGTGGGGGTAAACCACTATTTGGGCGCATGGCAGAGCTCAGAATGGAAGCAGCGCCATTTGACTTTTTTGGCTGGAATTGAGATTGGACGCCATGTCGCATTTGGAGAGTCCCTGTGTGCCTAAACAGTGGAAACCCCCCACAAGTGACCCCATTTTGGAAACTGGACCCTCAAGGAACTCATCTAAATGTGTTGTGAGAGATTTTAACCCCAAAGGGCTTCACAGAAGGTTATAACGTAGAGCCGTAAAATTAAAAAAATCATATTTTTTCCACAAAAATGATCTTTTCATCCCAATTATTATTTTCCAAAGGATAAAAGGACCCCAAAAGTTATTGGGCAATTAGTCCTGAGTACGCTGATACCCCATATGTGGGGGTAAACCATTATTTGGGCGCATGGCAGAGCTCGGAAGGGAAGCAGCGCCATTTGACTTTTTTGGCTGGAATTGAGATTGGCCGCCATGTCGCATTTGGAGAGCCCCTGCTGTGCCTAAACAGTGGAAACCCCCCACAAGTGACCCCATTTTGGAAACTAGACCCCCCAAGGAACTTATCTAGATGTGTGGTGAGAGCTTTGAACCCCCAAGGGCTTCACAGAAGGTTATAACGTAGAGCAGTACAATTAAAAAATCATATCTTTTCCACAAAAATGATCTTTCCACCCCCAATTGTTATTTTCCAAAGGGTAACAGGACCCCAAAAGTTATTGTGCAATTTGTCCTGAGTACGCTGATACCCCATATGTGGGGGGAAACCACTATTTTGACGCATGGCAGAGCTCGAAAGGGAAGTAGCGCCTTTTTCAAATGCAGACTTTGATGGAATGGTCTGTGGGTGTCATGTCACGTTTGGATAGCCCCTGATGTGCCTAAACAGTAGAAACCCCCCACAAGTGACTCCATTTTGGAAACTAGACCCCCAAGGAACTTTTCTAGATGTGTGGTGAGCACTTTGAACCCCCAAGTGCTTCACAGAAGTTTATAACGTAGAGCCGTGAAAATAAAAAAATCATATTTTTTTCCACAAAAATAAACTTTTTGCCCCAAATTTTTATTTTTATAATGGTAACAGAGAAATAGGACCCCAAAAGCTATTGTGCAATTTGTCTTGAGTACGCTGATGTCCCATATGTGGGGGGGAACCACTATTTTGACGCATGGCAGAGCTCGAAAGGGAAGTAGCGCCTTTTTCAAATGCAGACTTTGATGGAATGGTCTGTGGGTGTCATGTCACGTTTGGATAGCCCCTGATGTGCCTAAACAGTAGAAACCCCCCACAAGTGACTCCATTTTGGAAACTAGACCCCCCAAGGAACTTTTCTAGATGTGTGGTGAGCACTTTGAACCCCCAAGTGCTTCACAGAAGTTTATAACGTAGAGCCGTGAAAATAAAAAAATCATATTTTTTTCCACAAAAATAATCTTTTTGCCCCAAATTTTTATTTTTATAATGGTAACAGGAGAAATAGGACCCCAAAAGCTATTGTGCAATTTGTCCTGAGTACGCTGATATCCCATATGTGGGGGGGAACCACTATTTTGACGCATGGCAGAGATCGGAAGGGAAGGAGCACCGTTTTTAAATGCAGACTTTGATGGAATGGTCTGCGGGTGTCATGTCGCGCTTGGAGAGCCCCTGATGTGCCTAAACAGTAGAAACCCCCACAAATGACCCCATTTTGCAAACTAGACCCCCCAAGGAACTTATCTAGATGTGTGGTCAGCACTTTGAACCCCCAAGGGCTTCACAGAAGTTTATAACGTAGAGCCGTGAAAATAAAAAAAACATTTTTTCCACAAAAATAATCTTTTTGCTCCCAAATTTTTATTTTTATAAGGGTAACAGGAGAAATAGGACCCCAAAAGCTATTGTGCATTTTGTCCTGAGTACGCTGATACCCCATATGCGGGGGGGAACCACTGTTATCGCCTTACTGCGATCTTTGGGAGGCACAATGAACAAATCCACAAAAGGTGAAGAATTGGTTTTCTTTTTTACGCCGTTCCTCGTGCGGTATTAGTGATTAGGCGACTTTATTCCTCGGATCGGTGCGATTACAGCGATACCAGATTTACACCCTTTTTTCATGTTTAGCTTCTGTCACACACTAAAAGATGCTTTTTTTTGGAATAATTTTTTGTAAGAATTTTTTGCATTGCCGTATTTTGAGAGCTATAATTTTTCCATATTTCGGCCGACAGAGTTATCTGTGGGCTTATTTTTTGCGGGACGAGCTGACGTTTTTATTGGTACCATATTCTGGCACATAACGTTTTTTGATCGCTTCCTATTCCGATTTTTGTGGAAGCAGAATGAACAAAAACCACAATTCGGAATTGTTTTTTTTTTTTTTTTTTTTCCCCCTTTCCCGCGTGTGGTAAAATTGATAAAGCAGTTTTTTTTCTTGGGCCTACTTTTTTCGGCGTTTTCCCTTTAAATTTTTTTTTTGTTTGGGTTTTTTTACAAAATAAAGAATTTTTATAGAAAAAAAAAATTATTTTTGCATCATTTATTCCGCGAGCTATAATTTTTTTTTTTTCGCTGATGTCGTATAGGGGCTTTTTTTTTTGCGGGACAAATGACTTTTTCAGGGGTCCATGTTATTTAATCTCTTTTTTGATGGGTGTTATTGCATTTTTTTGGGGGAAAATGATACCGTTTAAAAAAAGTTAATTTACTACTTTTTTTTGTTTTTTTTTACGGCTTTCACTGAAGGGTTAACTAGGGGTTTCTTTTTAGATGGGGTTTTTACGGGCGTGGCGATACCTAAATGTGTATTTTTTTTTTTTTTTTTTTTTTATTCATAAAAAGTTTTTTTTTTGGGGATTTTTTTAAAAATTTTTTAAAATTTTTTTTAAAATTTTTTTTAAAAAAAAGATTTTTTTTTAATTGTCCTTTATGGGGCTTTCCTTTTTTTACTTTTGATTGCAGTTACAATGCTTGCAATGCTTGGCATTGCAATGCATTGCCATAGTGGAGTGCTGTGCATGATCACAGAACTTCCCGTGCTAAATGACCCGGGGGTTGTCATGACAACCCCCGGGGCATCGCAGAGATCGGCCCGCGATTACATCGTGGGGCGCTGTCTGGGCAGAGGGGGGTCCCCCCCCTCGCCCCCCCCCCGACTCTCGATCGGTGGTGCAGCAGTCAGGGGGTTAACAGCCCGGGGGGGTGGGGGGTCGCCCCGGTGTCAGTGCAGGAAGCCTGGCCATGCGCGCCGGCTCCTGCACTGACGCGTGGGGGAAATGAAATTTTTGCTTCTCGCGCGACGCTGCGTGTTTGGTCAGTCGATTGACTGACCAATCCAGCGTGTGAGTGCGGGTCCCAGGCAAAGGTCCCCCCACGCTTGCCGTGCCTGCGCTGTTTTTAAGCTGTCGGCACTGATTACCATGGTGTTTACACGCTGTGGTAGATCAAAGGATGAAGGCAGAGTC
>JARQOD010000005.1:140686822-140724122 GCA_033576555.1 Oophaga sylvatica | reverse complement strand
GACCTTCTGTACGCCAAAAAGACACTTTGATCCCTTCACATACAGTGCATTCTATCTCAAAATCTGGAACACAGTCCGAACATGTTTCACATGAGAGTCCCAATCATTGGAAAAAAATCAAGATATCATCCAAATAAACAATCAGAAATTTATCCACAAAATCCCTGAAAATATCATTCATGAAGGATTGGAAGACGGAAGGAGCATTAGTGAGCCCAAAGGGCATCACTAGGTACTCAAAATGCCCCTCTGGGGTATTAAACGCTGTCTTCCATTCATCCCCGTGCTGCTTAATGCGAATAAGGTTATAAGCCCCCCTGAGGTCAAGCTTGGTAAACCAACTAGCACTTTTCACCCTGGAAAACAGGTCAGAAATCAAGGGTAACGGATATTGATACTTCACAGTGATCTTATTCAAGAGACGATAATCAATACACGGCCTCAATGAACCATCCTTTTTGGCCACAAAGAAAAAACCGGCACCCAAGGGTGAAGAGGATGGTCTGATATGACCCTTCTCCAATGACTCCTTGATATAAGATCACATAGCATCGTGTTCAGGTACAGACAAGTTTAAAAGGCGACCTTTAGGAAATTGACCAACAGGCACTAATTCAATAGCGCAATCATAGCTCCTGTGAGGGGGCAAGGATTCAGATTTACTTTCACTAAATACATCCGAAAAATCAGTCAAAAAGTCAGGAACATCCTGAGACTGGGGAGAGGCAGAAAAACAGGAGTGTCGGCATTAACACATTGGCAGCCCCAACTGGTCACAGACACAGATTTCCAATCCAAAACAGGATTATGAGACTGTAACCAAGGGAAACCTAGTACAATAATGTCATGCAGATTATACAGCACCAGAAATTTGCAACTCTCCTGATGATCTGGTTCAACCATCATTAACACCTGAGTAGAAAACTGGGGTTTATTCTCCGCCAGAGGGGTAGAATCAATGCCCAGTAGGGGAACAGACTTCCGCAGGGGTATCATGGGAAACCCACAACGTTTGGCAAAGTCAAAATCCATCAGGTTAATAGCTGCTCCTGAATCAACAAAAGCCTGAGCAGAAAATGTGGACAGGGAGCAAATCAGGGTAACAGTCAACAGAAATGTAGTCTGAACACTACCAAGACAACTGAGCGTGCAAAACGTCTTCCCTGCTTAGGGCAGACTGAAATAGCATGAGAGGCGTCACCACAGTAGAAACATAACCCATTGCGCTTTCGAACCTCATGACGCTGTGCCCCAGAAGTCACTCTATCACACTGCATGGGCTCAGAAGCTGGCTCACAAGGCAACACTATCTCACGCATACCTCTGCGCTCACGCAAACGTCTGTTAATTTGAATAGCCAATGACATAGATTCATTGAGACCAGAGGGAGCAGGGAATCCCACCATAACATCCTTTACATTCTCTGACAATCCCTTCCTAAAAAGGGCTGCCAAACCATCATCATTCCATTTGGTCAGGACTGCCCACTTTCGGAATTTCTGACAGTACAACTCAGTGTCTTCAAAACCCTGATTTAATGCCAACAAGGTTTTTTCAGCTTGATCAGTGACATTAGGTTCATCGTACAATAACCACAGAGCCAGAAAAAATACATCAATATCATTCAAAACAGGATCCCCAGGTGTCAGGGAAAAAGCCCAATCCTGAGGGTCGCCGCACAGGAGAGAGATGACAATTTGAACCTGCTGTGCTGCGTTCCCTGAGGACTTAGGCTTTAAGGCAAAAAACAACTTACAGTTATTTTTCAAATTCAGAAATTTAGCCCGATCCCCCAAAAACAAATCTGGCATGGGAATCCCAGGTTCCACAACCGGCAACCCAGCAAGATAGGTAGCAATACTCCGAACCTCAGTGGCAAGCTGATCCACACGGCCAGACAACTGTGCAAGCTCCATTGAGAGAGAAAAAAAATCCTCCTCAGCACCCAGAGAAAAAGAGGGAAAAAAATGCAACAAACAGGGAAAAAAAAAATCTTTGACAACTTTGACAACTTTTTTTTTTTTTACACTATTTCTCCCTTCTGTGAGTACCATATAATTTTCAGTTTGGGCCGGTGATACTGTTATGTTTTGGTAGGTGAAGAGAATAAGCAAAAACGGCAATACACCAGAGAGGCTGGAACCTATTGGATTGCAGTAACCTGAACTAACCACACAACTAGAGGTAGCCGTGGAGCGTTCCTACGTTGATCCTAGATGCCTCGTTACAGCCTGAGAGATAACTACACCTAAAGGCAGAAAGATGAAAGCTATCTGCCCCGGAGCAGATCCGCAAAGAAAATATTAAGCCCCCAAACATGTAATGGCGGTTAGACAAGAAGAAGCATGGACACAGACAGAAAATAGAATGAGCAAACGCTGGGGCCCAATCTGACTAGACAGAAAAGTACAGGAAAGGATACTCACTGCAATCCAAAAAAAACCCTAAAAATACCAACTCTTCTGATTGCAAAAACACCTGGGATCACACGATCTCTACCACCTAAATCAGATCTCTGGTGTAACAAAACTAAGCCGCAGCCACTGAAAAAACAGGAAAAAGCAAATGAACAAACAACAGTGGCTCCAGATAAACTGAGAGGAGCACAAAACCCTGGAGGGGACCTGGCTGACCTCCACAGAAGTGCAGGGAGCAATGCAAAAAGAAAGCACAAAAATAAAAGCAGAAAATATCTTACCTGATAGCAGAAGATGCAGGCAAGAGTCAGCAAACTTCCAAATGAACCAGGAACCACAATTGAGACAAGAACAATTGATCACCGGCAACCATCATGGGAAGGAATCTCCCTTATATCAGACCAGTCCGTGATCCCAGATTGCCATTCCTCGCTGAAAGATTCAGTACTGTCTGTAACCACCAGAGGGAGCCTCTGCTCAGAAACCATCTCTAGCATATTCACAACACATCACTTCCTCTTCAATTTAATCTGCACCTTCCTCTGTGTCACCGTGTAGGGTGGTATGGTATGCGGGAAGGGGCACCTGAGTTTCATCAGGGTCAGATTCTGGCTCAGTAGTCTGTGAGGGCAATGTAGTGCTCTGGGTGAATGTACCAGCAGAATCATATAGCAGTGGCTGTGCATCAGTGCACTCCATGTCAGATTCATCTTGGACTGGGGAATTCAGGATTTGACTTGATAACCCAGGCATGGTATGTGAAAAGAGCTCCATGGAGTAATCTGAAGTGTGGCCTGCCGCATCCTTCACTTTTGGTGGGGGTGAAGGACACAAGGAAAGGTGTTGCTCCTGACCAGGAGCCTGCACTGACGACTCAGTTCTTGCATTTTTTGAAACTTCAGAGGAGGCTATAGAGCTGGAGGCTGTTTCGGCAATGTAAGCCAAAACCTGTTCCTGATGCTCCAGCTTTAAAAGCGGTTTACCTACTCCCAGAAAAGGGAGCCTTCTAGGCCTTCTGGAGCCAGTATATAAATTTAAATCTCCGTATATATTTCCGGAATCACACACAGTCGCTCACTCAGTATGGATTTGACCGTAATACAAAAGACAGAAAAACGGAACTGTATCAGAAGCGTACAGCTGTATATGGGGGAAGGGGAAAATTTAAATCTCCTTATATATTTCCGGAGTCACACACAGATGCTCTCTCAGTATGGATTTGACCGTAATACAAAAAGCGTAAAAACGGTACTGTATCACAAGCATACAGTTGTATACAGTGTAGGGGAAAATTTAAATCTCCGTACATATTTCCGGAGTCACACACAGATAGTCAGCATGTATTTGTCCGTGATACCAGCCGGTACACGATAGTGTGTGAGGAGCGTACAGCTCTATACGGTGTGGGAAAAAATGAATGCTCGGTAACTGTGCAAAAAAAAGAGAATAAAAGTATTACTGCTGTGTAAAAAGTAGTCTGCATGGCAGTGTACACACAGCAATACAGCTATCAGGCAGCCTAATAACCAGCACTGCTGCACACAAGAAAATCCTCCCCTGTCACTGTACACTAACTGTACAGCACAATTGCTATCAGCACAAGCACATAAGAACTTCTCTTTCCAGCCCTAACTCTCTCCCTACTGATAAACAGCGGCAGCAACCTCTACCTACTGTTAAGATTGGCAGAAGTAAAATGGAGGTCGGTGCTCAGGGCTTTTATAGACACTATGACGCCCCCCAAAGCAAGCCAATCACTGCAATGCCCTTCTCTAAGATGGTGGTGGACGCTGCCCATGTCATCTCGCTGCCACAGTGTACGTCCTTGCTCATTGGCTGAAAAAAGGTGCCTGCAAGCATTATGGGAAAACCGACTTTGGCACTTGTTTTGCCAAACGCATGGCCGACTTCATGCTATGGTCGGGTTTGGCTCGGCAAAACCCGACTTTGGCGAAAGTCGGTGACTTATGAATCTGACCGACCTGTTTCGCTCAACTCTAGTAGCCACCTTTTACTTTGATGACTACTTTGCACACTCTTGGCATTCTCTTGATGATCTTCAAGAGGTAGTCACCGGAAATTCACTTCTGGTGACTACCTCTTGAAGCTCATCAAGAGAATGCCAAGATTGTGCAAAGCAGTCATCAAAGCAAAAGGTGGCTACTTTGAAGAACCTAGAATATAAGAAATATTTTCAGCAGTTTCACATTTTTTTGTTAAGTATATACAGTAAGTCCACATGTGTTAATTCATAGTTTTGATGCCTTCAGTGTGAATTTACAATTTTCATAGTTATGAAAATACAGAAACATCTTTAAATGAAAAGGTGTGTCCAAACTTTTGGTCTGTACTGTATATATGTATACATATATATATATATATATATATACAGTATATATATATAAATATAAATATATATACAGTATATATACATATATATGTGTAAATGATATCACTGAATCCATAAAGTCCGGACTATTAAAATGTAAACTATATACACATATAGTAATATTTATTGAGGAATTTAACCTGCAATCATTTGATCGCAATCTCACAGTAGTTTTCTTTAAATCTTAATGAAAACCTATATTGAAAAGAAATACGAAACATTTGTAAATACTATATAACAGCCTACGAATACCTTAAATAATATAAATCCTACAAAAAATGCTTTCCGAACAAGGCAATATAATACAATAACTTTATTGATGAAAAATCAATAACATGAAAATAGTTAAAAACATAGATTGCACAACAAGTTAAAAGAAATAAGAAATAAAAAATAAGTGGGAAGAATGTGCCAGATAATACAAACATATTAATACATCATATGTAGACCCATGGAAAAAAGCGTATAACATCAGTAGACCATATATAGTAGGGAAAATAAGTATTTTCTAAACTGACGAATTTGGAAGTTTCCCACCTACAAAGATTGGACAGGTCTGTCATTTTTATCGTAGGTACACTTCACCTATGAGAGACAGAATCCAAAAATAAAAAACAGAAAATCACATTGTATACACTGTGTGCAGAATTATTAGGCAAATTAGTATTTTGATCACATCATCCTTTTTATACATGTTGTCCTACTCCATGCTGTATAGGCTTGAAAGCCAACTGCCAATTATGTAAATCAGGTGATTTGCATCTCTGTAATGAGGAGAGGTGTGGTCTAATGACATCAACACCCTATATAAGGTGTGCTTAATTATTAGGCAACCTCCTTTCCTTTGGCAAAATGGGTCAGAAGAGAGATTTGACGGACTCTGAAAAGTCAAAAATTGTGAGATGTCTTGCAGAGGGATGCAGCAGTCTTGAAATTGCCAAACTTTTGAAGCGTGATCACTGAACAATCAAGCCAAACAAATAGCCAACAGGGTCGCAAGAAGCGTGTTGATAAAAAAGGCGCAAAATAACTGCCCATGAATTGAGGAAAATCAAGCGTGAAGCTGCCAAGATGCCATTTGCCACCAGTTTTGCCATATTTCAGAGCTGCAACGTTACTGGAGTACTTGTGGAACCTTTTCGGGTTGAGGATGGAGTGAAGCTCAACTCCCAGACCTACTGCCAGTTTCAGGAAGACACCTTTTTCAAGCAGTGGTACAGGAAGAAGTCGGTATCGTTCAAGAAAAACATGATTTTCATGCAGGACAATGGTCCATCACATTCATCCAAATACTCCACAGCATGGCTGGCCAGTAAAGGTCTAAAAGAAGAAAAAATAATGACATGGCCCCCTTGTTCACCTGATCTGAACCCATAGAGATCCTGTGGTCCCTCATAAAATGTGAGATCTACAGGGAGGGAAAACGGTACACCTCTCGGAACAGTGTCTGGGAGGCTGTGGTGGCTGCTGCATGCAATGTTGATCGTAAATAGATCAAGCAACTGACAGAATCTATGGATGGAAGGATTTTGAGTGTCATCATAAAGAAAGGTTGCTATATTGGTCACTGATTTTTTTATTTTTGTTTTTGAATGTCAGAAATGTTTATTTCTAAATTTTGTGTTGTTATATTGGTTTACCTGGTGAAAATTAACAAGTGAAATGGGTATATATTTGGTTTTTATTAAGTTGCCTAATAATTCTGCACAGTAATAGTTACCTGCACAAACAGATATCCTCCTAAGATAGCCAAATCTAAAAACAAAACACTCCAACTTCCAAAAATATTAAGCTTTGATATTTATGAGTCTTTTGGGTTAATTGAGAACATAGTTGTTGTTCAATAATAAAAAAGAATCCTCTTAAATACAACTTGCCTAATAATTCTGCACACAGTGTATTTTTAAATAATTGAATTGCATGAAATAAGTATCTGATCACCTACAAACCAGCAAGAATTCTGGCTCTCACAGACCTGTTAGTTTTCTTTAAGAAGCCCTCCTACTCTGCACTCATTACCTGTATTAATTGCACCTGTTTGAACTCATTGCCTGGATAAAAGACACCTGTCCACACACTCAATCAATCCCACTCCAACCTCTCCACCATGCCCAAGACCAAAGAGCTGTCTAAGGACACCAGGGACAAAATTGTAGACCTGCACAAGGCAGAACATTAGGCAGGCAGTTTGGTGAGAAGAAAATGGCTGTTGGCACAATTATTAGAATATGTAAGAAACAGAAGATGACTGTCAATTTTCCTCGCTATAGTAGAAACAAAATAGGAGAGAGGAGGGGGCGCTCCCGGCGTGATACCCGGTGGTCAAGTGGAGGAGGTCAAGAACAAAGAACACTAACCTGCTGTGGTTATGCTGCCGGCATAACCACATTTGCAGAGCCTGTGGTGCTTATCGTGCACCATTCACCGTCCCGGCTTCCGGTTTCAGAAGTTAGCCGGTCACATGGAGCGTCACGTGATGCTGATGTCACTACAGTTCCTTCGTCTTTCAGGTCTTGCAGGATGGTTGAAAGTCTGCTGGGTCCTTGCTGCACCAAGCCGCTCACCCAGAACGGTGTAAAATGCAAGGAAGGAGAAGTACGGCTGATTAGGGCGCTCAGACCAAGACAGACACTTGTTTTAGATGGAAAAGAAACTTCTTTACTTGGTCATTATGTCCTCACAAAGATTTTCAGCGGTGAATCCGCTTTCATCAGGTGTTCTTTCCTTGAATCTTCCTCGCTAGATATTTATGTATTTATTTATATTTATTGTTAATTTCTGTTGGATAACTTATATATTCTATTCACACAGCACTCTATGTATATGGTCTACTGATTATAAACACTTTTTTAAAAATACATTTTTTCCGTGGGTCCACATATGATTTATTAACCCCTTTCTGAGATTGGACCTACTATCCCATCCATGTGCCCTGGGACTTAATTCCCATGGATGGGATACTACGTCATGGGTGATCAGCCGCGCTCTCGGGGGGAGCGCGGCTGATCGCCACCGAGTGTCAGCTGATTCTCACAGCTGACACTCACAGACCACTCCCGGCACTTTAACCCCCGTAACACTGCGATCAAACATGATCGCAGCGTTCCAGAGCCGGCACAGGGGCTGACAGCCCCTCTGCCTTTTGATGGGAGACGCCGTGACATGCCGTGGGGTCCCGATCACTTTCATGGAGACCCGATGTCGTCATGAGGATATCTGGGTCTCCAGACCTGAGAGACTTCCTGTCATGCGCAGTGCATGTCAGGAAGGCTCTCAGGTAAGTGTAATAGAAACTGCAGCTCTGACAGCTTCTATAGCATGCAGATCTACATGCTATAGAAGTGATCAGCCTGCACAAAATGAGTGTCCCATAGTGGGACAAAGTGTAAAAGTAAGAATTAAATATATATTTTTTTTAAATAATTGTAACAATATGTTAAAAAAATAATGAAAAATCAATATTTATTCCATCAATAAATATTTGAATTTAAAAAATCTAAACAATAAAAGTACACATATTTAGTTTCACCGCATCTGTAACTACTGTCCCTCTAGTTAACCCTTTTAGTGAACACCATTAAAAAGAACAATGCAAAAAAACAATGTTTTATCATCATACCACCGAACAAAAAGTAGAATAACACGCTATCAAAAACACGGATATAAATAAACGTGGTACCGCTGAAATTGTCATCTTGTCCTGCAAAAAACAAGCTGCCATACAGCATCATCAGCGAAAAAATAAAAAAGTTATAGCTCTCAGAATAAAGCGATGCAAAAATAATTATTTTTTATATAAAATAGTTTTTATTGTATAAAAGCGCCAAAACATAAAAAATTATATAAATGAGGTATCACTGTCATCGTACTGGCTCGAAGAATAAAACTGCTTTATCAATTTTACCACACGCTGAATGGTGTAAACGCCCCCCCAAAAGAAATTTATGAATTGCTGGTTTTTGTTCATTCTGTCTCACAAAAATCGTAATAAAAAGCGATCAAAAAATGTCATGTGCCCGAAAATGGTACTAATAAAAACATCATCTCATCCCACAAAAAGCGTGACCTCACATGACTCTGTGGGCCAAAATATAGAAAAATTATAGCTCTCAAAATGTGGTGATGCAAAAACTATTTTTTGCAATAAAAAGTGTCTTTTAGTGTGTGACCGCTGCCAAACATAAAAACCTGCTATAAAAACCCGTTATGAATAGTAAATCAAACCCCCCTTTATCACCCCCTTAGTTAGGGAAAAATAATAAAATAAAAAAAGTATTTATTTCCATTTTCCCATTAGGGTTAGGGTTAGGGCTAAAGTTATGGTTAGGGTTGGGGCTAAAGTTAGGGTTAGGGTTGGGGCTAAAGTTAGGGTTAGGGTTGGGATTAAAGTTAGGGTTGGGATTAGGGTTAGGGGTGTGTTAGGGTTAGGTTTGTGTTTAGGGTTGGGATTAGCAAGAAGTCAGGGCCTACTGGGAACGTGGTATCCAAAACCTAAGACAAAGCCGGGGTACAAGCCAGAAGTCAGAGCCAACCGGGAATGTGGTGTCAGAAACAGAAAACCAGAAGCAGAGTCCAGAGATCAAGCCGAGTCACACACAAGTACAGGTAGTCAGGGGCAGAAGGATCACTAAAGAATAAAGGTCAGAGGCACTAGCTTGGAAGCTTGAACTATAGTTGACACTGGCCAGCAGGCTGAGAGAACGGAAATAGCCCAGCCAGCTCCAAAACGAGGCAGAGGGAATTAACCCCCGCATGACCAGTCCAGAGAGAGAAGACCGCTGAAAAGAAACTCTGGACTGGATCATGACAATTTTTATGTTTTGAATACATTTTTGTAGGGTTTATATCCATTGAATCTCAACCTATATTAGAAATTCAGAGGAGCTCTGTGTTGTCCATCCATCTCTTTAGGGCTTTCAGATATTACTAGGACATATGTATAATGTTTTAAATGTATTATTGTGCTTAATAAAGTAATTTTTGTCTTTTGCTGCCTACTGACCATTGTTATTATATGTTCTTATATATTGCTGAAATAATCTCCCATAACGCTTTTCTCTCTCTGTAACTCCTATCTTTTTCCTTACAACCTTTGTTTCTGGTCAGAGCTGGAGATAGGATTCTCCTCTTACCTTTATCCTCCAACCTCCATCTTTGTATCTTCTATCTTATCCTCATCCCTTCATCTACTCTGACCTCTCAACCTCACAACTTATCAAGGTACTTTGAATAAACTACCTAAAAGTTTGGCCACTGCATCTTCCTTCCTAGATCATCCATGTGCAGCTGGTCCGGCTTTAGAGGTGGGGACAGAGAGTAAGCTATCTTCCATTGGTTTTACAGAGATCCGTGGTCACATCCTTCAGACACATCTCACTTATGTACATCGGTGGCAGAATAAGTGTCAGGATGGCAGTGACAGGGGCCTGCAACAGGCAAGGTAACCCATCAGATCACCCTCGTAGCCTATGTTGGCTAGTTGATTATATGCAAGAAGAAAATCCATGCCATTGCTGTAAAATCCTGATATTAAAGCCTAATATTAAAATTATCATTTTATGGGCTCAGATGAAGTGACAGAAATCAGGAGTCTAAGTGTATTCAGTCTCCACCCACCCATCCTGACTGACATCTGCAGCTTGTACTGAGCAGTGTGAAAATTCAGAAGCAGGGAGAGGGGACACTGAGGAGCTGTCAATCAGGATAAGTTGGAGGAGACTGAGTATAATTTTTCACAAAGGATTATACAGACATTCTGATATAGATTTAAATAGAAGTAAATAAATTAGAGTCATCCAGTTTTAATGACCTAATTTCTATACATGTAGCTTGTTTTATAATATCTGGTGATAAATCCATTCTAATACCTGGTCAGTATATGTAACTCTTCTAGAACCAATTTACATATATTAGAACCATCAGTTCATCACTAATAAACATAATTTTGTGCTTTATGGATTCCCTTGTTGATGCCCATAGTAACCGAGGTTAAAAGTTAGTCTTGTGTGTAGTTATATGATCTAATGACATACATCCTGACTCTTCAGATCTCATTACTGATCTTAAGAATTGTATCAAATATGAATTGTAAGATTACTATGAACAAACTATTTTGGTTCAAATAAAAGAAAACAAGGACCATTATTCTAATTATTCACAGTTGTGGAATAATGTATAAGTAATTAGATAACAGTTACATAGCTATAGATGTTTAAAACATTCATATGTCCATCAAGTTCAATCTTTCTCCACCAGTTATACCTTCTCTATTGCAGGATTATTTATAATGCACAATGTCATTTGTTGAGAGAAATGAATCCAGCCAGTTTAGTAATGCCGATATACTATCTGCATTACTACCTCTTGTGATAAGGCATTCCATTGATTTGTGAAATAAAAATGAAAATGCACATTATGCTTTAAATGTTGCTGTCAGTGATTGACAGTGGAACTTACAAGGTTAACAACAGCGATCACTGCTATTAAAAGTAGACGCCAACTATGTGTTATAGCTGGCTTCTGCCTTTTGTGGAGTTGGGTCACCTTCAGACCCTGTTCCAAAGTCCCTGAATCTGACCAAGATGTAATAGTACGCCATGGATTGTTAAGGGTTTAAAAGGAGAATAGCTTCAACATTAAAAGTGTAACTGTCATCTTAATTTTTACTTAATTAATCAATAATACACATGAAAATAAGCAACATTGTAATATACCTTATCAGAGAAATCTGCTTCTTTCTTCTCCTGGATTGAGCTTTCATTTTCAAAATTCTCAATTCATGGGTAAAATCTGTATACAGTGAAGACAGATTATTACATTATTATGATAGTGGATGACAGTTGGTGCTGATAAGATTCTATGTACAGTCATGGCCAAAAGTTTTGAGAATGACGCAAATATTATATTTTCACATGATCTGCTGCCCTCTGGTTTTTATGTGTGTTTGACAGATGTTTTTATCACAGACAGAAATATAATAATTGCAAACATATGAGTAACAAAAGCTTATATTGACAGTTAGAATGAGTTAATGCAGCAAGTCAATATTTGCAGTGTTGACTCTTCTTCTTCAGGACCTCTGCAATTCTCCCTGGCATGCTCTCAATCAACTTCTGGACCAAATGCTGACTGATAGCAGTCCATTCTTGCACAATCAATGCTTTCATTTTGTCAGAATTTTTAGGTTTTTGTTTGTCCACCCGTCTCTTGATGATTGACCACAAGTTCTCAATGGGATTAAGATCTGGGGAGTTTCCAGGCCATGGACCCAAAATCTCTATGTTTTGTTCCCTGAGCCATTTAGTTATCACCTTTGCTTTATGGCAAGGTGCTCCATCATGCTGGAAAAGGCATTGTTGATCGCCAAACTGCTCTTGGAGGGTTGGGAGAAGTTGCTCTTGGAGGACATTCTGGTACCATTCTTTATTCATGGCTGTGTTTTTAGGCAAGACTGTGAGAGAGCCGATTCCCTTGGTTGAGAAGCAACCCCACACATGAATGGTTTCAGGATGCTTAACAGTTGGCATGAGACAAGACTGGTGGTAGCGCTCACCTTGTCTTCTCCGAATGAGGCGTTTTCCTGATGTCCCAAACAATCGAAAAGGGGATTCATCAGCGAAAATAACTTTACCCCAGTCCTCAGCAGTCCACTGCCTGTACCTTTTGCAGAATATCAGTCTGTCCATGATGTTTTTTCTGGAGAGAAGTGGCTTCTTTGCTGCCCTCCTTGAGACCAGGCCTTGCTCCAAGAGTCTCCGCCTCACAGTGCGTGCAGATGCACTCACACCTGCCTGCTGCCATTCCTGAGCAAGCTCTGCACTGCTGGTAGCCCGATCCCGCAGCTGAAACACTTTTAAGAGACGGTCCTGGCGCTTGCTGGTCTTTCTTGGGCGCCCTGAAGCCTTTTTGGCAACAATGGAACCTCTCTCCTTGAAGTTCTTGATGATACGATAGATTGTTGACTGAGGTGCAATCTTTCTAGCTGCGATACTCTTCCCTGTTAGGCCATTTTTGTGCATTGCAATGATGACTGCACAAGGTTTCTTTAGGGATAACCATGGTTAACAGAAGAGAAACAATGATGCCAAGCACCAGCTGTAAGGTTCTTTGTCTCTTTTGACATGTTCCTTGAAACTCAGTTTTCCGTCGGCCATTTTGCTTTCTGTCTTTCTGCAGCTCTTGCCCTCAGTTAATATGGAGTTTCCAGTTTTCATGTTCCCACCCTGATTCTCTCCCCCTTGCTTCTTAAGCAGCCTCAGCTGAACAATCAGTGCTCCTGAATCAAGCCTCAGTCAGCCTGTGACCTGACTCCTGGAAACCTAGGATTTTGGACTCCAGCTATTTCCTACTGAGGAACTTTGGAACACTTTTGGACTTTGGAAACCTGCTGTCTGGTGAATCCATGTTTGCAGAGGAATTACGGTACAGAGAAGAGATCCTGAACCTGCTTGGAGAGTTATTGTAGAGCTTGAAGTTACTCTGGCCTGCTGTGTTCTCCTGCCTCTGTTCCTGCAAACTGTGTGACCTTTTCTGCATGCTTGTATGAAGTAATACAAGTCATTTCATATCAACCTATGTCTCATGTGTTTTCCTCGCACCCAAGCACAAGACGCTATAGGAACTGTACACTATACATGACAAGATTCAGGAGCCAATGTTTAGTGTCTGCTGGGTCTGGGAAAGCCGTGTCTGCTGTGACTGTGGATATCAGATGTCCGTTTAATACCTTCTGTGATGACAGTGGTTGTGACTTCTCACAACCATTCCAGGTGAGCGCATTCCCTTAAATGTTACTCTGGAGTGTTACCACAGGTAAACACTATTGTTTTTTTTTTTTTTTCCTCTTCTCCTTCCAGCACTTCTGCCTTAAAAGATCTGGAAGATGGAGGCCCGCATAAAGGAGCTTTGCGGAGTGACTGATACAATCCTTGCAGATATACAGACTATAAAGACCCGTTTTGCAAGCCTACAGGACCTCACTAATCATAATTTGCAAGTGTTTGGACAAACTACTCAGGAATTACGAGCCAGGATTGAGGCCTTAGAGGAACGAGTCCAGGCTCCTGCCATAACCCCGAGTTCTGGGATCCCCAAGTTACCTCCTTTTCGTTTTGGCGGTGAACGTGAGAAATTCAGGGGATTTATTAACCAATGCAATCTATTTTTCTCTGCACATGCTTCACAATTTCCCACTGAACGATCCAAAGTGCTTACTATAATCATGTTGCTTACCAATAAGGCTTTGATGTGGGCAAACCCTCTGATTGAGACTGAGGATGATTGTTTGAATCACCTTGATGCTTTTATTTCAGCCATGGGGCAGGTGTTTGATGACCCCAATCGAGGTGCAACAGCTGAAGCAGCCATGTTAACTTTGCGCCAAGGTAAGCGTTCAGTAGCCGAATATGCCTTGGATTTCAGGAGATGGGCTCTTGATACCACTTGGGACACTTCCGCCAAAAAATCTATTTTTCGGAAAGGGTTGTCTCCACTGATTAAGGATGAACTTGCTCGTGCCGACCCTCCCACTGCGTTAGGTGACTTTATTAACTATTGTATCCGTATTGATGCTCGTCTGACTGAACGCAGACAAGAGAGATGGTTCGAAAATAATCGCACTAACCTTTTCCTACCTCCCTCCTCAGCTAAGGAACCTTTGAGTAGGATCACAAGGGAACCAGAACCTGAACTCGTGCAGGTGGACTCTTTAGAAAGACGGGTTAGTGATGCACGCAAAGAACATCGTATAAAGGAAAATCTATGTTTTTACTGTGGTAAGTCAGGGCACTTCATTATAAACTGCCCCAGCCGTTCTCGTAAGACTACTGCAGCAGTCATTCACTGTGAGTGTTGCGAGAGGAGCTCTGTCATGTCCGAGCCTCAGACTCCAGAGAGATCTGCTGCAAGAGATCTTGATTTTTCGGACTTAAACTCTGTTAGTTCTGGGGACAATGACGGTATAAACGCTGCAATTTTTCAAGTTTCCTCAGCGGTGTCCCAGCTGAGTTGTAAAAGAAATAATTCTCATTGCTTCCTTTCCATCAAACTCTGGGTGGACTCAGTCTGGGTGTCTAGCTCTGCTATGATCGACTCAGGAGCAAGTGGAAATTTTATGGATATCTCCTTTGCTCTGAAACAGGGGATACGTTCAGTGAAGAAGGCTACTCCAGTACAGATGGAGACTGTGGATGGCTCCCTGCTGACCTCTGGACCAGTGGATCAGGAAACAGAGCCTTTGAGGGTCCTTATGGGTAAAGATCATCAGGAGAAAATGTCGTTTATGCTTATCTCTTCTCCCCACTTTCCCATTATTCTAGGGCTACCATGGCTGCAGGCGCAGAATCCTACGATTAACTGGGAGACCAAGGAATTACACTTTCCGGAGAAACAGATGAGTCAAGGAGTTTCAGCTTGCTCTGTTCCTAAAGGAACCATGTCAGTCCCTGAACTACCAGCTGTATACCAGGACTATGTGGATTTATGTGACAAGAAGAACGCTGATCAGCTTCCTCCTCACCGTCCATATGATTGTCCAATCGAATTATTGCCTGGAGCCGAGATACCTTTTGGTAAGATTTACCCCCTAGCGGGGCCCGAGCTAAAAGCTTTGAAGGACTACATAGATGAAAATCTAGCCAAAGGCTTCATACGCCCTCTTCATCTCCCGCAGGTGCACCCATCTTCTTTGTGAAGAAGAAAGATGGATCTCTGAGACCCTGCATAGACTATAGGGAACTCAATAAGGTTACTATTAGAAACCGTTATCCATTGCCTTTAATCCCTGAGTTGTTGGAGAGAGTGCGGCACGCCAAAATTTTCTCTAAACTGGATCTCCGTGGGGCCTATAACTTGGTCCGTATTAGACCTGGGGATGAATGGAATACTGCATTCAGGTCACGCTATGGACACTTTGAATATCTAGTTATGCCTTTTGGTCTGAGTACCGCCCCAGCCACTTTCCAACACTTGGTGAATGATATATTCAGGGATCTCCTAGATACATTTGTGGTGATTTATCTGGATGATATTCTAATTTTTTCTAACTCCACAGAGGAACATCATGGACATGTGAGAATGGTCTTAGAACGCCTAAGACAAAACCATCTCTACATCAAACTTGAAAAGTGTGAATTCCATAGGACCGAAATTCAATTTCTGGGGTATGTACTATCTACGCAAAGGATTAGTATGGATGGAAGCAAGACCCAAGCCATCAAGGATTGGCCAATTCCTAGAAATGTGAAGGAGGTGCAGCGCTTCATCGGGTTTGCCAACTTCTATAGACGTTTCATTAGGAATTTCTCTGAGGTAGTGTCACCTATCACCCAACTTACCCGGAAACAGTCTAGGTTCTCCTGGACCCCGCAAGCTCAGGAAGCATTTTCCTGTTTAAAGGATAAATTTACCACCGCACCTATCTTAGTACATCCCAACCCCGAGCTTGCCTTCATAATAGAGGTGGATGCTTCAGACTGTACCGTTGGAGCTATACTCTCTCAGAGAACAGGTGAGAAGAATGTCTTGCATCCCTGTGCCTTCTTTTCCCAGCAGTTGTCTTCGGCTGAGAGGAACTACGATGTGGGCAATAGAGAATTGTTGGCCATTATTGCCGCCTTCAAGGAATGGAGACACCTTCTTCAGGGAGCTGCACAGCAAATAGTCGTCCTGACAGACCATCGTAACCTTGAATTTATCAGGTCGGCTAAGTGCCTGACTCCTCGCCAGGCTCGAAGGAATCTTTTCTTAAACCAATTTAATTTTGTAATTTGTTATAGACCAGGATCTCGCAATGGAAAGGCTGATGCACTCTCTAGGATTCATTCAGCAGAGACACGTCCACTTACTCCTCCTAAGACTATTCTTCCTGACTCTAGATTCCTGGGAGTGATTCATAATCAAGACCTACTTAAGGACATCAAGGAAGCATACCATGCGGATTCTTTGTTGGCTCAACCCCCAAGGGACGTAAGTCTTGTCTTTAAGAATGGTGTGTGGATTCAGGGACAACGTCTGTATATACCTGAAACAGTCAGATTGAGAGTACTGCAACTCATCCACGATTCCAAGATAGCCGGGCATAGGGGAATTCTAAAGACACAAGAATTTCTTTCTCGTTTCTTTTGGTGGCCCACTTACAGGAAAGATGTTTTAAACTATGTCACTTCATGTGAAGTCTGTGCAAGATGCAAAACACCTCGCTCCTCACCAACTGGTCTGTTACAACCTCTTCTCACCCCGTCCCGCCTGTGGGGATCCATTTCTATGGACTTCATTGTGGAGTTACCAACCTCTCAAGGGAAGAACACCATTCTAGTGGTGGTTGATCGTCTAACAAAGGCAGCTCATTTTATCCCTTGTGTCGGCTTACCCACTGCAAAACAGACATCAGACTTGATGATTAAGAATGTGTTTCGCTTACATGGAGTACCGGATGAGGTCATTTCGGATCGAGGGGTGCAATTCACTTCAAGGTTTTGGCAAAATTTCTGTGCAGCATTGGACATTAAAGTAAACCTTTCTTCTGCTTTTCATCCCCAGACTAATGGACAGACAGAACGAACCAATCAGACCCTGGAGCAGTATCTCCGCTGCTTTATCTGCCACCTACAAGATGATTGGGTGGATCTACTTCCACTGGCTGAGTTCTCTTATAATAACTCTCAGAGCGCCTCCACTAAGCATTCTCCTTTTTACTCCAATCTAGGTTATCATCCTAACATTCTTCCTCGATTTCCCATAGATACGCCCTTGCCGGCAGTGGCTGAAAGAATCACTTCTTTACAAAAGAATATGGATCTTCTAAAGGAAAATCTAGAATTGGCTCAGGAAAGGTACAAGAAAGCAGCAGATAAATTTCTTAAACCTGCACCAGCTTTCAAGGTAGGAGATTTGGTCTGGCTGTCAACCAGAAATCTTAAAATAAAGATTCCATCGTCTAAATTGAGACATAAGTACATTGGACCTTATAAGATCAGTAAGATTATAAGTGCTGTTGCTTGTCGTCTTCAACTGCCCATAACTATGAGAATCCACCCTGTCTTTCATGTATCCCTACTAAAGGCTGCAACACCCAATACGTTTCCTGGACGCTCTTCTCCTTGCCCTGACCCAGTGCTGGTCGATGGTCAGGAAGAATTTATGGTGGAAAGGATTCTAGATTCCAGGTTGTACAGAAATCAGTTGCAATATTTGATTAAATGGCAGGGCTACCCAGTGGAGGACAACTCATGGGAACCAGTCAATAATGTAAATGCTCCTCGCCTGCTCCGCCACTTTCATCAGAGGTACCCTGACAAGCCTGGCCTGAGGTCAACCGGAGGTTGTCCTTAAGGGGGGAGTAATGTAAGGTTCTTTGTCTCTTTTGACATGTTCCTTGAAACTCAGTTTTCCGTCGGCCATTTTGCTTTCTGTCTTTCTGCAGCTCTTGCCCTCAGTTAATATGGAGTTTCCAGTTTTCATGTTCCCGCCCTGATTCTCTCCCTCTTGCTTCTTAAGCAGCCTCAGCTGAACAATCAGTGCTCCTGAATCAAGCCTCAGTCAGCCTGTGACCTGACTCCTGGAAACCTAGGATTTTGGACTCCAGCTATTTCCTACTGAGGAACTTTGGAACACTTTTGGACTTTGGAAACCTGCTGTCTGGTGAATCCATGTTTGCAGAGGAATTACGGTACAGAGAAGAAATCCTGATCCTGCTTGGAGAGTTATTGTAGAGCTTGAAGTTACTCTGGCCTGCTGTGTTCTCCTGCCTCTGTTCCTGCAAACTGTGTGACCTTTTCTGCATGCTTGTATGAAGTAATACAAGTCATTTCATATCAACCTATGTCTCATGTGTTTTCCTCGCACCCAAGCACAAGACGCTATAGGAACTGTACACTATACATGACACCAGCCTCCTTTTAAAGTGTCCAGTGGTGTCATTCTTACTTAATCATGACAGATTGATCTCCAGCCATGTCCTCATCAACACCCACACCTGTGTTAATGGAGCAATCATTGAAAAGAGGTTAGCTGGTCCTTTTAAGGCAGGGCTGCAATGATGTTGAAATGTGTTTTGGGGGATAAAGTTCATTTTCTAGCCAAATATTGACTTTGCAAGTAATTGCTGTTAAGCTGATCACTCTTTATAACATTCTGGAGTATATGCAAATTGCCATTAGAAAAAGTGAAGCAGTAGACTTTGTAAAAATTAATATTTGTGTCATTCTCAAAACTTTTGGCCATGACTGTAGATGGAATGGGTGAGGGGAGGAGCTTTGCCTCTATCTCCTCCCTCTTTACCCCTCACATCCACATGAAGTTTTATCAGTAGTAACTCTCATCTGCTATCACAGTAATGTAAAAATCTGTCTTCTCTCAACACAGATTTTACCAGTGAATTGAGAATTTTGAGGATGAAAAATCAGTTCTGTAGGTGAAAGAAGCAGATTTCCCTGATAAAATATATGACAATGTTGTGTATTTCCATGTTTACTATACATTTTTTTTAAATAAAAATTAAAATGACGGTTACCCTTTAAAGTTGCACTACATCTTAGAATGAAATTTTCAATCTTAACAAATATAGAAGATGGTTTTGGCTACTCCCATTGTGTTTTATGTGCGTAGTTTGTGAAAAGTGATGGTATTATGGCCATGTGAACGGTCACGGTCGTCAAAATTTGCTATTGGAATCTGTCAGTCAATACAGAACTTTAAACACTGGAGGTGCCAGTTTTAATGGACCTGTATTGTTCAAACCACACTTTCCCATTATAAACCTTAGGTCTTAAATTAAAATTTTTCCAAATAGTCATAATTTCCAGGGCTATGTGTGGTAATGATAAGTTAAGATGCAGTATATTAGTGAAATCTGTTGAAAATTGAATATTACACAACTTGTCATCTCAAGAGAATGTGTTGTAAGTTGAAATAAAAGAAAGTGTTGAGAGACCGTTACAGAAATGATTTCTGTTTAACATTTAAAAGGGTTTACTGACTTACAATACATGTTTTGTCTGCTCTAATGCGGTGTGCTCAGCTAATAACTTAAGACAGGGACCCACCTTTGCTGTTAACTCTGGAGGTCTGCAAGCATTTATAGAAACAGAGGCTCCTTAATCACAATAAGTTCTACACAATATACTGTATATTCACAGTATATCCTCCTTGTCCAAAAGTATTGACTAATGTATATTATTTTCAGCCGTCATGAGCTCCCCTTTAGCTATACACATATTGCACTGATGCACTTTATATTAAGGGTGTTATCCTTTTTCAACTTCAGTAGCCAAGCTGCATTGTGGCTTTTTTTTGCAATAAGAAATATGTGTAATGGATTAAATGAAGGTACTAGTCTTTGACAAATGCCTCCTTGATTACACACAGTTATACATATTGACTGTTGCAGTGGAAACCCTTTTTTTAAAATATTTTTCATGTTGATTACACCCGATGCCATTGTAGCATATGTTGATTCTACTTACCACTTGGATACAATTAGATAATATCTAACAGTAATGTGTATATTTTGAACTATTGTGATTTGTATGGTATCTCCAATCCCAGATCTCTCTTTTTTTATTTTTTGGAAACTCCTGTACTTTCATGTTTAACAATTTTTTAAATTATTTCAATAAAAATATTATTTTAACCTAAATCTTCATCTCGCTCACTTCGTATCCATGGAGGGTATTTCCCTCTGTAGATTATGTATTAATATTACAATATACTGTATATTCACAGTATATCCTCCTTGTCCAAAAGTATTGACTAATGTATATTATTTTCAGCCGTCATGAGCTCCCCTTTAGCTATACACTTATTGCACAGTGAAAACCAGGCACAAAAAAACAAATATCCTAAAATAAAATAAATAAAAAATTTTTTGCAAAAAATGCATGAAGAAAGTAATAATTATAAGGGTATTTAGTAAACATAATTTTGATCAAAAGAATGTACAAGCCATCCCGCCACGTCAAAGCAACCCTTGTGGGACAGTCCTAACTCTAGTATTAAAAACCTTTCCACTTGTCAAGTGACTTAAATGTGAACAAGGGCAGAGGGACTGAACCCACCAGTTAGAGCATAGGCCAGACAGGATGGATTTCTCAGCTCAGAAACAGGGCGGTTTCACATATTGCACAGTGCAAGAGCCATTGGTTATTGGACGTGAAGTTGGACATTTTTTAATATTTTAACCCCTTTCAGGCATCTGACGTACTATCCATGTGCCCTGGGACGTAATTCCCATGGACGGAATAGTAAGTCATCACCGATCACTGATCGCGGCTGGGTGTCAGCTGATTCTCACAACTGACACCTGGCACTAAGGGCCAGGAGTGGTCACAGACTGCTCCCAGCACTTTAATCCCTGCAACACTGTGATCAAACATGATCGCAGCGTTTCAGTGCCGGCAGAGGGCTGACAGCCCCTCTGCCTTTGGATCAGAGACCCCACGGCATGCCGCAGGGTCCCGATCGCTCTCATGGCAGCCCGATGTCGTTATGATGACATCCGGGTTACCAGAGCAGAGATACTTCCTGTCATGTGCAGTATATGTCAGGAAGTCTCTGAGGTCAGCGCTGACAACTTACAGTATATGGCACGCAGATCTGCATGCCATATAAGCGATCAGCCTGCAAAAAATGAGTGTCCCATATTGGGACAAAGTGTAAAAGTAAGAAATAAATAAAAAATGTTTTTTAATTAATCGTAAAAATATAAAAAAATATATATATATTTATTCCATCAATAAATAAATATTTGGGTTGAAAAAAATCTAAACAATAAAAGTACACATATTTAGTATCGCTGTGTCCCTAATGACCCAACCTATAAAACTGTCCCACTAGTTAACCTATTTAGTGAAAACCATTTAAAAAAAAAACAAGGCAAAAAAACATCATTTATCATTTATCATGATACCGCGGAACAAAAAGTGGAATAACACGGGATCAAAAACACGGATTTAAATAAACGTGGTACCACTGAAAATGTCATCTTGTCCAGCAAAAAACAAGCCACCATGCAGCATCATCGGCGGAAAAATAAAAAAGTTATAGCTCTCAGAATAAATCGATGCAAAAATAATTATTTTTTATATTAAATAGATTTTATTGTATAAAAGCGCCAAAACATAAAAAAATATAAATGAGGTATCGCTGTCATTGCACTGACTCAAAAAATAAAACTGCTTTATCAATTTTACCACATGCGGAACGGTGTAAACGCCCCCCTCCAAAAGAAATTCATGAATTGCTGGTTTTTGTTCATTCTGCCTCACAAAAATCGGAAGAAAAAGCGATCAAACAATGTCATGTGCCCGAAAATGGTACCAATAAAAACATCAACTCGTCCCGCAAAAAACAAGATCTCACATGTCTCCGAGGGCCAAAATATGGAAATATAATAGCTCTCAAAATGTGGTGATGCAAAAACTATTTTTTGCAATAAAAAATGTATTTTAGTGTGACAGCGGCCAAACATAAAAAACCCGTTATAAAAACCCACTATAAATAGTAAATCAAATTCCCCTTTATCACCCCCTTAGTTAGGGAAAAATAATAAATAAAAAAAATGTATTTGTTTCCATTTTCCCATTAGGGTTAGAGTTAAGGTTAGGGTTGGGATTAGGGTTAGGGTTAGAGTTGGGGTTAGGGTTGGGGTTATTGTTAGTGTTGGGGCTAACGTTAGGGTTAGGGTTGGGGCTAAAGTTAGGATTACGGTTACGTTTGGGATTAGGATAAGGGTTAGGGGTGTTGGGGTTAGTGTTGGAGTTAGAATTGGGGGGCTTTCACTGTTTTGGCACGACAGTGGCTCTCCAAACACGACATGGAGTCTGATCTCAATTCCAGTCAATTCTGCGTTGAAAAAGTTAAACGGTGCTCAATCCTTTCTGAGCTCTGCCATGCGACCAAACAGTGGTTTACTCCCACATATGGGGTATCAGCATACTCAGGACAAATTGTGCAACAACTTTTGGGGTCTAATTTCTCCTCTTACCCTTGGAAAAATAAAAAATTGGAGGCGAAAAGATAATTTTTGTGAAAAAAATATGATTTTTTTATTTTTATGGCTCTACATTATAAACTTCTGTGAAGCACTTGGGGGTTCAAAGTGCTCACGAGACATCTAGATAAGTTCCTTAGGGGTCTACTTTCCAAAATAGGGTCACTTATGGGGGGTTTCCACTGTTTAGGCACATCAGGGGCTCTCCAAACGCGACATAGCGTCCGATCACAATTCCAGACAATTTTGCATTGAAAAGTCAAACGGCGCTCCTTCCATTCCGAGCTCTGCCATACACCCAAACAGTGGTTTACCTGCATATATGGGGTATCAGCGTACTCAGGACAAATTGTACAATAACTGTTGTCGTCCAGTTTGTAGTGTTACCCTTGGCAAAATAAAACAAATTGGATCTGAAGTAAATTTTTGTTGAAAAAAGTTACATGTTCATTTTTTTTGAACATTCCAAAAATTCCTGTGAAGCACTTAAAGTGTTGATAAACTTCTTGATTGTGGTTTTGAGCACCTTAAGGGGTACAGTTTTTAGAATGGTGTCACTTTTGAGTATTTTCTATCATATAGACCTCTCAAAGTGACTTCAAATGTGATGTGGTCCCTAAAAAAAATGGTGTTGTAAAAATGAGAAATCGCTGGTCAACTTTTAATCCTTATAACTTCCTAACAAAAAAAATGTTGGTTCCAAAATTATGTTGATATAAAGTAGACATGTGGTAAATGTTACTTATTAAGTACCTGCTCAAAATAATAAAGGGAACACTTAAACAACAGAATATAACTCCAAGTAAATCAAACTTCTGTGAAATCAAACTGTCCACTTAGGAAGCAACATTGATTGACAATCAATTTCACATGCTGTTGTGCAAATGGAATAGACAACAGATGGAAATTATTGGCAATTATCAAGACACACTCAATAAAGGAGTGGTTCTGCAGGTGGGGACAACAGACCACATCTCAGTACCAATGCTTTCTGACTGATGTTTTGGTCACTTTTGAATGTTGGTTGTGCTTTCACACTCATGGTAACATGAGACAGACTCTACAACACACACAAGTGGCTCAGGTAGTGCAGCTCATTCAGGATGGCACATCTATGTGAGCTGTGGCAAGAAAGTTGGCTGTGTCTGTCAACGTAGTGTCCAGAGGCTGGAGGCACTACCAGGAGACAGGCCAGTACACCAGGAAATGTGGAGGAGGCCATACAAGGGCAACAACCAAGCAGAACGACCGCTACCTCCGCCTTTGTGCAAGGAGGAACAGGAGAAGCACTGCCAGAGCCCTGCAAAATGACCTCCAGCAGGCCACAAATATGCATGTAGACGTCTGCTCAACTGGTTAGAAACTGACTCCATGAGGATGGTCTGAGTGCCCAACGTCCACAGATGGGGTTGTGCTCACATCCCAACACCGTGCAGGACACTTGGCATTTGCCACAGAACACCAGGATTGGCAAATTCGCCACTGGCGCCCTGTGCTCTCCACAGATGAAAGCAGGTTCACACTGAGCACATGTGACAGACGTGACTGAGTCTGGAGATGCTGTGGAGAGCGATCTGCTGCCTGCAACATCCTTCAGCATGACTGGTTTGGCAGTGGATCAATAATGGTGTGGGGTGGCATTTCTTTGGAGGGCCGCACTGCCCTCCATGTGCTCGCCAGAGGTAGCCTGACTGCCATTAGGTACCGAGATGAGATCCTGAGACCCCTTGTGAGACCATATGCTGGTGCGGTTGGCCCTGGGTTCCTCCTACTGCAGGACAATGCCAGACCCCATGTGGCTGGAGTGTTTCAGCAGTTCCTGCAAGATGAAGACATTGAAGCTATGGACTGGCCCGCCTGTTCCCCAGACCTGAATCCGATTGAGCACATCTGGGACATCATGTCTTGCTCCATCCACCAACGTCACGTTGCACCACAGACTGTCCAGGAGTTGGAGGATGCTTAAGTCCAGGTCTGGGAGGAGATCCCTCAGGAGACCATCCGCCGCCTCATCAGGAGCATGCCCAGGCATTGTAGGGAGGTCATACAGGCACAGGGAGGTCATACAGGCACGTGGAGGCCACACACACCAGTGAGCATCATTTTGACTTGTTTTAAGGACATTACATTCCACTTTAATTTTGTGTATGACTCCAAATCCAGGCCTCCATTGGTTAATAAATTTGATTTCCATTGATAATTTTTGTGTGATTTTGCTGTCAGCACATTCAACTTTGTACAGAACAAAGTATTTAATGAGAATATTTCATTCATTCAGATCTAGGATGTGTTATTTGAGTGTTCCCTTTATTTTTTTGAGCAGTGTATTTTGTGTGACATATTTCTGTGATTTAAGGGCATGAAAATTCAAAGATGGAAAATTGCAAAATTTTCAAAATCTTTGGAAAATTTTCATTTTTTTTCACAAATAAACGCAAGTCATATCAAAGAAATTTTACCACTATCATGAAGTACAATATGTCACGAGAAAACAAGGTCAGAATCACCGGGATCCATTGAAGCGTTCCAGAGTTATTACCTCATAAAGGGCAGTGGTCAGAATTGTAAAAATTGGCCTGGTCATTAACATGCAAACCACCCTTGGGGGTAAAGAGATTAAGTTAAGTTAAAATGACTGGTTTATGAAGTATAACAAATATACCAGAAATTATAAAAGGTTAATTATGATATTATTTGCAATATTTTTAATGACATATTGCATTCTTAACCCCTTCAAGACCCAGCCTATTTTGACCTTAAAGACCTTGCCATTTTTTGCAATTCTGACCAGTGTCCCTTTATGAGGTAATAACTCAGGAACACTTCAACGGATCCTAGCGATTCTGAGATTGTTTTTTCGTGACATATTGGGCTTCATGTTAGTGGTAAATTTAGGTCGATAATTTTTGCGTTTATTTGTGAAAAAAATGGAAATTTGGTGAAAATTTTGAAAATTTTGTAATTTTTAAATTTTTAATTTTTATTCTGTTAAACCAGAGAGTTATGTGGCACAAAATAGTTAATAAATAACATTTCCCACATGTCTAATTTACATCAGCACAATTTTGGAAACAACATTTTTTTTTGTTAGGAAGTTATAAGGGTTAAAAGTTGACCAGCGATTTCTCATTTTTACAGCAAAATTTACAAAACAATTTTTTTTAGGGACCACCTCACATTTGAAGTCACTTTGAGGGGTCTATATAGCAGAAAATACCCAAAAGTGACACCTTTATAAAAACTGCACCCCTCAAGCTACTCAAAACTACATTCAAGAAGATTATTAACCCTTCAGGTGCTTCACAGGAACTAAAGCAACATGGAAGGAAAAAATGGACATTTTAATTTTTCCAACAAAAATTTTCTTTTAGCATCAATTTTTTCATTTTTACATGGACAACAGGATAAAATGGATCCTAAAATTTGTTGGGCAATTTCTCCTGAGTACACATATACCTCATATGTGGTCATAAACCACTGTATGGGCGCACGGCAGGGCTCAGAAGGGAAGGAGCGCCATTTGACTTTTTGAATGGAAAATATGCTGGAATATTTAGCGGTTGCCATGTCGCATTTGGTGAGTCGCTGTGTGCCTAAGCATTGGAGCTCCCCCACAAGTGACCCCATTTTGGAAACTAGACCCCCTAAGGAACTTATCTAGATGCATAGTGAGCACTTTGAACCCCCAGGTGCTTCACAAATTGATCCTTAAAAAAAGAAAGTACTTTTTTTTCACAAAAAAATTCTTTTAGCCTCAGTTTTTTTCATTTTCACATGGGCAACAGTATAAATTGGATCCTAAAATTTGTTGGGCAATTTCTCCTGAGTACACAGATACCTCATATGTGGTCATAAACCACTGTTTGGGTGCACGGCAGGGCTCAGAAGGGAAGGAGCGCCATTTGACTTTTTGAATGGAAAATATGCTGGAATATTTAGCGGTTGCCATGTCGCATTTGGAGAGTTCCTGTGTGCCTAAACATTGGAGCTCCCCCACAAGTGACCCTATTTTGGAAACTAGACCCCCCAAGGAACTTATCTAGATGCATAGTGAGCACTTTGAACCCCCAGGTGCTTCACAGAAGTTTATAACGCAGAGCCGTGAAAATAAAAATTCATTTTATTTTCTCAAAAAATGATTTTTTAGCCCACTATTTTTTATTTTCACAATGGTTACAGGAGAAATTGGACCCCAAAAGTTGTTGTCCAGTTTTTCCTGAGTACGCTAGTACCCCATATGTGGGGGGGAACCACTTTTTGGGCACACGTCAGGGCTCGGAAGGGATGTAGTGACGCTTTGAAATGCCGACTTGATGGAATGGTCTGCGGGCATCTTGTTACGTTTGCAGAGCCCATGATGTGCCTAAACAGTAGAAACCCCCCAAGTGACCCCATTTTGGAAACTAGACCCCACAAAGAAGTTATCTAGATGTGTGCTGAGCACTTTGAACCCCCAAAGGCTACACAGAAGTTTATAACGCCTGGGCATGAAAATAAAAAAATCATATTTTTCCACAATCAGGATCTTTTAGTCCCCAATTTTTTTATTTTCCCAAGGGTAACATGAGAAATTAGACCCCAAAGTTGTTGTCCAATTTGTCCTGAGTATGCTGATATCCCATATGTGGGAGAAAACTACTGTATGGGCACACGTCGGAGCTCGGATGGGAAGTAGTGACGTTTTGAAATGCCCACTTGATGGAATGGTCTTCGGGCGTCATGTTACGCTTGCAGAGTCCCTGATGTGCCTAAACAGTAGAAACTCCCCACAAGTGACCCCATTTTGGAAACTAGATCCCCTAAGGAACTCCTATAGATGTGTGATAAGCACTTTGAATCTCCAAGTCCTTCACAGAAGTTTATAACGCAGAGCCGTGAAAATATAAAATCATTTTTTTTCCACAAAAATAAATTTTTAGTCCCCAATTTTTTTTCCCAATGTTAACAGGAGAAATTAGAACCCCCAAAGTTGTTGTGCAATTTTTCCCGAGAACACTGATACCCATATGTGGGGATAAACCACTGTTTGGGCATACGTCGGGGCTTGGAATAAAGGAAGCACTGTTTGACTTTTTGAACGCAAAATTTGCAGGAATCAATGGTGGCACCATGTCGCGTATGGAGACCCCCTGATGTGCCTAAATAGTGGAAATCCCTCAATTCTAACTCCAACCCTAACCCCAACACACCCCTAACCCCAACCGTCCCTAACCCCTACACACACCTAACCCTAATACAAACCCTAACCATAACCCTAACCCCAACACACCCCTAACCCTAATCCCAACTCTAACCATAAACCTAACCACAAGCCTAACCCTAATTCCAACCCTAACCCTAATTCCAACCCTAACCCAAATTCCAGCCCTAACCCTAATTCTAACCTTAACACTAATGCTAACCCTAACCCTAAGGCTGGGTTCATATTGCGTTTTACCAGCCCGTTCAACACGTAGTGTTGACCGGCTGGTAACGGTATAGCATAACGCGATCGCGTTATGCTATACCCGCTAGCGCAGATGAATCAGCAGATGATTCATCTGTGCTAGCGGTGACGGAGCCAAGACGCTGCAGCCCGTGTCCGAGGCTCCGTCACTGAATGACGGCACGTCGCGAGGATCCCAGCAAAATCCGCCGAGGATCCCCAGCAAAATCCGCCGCGGATCAGCAGCAAAATCCGCCGCGGATCCGCAGCAAAATCCGCCACGGATCAGCAGCAAAATCTGCCGTGGATCAGCAGCAATATCCGCCGCGGATCAGCAGCAATATCCGCCGCGGATCCGCAGCAAAATCAGGCGCAAAATCAGCCGCGGATCAGCAGCAAAATCAGCCGCGGATCAGCAGCAAAATCCGCCGCGGATCCGCAGCAAAATCCGCCGCGGATCAGCAGCAAAATCCGCCGCGGATCAGCAGCAATATCTGCCGCGGATCAGCAGCAATATCCGCCGCGGATCCGCAGCAAAATCAGCCTCGGATCAGCAGCAAAATCAGCCGCGGATCCGCAGCAAAATCAGCCGCGAATCAGCAGCAAAATCTGCCGCGGATCAGCAGCAAAATCCGCCGCGGATCAGCAGCAAACTCCTCCGCGGATCAGCAGCAATATCCGCCGCGGATCAGCAGCAATATCCGCCGCGGATCCGCAGCAAAATCAGCTGCGGATCCGCAGCAAAATCAGCCGCGGATCCGCAGCAAAATCCCCCGCGGATCAGCAGCAAAATCCGCCGCGGATCAGCAGAAATATCCGCCGCGGATCCGCAGCAAAATCAGCCGCGGATCAGCAGCAAAATCCGCCGCGGATCAGCAGCAAAATCCACCGCGGATCAGCAGCAAAATCCGCCGCGGATCAGCAGCAAAATCCGCCGCGGATCAGCAGCAAAATCCACCGCGGATCCGCAGCAAAATCCGCCGCGGATCAGCAGCAAAATCTGCCGTGGATCAGCAGCAATATCCGCCGCGGATCAGCAGAAATATCCGCCGCGGATCCACAGCAAAATCAGGCGCAAGATCAGCCGCGGATCAGCAGCAAAATCCGCCGCGGATCCGCAGCAAAATCAGCCGCGGATCAGCAGCAAAATCCGCCGCGGGATCAGCAGCAAAATCCACCGCGGATCAGCAGCAAAATCCGCCGCGGATCAGCAGCAAAATCCGCCGCGGATCAGCAGCAATATCCTCCGCGGATCAGCAGCAATATCCGCCGCGGATCAGCAGCAAAATCCGCCGCGGATCAGCAGCAATATCCGCCGAGGATCTGCAGCAAAATCAGCTGCGGATCAGCAGCAAAATCCACTAGGAAAAAAAAAAAAAATCTTTATTTTTTTATTTGTCCCTACCTATGACAGGGGGGGTTCATTTACTTTTTTTTTCATTTTGATCACTGTGACAGTTTGTCACAGTGATCAAAATAAATTTTTGAACACTGGGGGGCGCACTGCGCATGCGCCGGCCGGCGGGCGCACTGCGCATGCGCCCGCCATTTTCCAAGATGGCGGCGCCCATGAAGAGGCCCGGGCGGATGCCGGGACCGATCCAGGGACATCGGTGGACCGGGAGAGGTGAGTAGGGGCGTCGAAAGGTTAGGGGGGGGATCGGTAGGTGGGGGCAGCGGAGCAAAGGAGTAGGGGAGCAGATAGTGACGGCGGTGACCGATCACCGCCATCTTTTGGTGGCGGCGGCTGATCGCCGCCGTGACTACGTGTGGGGGGGGTCAGGGCTCAGTGTCCAGCCATGGCACATGCTATTGCAGCATCGGCCATGGCTGGATTGTAATATTTCACCAATTAAATTGGTGAAATATTACACATTGCTCTGATTGGCTGTTTCACTTTTAACAGCCAATCAGAGCGATCGTGGCCACGGGGGGGGGTTAAACCAACCCCCCTGTGGTGAAGCACAAAGGGTCCTGTAACTGCGGGTCGGGTGACCTTTGAGTGACACCGGTCTCCCGGCCCGCAGGAACGCGATCCTTTCATGACACAGGGTATGCGTCATAGGTCGGATTGGCACCGACTTTCATGACGCATACGCTGTGTCAAAGGTCGGGAAGGGGTTAATCCATTTATGACATATGTTGAGTTTGCAGATTGGGTAGTGTAACACTACCTGATAATAATAGTTATGGGAAAAAAAATTGCTAAACACATAAAAAATCAAAATGTCATTGTTGAGTCTTTCCAATGTTTCCTGTAATTTATTTGGAAGGGACCTAAAACAAGTCTGTGTAGCATTAAAGAGAAGCCTTCATTAAAAATGACCTATTGCATAAAATCAAATTTTTGTGTTTCATGTATTTTTTAAGTATTTTTGGTAACTTTTTTTCCATTTCAAAATCAGTATCAATAATAGAAACTAGAAATCTTGCAATTTCCCCATTGGCCAATGGGGCTGTTTTAGACTCTAAGTTCATGTTGTTTCAGGAAACAAACATGTACATAGCCACAATGGTTGGGTCTCGACTTTATCTTTTGTATTGAAGTGCTTATTGAGCCTACGCTGAGGTCATTGTGATTACAAGGGGAGAAGTGTCATGTGTGACATCACCAGCTGTGATTAGTGGATCTTAGTGGATCTCGCTTTACAAGGTGTGTATAGAGGTGATATCAAATTCAAATTCAAATTCAAAGAAGCTTTATTGGCAGGACTAAATACACATTAGTTTTGCCAAAGCAAGTGTACAAAAGGGGGATAGGGATAGGGATGTTGAGTAGGGGCAGATCCAGGGTGGGGGCTATGGAAATCCATGGCATAGGGAGGGGTGATGGGGGCGCAGGTCCAGGGTGGGGGCTATAAAAGTCCATGGCATAGGGAGGGGTGATGGGGGCAGATCCGGGGTGGGGGCTATAGAAGTCCATGGCATATCATAGTTCTCTTTCTCGCAGTCTATGACATTCGCTCACATATCTGTCATTGTATTCCTTCCTCTGATAATATGGAGCTTTGCTGAAAACACTTCCTGAAAGGAAAGGATGCATGTGTTGAAAAAAGTCCTAGTGGTCAGTGTGAAAATGTCATGATTATTTTTTTTTCTAAATAAAGATCGTGATATGAACAAAAACATTGCAAATAAAAAAAATACATGTAACAAAAGACCTAATTTAAAAAATGAAATATTTTCTGATGACAGCTTCCCTTTAAAAATGATCTTTTGTGAATTTCTGTGTATATACTTAGCATACATGTAGTCTGTAATGGATGTCATGCAGCTTGTGACTCTGGCACGGTGGTAGCTAAAAATACAAACCTTAGGCCAAACTTTGATCTCTGGATATATCCACTTTTAAGTTATCAAAGGTGGCACCATTGCAAAAAAAAGGTAAGATGTCACAGAGGTACTCTAATGTATTGTAACAAACAAAAAGCTCATTGCTTCATTATACTTACAATTGTAATCTGCACGCACCTGTTGAAAGAGAAACATAAAATGGATCCATATCTGTGGATGTCTGCTGATGAGTATAAAAACTGGATTTACTGTACAGACAGTAATGAGCCTTCATTGGACAGCTGAAGAACAACTTTGCTACACAGCTTTTAAATGTTTCTAGGAGAAAAACATGCACAATATTAAAGTTATAGCAGTAACTGAGCAAAAAACATTTCACTTAAACCTCCGTCAGTCGCACTTCTGGCACTCCTGAGTTCAGACGCAATGCGACTGACAGGCACAGGTTATAAAACCACCCATAATATCTAATTATCTCAATTTCAGGACTCTAAAAATAATCAGTGACCTTCATAATGATGTATGAAAAGTGAGTACACAAAAACAGATGCTAAAAACAATTTAATAACCGTAAACTCCAATTTTCATGACATAATTGTTACTAAACTTTAAAATTAGGAAAAAAAAACTTAATGGTAATGTTGTTAGATGCTACTTGATTACTATTCACTCAGATTCAGAGGTTACATGTTCAGCAGAAGAAAAACAGTTACAGTACACTTAGAGAAGCAAGACCGGCAGATCATATTTGCATGGGACAGGCAGATCGCGTTGTGACATTTTTTGCATTCATAATTTGACATCCTTCTGCCACCAGATTCAATGGTGCAGGTGGTGCAGCTATGTCTTTTGGGAGTTGGGAGAGGTGGTGATTTTTCTCGATTATCTTTGTGATTAAATCTTTTCAGCCAAACTTGCAGGCTAAAGTGGATTCCACTTGTCTTCAGACTTCTTCAGCATAGCTACCCCCTCACTGTTTCATTAGCCAATGTTTTCAGGTAAATTGTTCTACACAGTGGTTCCAGTTGATTGCTGAGGTAAATCACTTGTGAATTGATGTCACCCACATTCAATATTGTGAAGAAGATGACCATTGGCCAGCGCTTGGTGTTTTGGATAACACTGTAAGTAGCTTCTTGCTCCACTTGAGATCTCTGAGGAAGTAAGATGTTATCCTCTGAAATGCGTAGGACTGGAATTACATAAATTTTACCTGTCTAGGAATCCATAGCTGGTGACATTACCATTGCGAAAGGCGGAGGTTTTTTTTTCGTTTTGAACTTGCACCTCCGGATCTAATCACACCAATTTGTGAATGATCCACTGACAGCAAACTCTATGTCATCTCTGTGATGCGAGTCACTGTAGTAAACATTAGTCCCAGAAGTGGAGAGGTCAGGAAAAACAGAAAAGAGAAGACAGTTTACATGGAGCAGGCACAAGAGAAATCAGGTCACAAGTAGTGATGAGCGAGTATACGTGTTGCTCAGGTTTTCCCCGAGCAGCTCGGGTGGTGTCCGAGTATTTGGAAATGCTTGGAGATTTAGTTTCTGTTGCCGCAGCTGCATGATTTATGGCTGCTGGGCAGCTTGAATATATGTGAGGAATGCCTGCTTGTTAAGGAATCCCCACATGTAATCAGGCTGTCAAATAGTCGCAAATCATGCAGCTACACCCACATACTCAGAGACAACCCGAGCTGCTCGGGGAAAACCCGAGCAACGAGTATACTCGCTCATCACTAGTCACAAGCAAAGGGTCTAAGTCCGGGAAGAGAATCAAGTCAAGATGGGTCAGTTACAGAGAACAGAGGGATCAGTCTTACACAGGCAGCAGCAAGTGTACAATTGACACTGGGTGAAGGAGCTAATATGCTTGAGTAGAAGACTAATCAAAGGAAGTGAACACAGATGATTGCAGCACAATCAACAGACTGACATCCTACACAAAGTAACATATCAGACAAGAACATAGTAGATATCATGACAATCTCTCTACGTAGAGACATCGCAACCAGACTGGAGCAACATTAATGGGCACTCATCTTGGTTGTTTTGCTGTATATCTCTTGATCCAGTATCGGCATATTAGCGATAGCCTTATATTTTTATAGTCTATCTGTTTACTCAGCGCATGGGCAGATTGTGCTGTCGGCATATGTTGCTTTTGATTGCCGAACATTTTTAAGTGGAAGAGCTGGTATTTACACCTTTTTTATATCAAACTTGTGCTTGCTCTAACATTGTAATCATGTCTTACTACCTTCCATCTGATTCCTGTTGCTTGCCGATCTATAGACATGGAAGAAAGTAACACATGAGAAATGATTCACAAGATTGCTTTGTGTTTCTATTTAATTGTGAAAAGCATAGCCTTTAGTAAACTGACACTCAAGGAAAAAAAAGAAGAGTGTTAATCCAAAACTTCATCATAATCCTAATACTGCAGAACAGTTGGATATTTTCTTGGAATAGATGGTATTTTCTGCAAACCTATGGTGAATTCCAAATAAATATGCTTCAATACAAGAAGTTGAACACAATGCAGTAATGTCTTTTTAGGACAGAGTTATTGTGGCCAAAATATGAACTAAAAACACATTCCATAGAATGAGCACATTTGTCACCAATTAAAATGTGTCACTGGTAAGGGATAATCTTGAAAAAAAAAACATATTTTTATGACTAATTAAAATATGTCAATGGTTTTTTATCATTCGAGCCAAACTTGGGGAATTTTTTGGTTGTTGTTTTTTTAAATCATTACAAAGTTTATGGCTGGAGTTGGATTGTTGTATTCTTTTCACCACTCTATATCTCTATACAGCAGGCTGCACAGTTATCTGGGAGAAAGGTTCAGAGTCTCTATTTTGGCAGAACTTTACTAACCACATTCCCTGCTCAGCAGATTCTACTGTACTGTACAACTTGCCCTGCCTGTCCCAGTTCTGCTGTGTTGTGAGAAAATATGTTCTACACTTGCATTCGCACTATATATGAGCCAAATAATGACACCATATTATGACCACATCTTACCTGTACAGTTAACTATTACCAAAAAATTCTTCCACACCAGAACACCATACTATGACTACATACTGAATAAATAATAACACTATATGCTATACTATAATAATAATTAACTAATAATATTGTACTATATTATAGTATATTATCCATATAGTAACAGTGTTCACTTTGTGGCATCGGTACAATAATAGTACCCCCTTAGTGCTTCCTCACAGCAAACAGTCTTGTGTCTTACCATGAAGAAAGAAAAATTATGTTCTACATGTCTAACAGAACAATGGTCCACAGTTGCATTTAGTTGGCTTTAGTTTCATCTATTCGATTAGTCCTGGATAGAGATGAGCGAATTTGTTCGGATTCGGTTCCGAATACGATCGGAATCGAATATTGTTTTTGCAATATTCGTGCAACACAGCAAACATCATTAGAGTCAATGGGAGTAGAAATTACCTATATGTTCAGAACCAATCATAAGACAAACATTAGGCATGATTAGTGTTCGAATGTGGCTCGAATATGTAAAATCAGATTCAGAGACAAAATCCGAACAAATGCACTATCTCTAGTCCTGGACCAGTGCTATGAGAGCTACAAGTCATCTGCCACCTCTTATGTACTGTATGTCTACTGATAGAGGTTTACGACTGACATATGCTTTCATATTTAGTAACATGATCCATCATGGCAGATACACGGTGTTTCTGGGCCATGTGTCAGGCAGTATATTGGCCACTAGCATACATTTTAGCTGTTCTGTCTAGGGACTCTAAAATTACCATTGTTTCCAACTTTGATGGTGGTGTTTTCCTATGTCATTGTTTTACCTTCTCCTGGCTATAATATGATATCCCATATTCATTTTTAGAACTATATTACCTAAATTGTTAGGAACATTGTGTTTAGTCTAAAAAAGTTGCCACCTCTGACCTATTCATTTTAACCAGAGGTCATTTTTATACAATTAGTGAAAGGTCCCTGGTGTAAGACAAAAAAAGTCACTCCAATTGGTAATCTTTGAACCTCAAACACAGAAGCAATACCCTGTAGTCAGAGCCTAATCTTAAAACACCCGCTGTCAGATCATATGTATGATATTGGTTAAAATAGATTAAAGATAAAAAAACTACCAAACTTAAAATAGAACAGACCACAAATATAGACCATAGTAACAAATTAGCATAGCTATTACTCCAAGTCATGCTGATTTACCATCGAAGACATTTACAATCATTTGGTCTTCTTTATCCTTGTAGTTGGAGAATCTTGTGTCTTGTCTTTAACTTTATGGCACTATTATCATAACATTATAAAAATAAGCCCAAAGATCAGCTTTATCTGAGTTCACTCTGAATTTTTTTTATCGGATATATTTGAGATTAAATGTTGGACGTTGTGCTTTTTAAACTTCATATATCTTCATATGTGCTCTTATACTATGTTCACGTCGCCGTGGCTGCATGCCTCGCGGCTGTTCGACAGCCAAACACATGCGAGGATTGATGTTGTTATCGGACTCTATACATTTTGTTAATAAACCTAACCTGCTATGGGGGTGATTGCATCATAAGGATCATATACTATATGTGCTGCCGTATGATCACCATACAGAGCTGTATTAAGCAGCTGTTCCACTTAAAAAGCCGTTGCTTCCCGAGGAAATTAGCTCGATAATACAGAATCCATGGAAAGGCCACTCCACACTTGCGGGAAATCAGAGGCACACAGATCATAAGCATCACAGAACTTTTTACTATGGCTCTGTAAAATCATGGATTGTATGGGGCTAAATTATAATAGTGTGCCTGGGCATTAATGATGATGTATGAAGGGGCCTCTATGGTCTCCAAAATTTATGATTTTATATATGTTTACACAACCAGATTGCCAGGAATTTCTTCAGCTTTAAATGTACATAAGTTTATGAAAACAATTCAATCTTTTTAAAAGGAGGTTTTATGTCTTTGGCAGACTTATCTGTGCTAATTCAGAAGTTATTTAGTTATTAGCGTGCTAATTTTTTTTGCCCATTGGAAGAGCAGTGATGATGTCCAATTAAAGGATTGAATCTTGTTTTATCGTTATTTTTCCTTATTCTTTCATTTGTATTCAAGGAGCTGTCGCAGCTGCTGCTTCTTGCAGCTGTGGCTGAGTGCGGAATTTTGTTTTTTAAGAAATTATAGAGGACATTTGACAAAAAGAGTTACAGAAGAGATGGAGGGGAACAACAAACGCACATGTGAATGTTTATACAATTGCAGCTTGATTTAATTGGCTGGTTGTAAAATCTTCACTTCTGGCCAAATGAATGTAACTCTTTTTTCGAACTGGTGTATTAATATACCTCTGACAAGTGGAAGTGATTTGTCTTGACACCAAGGTACTGAATTGTGTAATGCAATGATTATTGGAGATTATTATTAAGTGTGGGAATAGTAACACACTCAGTGTTTGTGGTGGCCAAATGCCAGTATTAAGGCTGATAGAACGTAAATACATGTTAAATGTTTTCCCCGCATTGAACGTTGGGATATTCAATTACTGACATGGCATGAAGAAAGATTAGGAATTTTTTGTAGCTCTTTTCCCAACGGTCTTTCTGTAAATTGTGTTGATGCATGGTGGCTCAGTGCTTAGCCGCAGCCTTACACACTGGGGTTTGGGTTCAAATCCACTAAGTGTTTATCGGTTCTCCGGTTTCTTAACCACGGGCAGTGCCGTTATGACTGAAAAGCACTGTGCAATTAATAGTGCTATATAAGA
>JARQOD010000005.1:140670957-140686722 GCA_033576555.1 Oophaga sylvatica | reverse complement strand
TTGTTCCCTGAGCCATTTAGTTATCCCCTTTTTCTTTAGGCAAGGTGCGCCATCATGCTGGAAAAGGCATTTTTGATCGCCAAACTGCTTTGGGGGGTTGGAGAAGTTGCTTTTGGAGGACTTTTCTGGTCCATTCTTTATTCAGGGCTGTGTTTTTGGCAAGACTGTGAGAGAGCTGATTCCCTTGGCTGAGAAGCAACCCCACACATGAATGGTTTCAGGATGCTTAACAGTTGGCATGAACAAGACTGGTGGTAGTGCCCCACCTTTTCTTCTCCGAATGAGGCGTTTTCCTGATGTCCCAAACAATCGAAAAGGGGATTCACAGAGAAAATAACTTTACCCCAGTCCTCACATCACTGTCTGTACCTTTTGCAGAATATCATCTGTCCATGATGTTTTTTCTGGAGAGAAGTGGCTTCTTTGCTCCCCTTCTTGAGACCGGGTCTTGCTCTAAGAGTCTCCGCCCACAGTGCGTGCAGATGCACTCACACCTGCCGGCTGCCATTCCTGAGCAAGCTTGCACTGCGGTACCCCGATCCCGCAGCTGAAACACTTTTAAGAGATGGTCCTGGCGCTTGCTGGTCTTTTTTTGGGCGCCCTGAACCCTTTTTTGGAAAACAAGGAACCTCTTTCCTTGAAGTTCTTGATGATGCGATAGATTGTTGACTGAGGGCAATCTTTCTAGCTGCGATACTCTTCCCTGTTAGGCCTTTTTTTGTGCATTGCAAGATGACTGCACGTTTTTTCTTTAGAAATAACCATGGTTAACAAAAGAGAAACAATGATGCCAAGCACCAGCCCCCTTTTTTAAAGTGTCCAGGTGTCATTCTTACTTAATCATGACAGATTGATCTCCAGCCATGTCCTCATCAACCCCACACCTGGGGTTAAATAAAGCAATCACTGAAAAGAGGTGAGGTTAGCTGGTCCTTTTAAGGCAGGGCGCAATGATTTAAATGTGTTTTGGGGGATAAAGTTCATTTTCTAGCCAAATATTGACTTTGCAAGTAAATTGCGTAAGCTGATCACTCTTTATAACATTCGGGAGTATATGCAAATTGCCATTAGAAAAAGTGAAGCAGTAACTTTGTAAAAATTAATATTTGTGTCATTCTCCAAAACTTTTGGCCATGACTGTAGTAGTTGTGATGTGAATTGCAGCTTGTCAAGAGTTTTGGTAGCAGCTCCGATATTAGAGTAGAAAATGAAGTCCCTAACCAAATTCGGGCACAAAATTAGCAACTGCAGAATCAGGTATGAAAAAAGCATGTATATCAAGTATAATATGAAATTTTTAATTGTGCTTACTATAGCTATTTTAGGGGGCTTTCATAATGGAAAAGGTCATGTAAAAAAACAACATTCTTCACACACCACTTATACCTGTCATGAATCACAAAAATTTAGAGTTGCAAGGGACCTCCAGGGTCATCGTTTTTTCAAACCCTGCTCAATGCAGGATTCATTTAAAACCATCTCAGACAGATGTCTGTCTATAGATTTTACTAAACGGGTCGGTCAGATTAAAAAGTCGCCGACTTTCGCCAAAGTCGGGTTTCGTTGGCCGAAACACACCATAGCGTGGGTCGCCATTGCGTCGTCGAAACGAGCGCCAAAGTCTAGTTTCCCAGAATGCTTTCAGGTGCCTTTTTTCAGCCAATGAGCAAGGATGTACACTGTGGGCAACAAATGACATGGGCTGCGTCCACCACCATCTTAGAGAGGGGCATTGCAGTTTGGCTTGTTTTGGGGACGTCATAGTGTCATAAAACCCCCTGACCGCCGGACCGCCATTTTTCTTCTGCTGATCTTAACAGTAGGGGGGGTTGCTGACGTGTTTATCAGTAAGGAGAGAGTTAGGCGGGAAAACAGAATTTTCTTCTGTGCTTGTGCTGATAGCAGTTGTGCCGTACAGTTAGTGTGCAGTGGAAGGGGAGGATTCTTTGTGTGCCGCAGCGTGGTTATTAGGCTGCCGCTAGCTGTATTGCTGTGTTACACTGCTGTGCAGACTGTTTTTTACACAGCACTGATACTTTTATTCTTTTTTTCTGCACATTTTCTGAGCGTTCATTTTTCCCCCCACCGTATAGAGCTGTACGCTCCTCACATACTACCGTGTACCGGCTGGTACACGGACAAATACATGTGACTTCTGTGTGTTACTCCGGAAATATATACTGAGATTTACAATTTCCCCTTACACTGTTTACGCTTTTTGCTTCTTACAGTACCCTTTTTTCTGCTTTTTGTATTCTGGGAAAATCCATACTGGTGAGCGCTGTGTGTTACTCCGGGAAATCTATACAGGATTAAAATTACCCCAACACTGTATACAGCTGAACGCACTGATACAGTACCATTTATCTGCTGGTATTTTGGGTACATTTTCCCAAAATGAGGAATATGGTGGAAGAGGACGTGGGCGGGGGGGGCTAGCTGTTATTCCCCATTGACTTGCATTGGGATCGGTTTTTATTTTTTTGTCGACCTCCGACTTTGCCGCAAGCTATCGGCCAATCTCGTTCGACTCAACTTTTTCGAAAGTCAGGTGGTCCGAAACACCACTCGACCCGAAAAAAGGGAAAGTCACTCATCTCTACTGTCCAGCCTCTGTTTGAAGATTTTCATTGAAGTAGAACACACCTCCTCTTGTGGCAGCCTGTTCAACCATTGAGGAGTGACAAAATTTTAATATCTTTCTAAAAAACTTTGATATGCAAATTGCCTCTTCAAACAAAGAGGACTTGTACTCTATAGCGCCACCTATGGAAGTAGCGATCCTACAAGTCACAATCAACCCTTTAACGATCTTGTAAATGACTTAGGATAACTTTGATCATTCTTGGTTTTTATGGATGTATTTTTTGCTGTTATCTGTCTACTAATTTTATTTATTTACATCTTTTTATAGCACTATTAATTGCACATGCTTTTCAGTCATTAGCGGCACTGTCCCAGTGGTTGGAAGGAAACCGGAGAACCAGGATAAACACTTAGTGGGGTTTGAACCCAGAACCCCATTTCTGTAAGGCTGCGTGCTAAGCACTGAGCCACCCTGCATCAACACAATTTACAGGAATACCATTGGGAAAAGAGCTACAAAAAAGTTCCTAAGTTTTCTTCAGTGCCATGTCAGTATAGTTTGAAAAAGTCCCAACGATTCAATGCAGGAACATTTAACATGTATTATCGTTCTATCACCTTAATACTGGCTTTGGCCACCACAAACACTGACGTTTTGTTACTATTCCCACACGTGTAATAATAATCTCCAGTAATCATTGCATTTCACAATTCATACCTTGGTGTCAATGACAAATCACTTCCACTATGTCAGGGGTATTGTAATAGCACCATTCGAAAAAAGTAGTTACATTTCATTTGGCCATGAAGTGAAGATTCTTTACAACCATGCGCAATTAAGATCAGAGCTGCAGATTGTATAAACATTCACAGTGTGCGGTTTGTTTGTTCCCCCCCATCTCTTCTGTAACTGCTTTTTGTCAAATGTCCGCTATAATTTCTAAAAAAACAAAATTCCGCACTCGGCCACAGTCGCAAGAAGCAGCAGCTGCGACAGCTCCTTGAAAACAAATGAAAGAATAAGGAAAAAATAACGATAAAAAAAGATTCAATCCTTTAATTGGACATCAGTCACTGCTGTTCCAATGGGCAAATAAAAAATTTGCACGCTAATAACTAAAAACTTCTGAAGTTACACAGATAATCTGCCAAAGACATAAAACCTCCTTTTAAAAAGATTTAATTGTTATCATAAACTTGTGTACATTTAAAGCTGAAGAAATTCCTGGCAATCTGGTGTGTGGTAAACAGTATATAAAATCATAAATTTTGGAGACCATAGAGGCACCTTCATACATCATCATTAATGCCAGGCACACTATTATAATTTAGCCCCATACAATCCATGAGTTGTACAGAGCCATAGTAAAAAGTTCTGTGATGCTATGTATCTGTGTGCCTCTGATTTCCCGCAGAGTGTGGAGTGGCCTTTCCTATGGGATTCTGTATTATCGAGCTAATTTCCTCTGGAAGCACGGCTTTTTAAGTGGAACAGCTGCTTAATACAGCTCTGTATGGGTGATCATACGGCAGCACATATTAGTATATGATGCCTTATGATGCAATCACCCCCATAGCAGGTTAGGTTTATTAACAAAATGTATAGAGTCCGATGAACAAGCAGTCAATCCTCGCATGTGTTGTGGCTGTCGAACAGCCGCGAGGCATGCAGCCACGGCGACGTGAACATAGTATTAGAGCACATATGAAGATATATGAAGTGTTAAAAAGCACAACGTCTCAAGCATTTAATCTCAAATATAGTCCGATAAAAAAAATTCAGAGTGAACTCAGATTAAAGCTGATCATTGGCTTATTTTTATAATGTTATGATAATAGTGCCATAAAGTTAAAGACAAGACACAAGATTCTCCAACTACAAGGATAAAGAAGACCAAATGATTGTAAATGTCTTCGATGGTAAATTCAGCATGACTTGGAGTAATAGCTATGCTAATTTGTTACTATGTCTATATTTGTGGTCTGTTCTATTTTAAGTTTGGTAGTTTTTTTATCTTTAATCTATTTTACCAATATCATACATATGATCTGACAGCGTGGTGTTTTAAGATTAGGCTCTGACTACAGGGGTATTGCTTCTGTGTTGAGGTTCAAGATTACCAATTGGAGTGACTTTTTTTGTCTTACACCATGGACCTTTCACTAATTGTAAAAAATGACCTCTGGTTAAAATGAATAGGTCAGAGGTGGCAACTTTTTTAGACTAAACACAATGTTCCTAACAATTTAGGTAATATAGTTCTAAGATGAATATGGGATAATCATATTATAGCCAGGAGAAGGTAAAACAATGGACATAGGAAAACACCACCATCAAAGTTGGAAACAATGGTAATTTAGAGTCCCTAGACAGAACAGCTAAAATGTATGCTAGTGGCCAATATACTGCCTGACACATGGCCCAGAAACACCGTGTATCTGCCATGATGGATCATGTTACTAATATGAAAGCATATTGTCAGTCGTAAACCCTATCAGTAGACATACAGTACATAAGAGGTGGCAGATGACTTGTAGCTCTCATAGCACTGGTCCAGGACTAGGATGAGTGCATTTGTTCGGATTTTGTCTCTGAATCTGATTTTTACATATTCGAGCCACATTCGAACACTAATCATGCCTAATGTTTGTCTTTATGATTGGTTCTGAAATATAGGTAATTTCTACCCATTGACTCTAATGATGTTTGCTGTGTTGCACGAATATTGCAAAAACAATATTCGATTCCGATCGTATTCGGAACCGAATCCGAACAAATTCGCTCATCTCTATCCAGGACTAATCGAAATGATGAAACTAAAGCCAACTAAATGCAACTGTGGACCATTGTTCTGTTAGACATTGTAGAACATAATTTTTCTTTCTTCATGGTTTAAAACACAAGGGCTGTTGCTGTGAGGAAACACTAAGGGGTACTATTTTTTGTACCGTGCCCAAAGTGAACACTGTTATATTGGATAATATACTATAATTATAGTACAATTTTTTTTAGTTAATTATTATTAGTATAGCATATAGTGTTATTATTTATTCAGTATTTAGTCTAGTATGGTGTTCTGGTGTGGAAAAATTTTTTTTTTAATAGTTAACTGTACAGGTAAGATGTGGTCATAATATGGTTTTTGGTTTAAAAGGCAAACAAGGAAAACATTTTTTCCCAAACACGAGAATGGGACAAAAAGGCAAATTTCATAATGAATCTCGACAGGGAAGTTTTAATTCTAAAAAAGGGACCTTTACCTTTTCCAAAAAACTTTTCGCCGCTTGTAGGGATTTAAAATTTGAAAAATAAAACAAAACCCAATAAACTTTTTTAAGATTTTTAAAAAACAACCCAAAAAATTCCCCCTTTGGTGAAAAGATAAAAACCCCTTAATATTTTAATTACAAAAAAAAGTTTTTTTTTAAGGTTTTCCCTTCCGGGGAAAATTTTTAATTTTGAAAAAGGATTTTGGGTGTTTTTTGTTCATTTTTTTGGGGCCACAAAAGTTAAAAAGACTTATGCATTGTGTTAATTTTTTGTTTTGAAAATTTTATTTTAACCCAAAAAGGTTTGAGAAAAAATTTTTCCAAAAATAAAAGTTTGGATTTGGTTTTAAAGGTTTTTGGGTTAAATTTTTTTTTTTTTTTTTGATGTGTTTCTAAAGGCAGTTTTAAATTAAAAAAAAAAAGAATTTGGAACATTTTTTTGTTTTTTTTTTTAAATGGAAAAGGAAAAAATTTTTAAAGGGGTAAAAATGATTAAATGAGGAACCAAAAATTTGTATAAAAAAAGGGAAATACCATTTCCCCTTTTAAAATTTTGGCAATCAAAAAACTACCGACAGCACAAACGCCCCCGGGGTAAAAAGAAAGACTAAAAAATAAAAGGTATCCTATTCATAGGACAAGGTTACAGCAAAACAACCCAAGATATGCCCTTAGTTTCCCCAGCTGGTTCGATGTTCCTACGTAAAGATTGTAGATATCTACTATGTTTTGTCTGATATGTTCTTTTTGGGAGGATTCGTTTTGATTTCTGAATCATCGTTTCATTTTCCCTTTATTATCTTCTACCCAAAATAAGCTCCCTTACCCCGTTCAATTTAACTTTCTGCTGCCGTTAAGATATCCCCCTTTTTTTGTAACTGACCCCCCTTTCTTATTCTCTTCCCGGATTAGACCCCTTTGTTTGACAGGGAGAAGGGGAACTCTTGCTCGGGTTTTCCCCAGCCGGGTTGTTCTGGTATTTGGGGGGCGCTGATTTGGACATTTGACAGCCTGATTCATGTGGGATTCCTTAACAAAAGGGATTCCCACAAAAAGCTCCCACAGCCATAAATCATGGTGCCAAAAACTAAAACTCCAAGCTTTCCCCAAAAACCCACCAAACCAAAGGGGGGGAAAAACCCGGGGCCAAACTCCTATCAACTTGTGCCTGATTTCTCTTGTGCCGCCCGTAAATTTTTTTTCTGTTTTCCCCTCCCCCCCCTTCTGGGGCTAATTTTTTAAGGCCGCACACAAAATACATGGTTTGCTGTCTGGTCATTTCCAAAATTGGGGTTTAACCAGGTGCAAGTTCAAAAGAAAAAAAACCTCCCCCTTTGCAAGGGAATGCACCAGCTTGGTTTCAACAGGAAAAATTTTGAATTCCCTCCTACCTTTCAGGGTAAATTTACTTCCTCAGAGATCTCAAATGGGCAAAACACTTCATGTTACCAAAAACCCAAGGGGGCCCAAGGCATCTTTTCACAAAATTTAATGGGGGACATCAAATTTTTTTCAAGGGGTTTCCTCCAATCAAAAGGAACCCTGTGTAAACAATTTTCCCAAAACATTGGTAATGAAACGGAGGGGGGACTAGCGAAAAAGTCTGAAGCAATGGATCCACTTACCTCAATTTGGTGAAAAAATTTAACAAAAGTAAACAGAAAAATCACCCCCTTCCCAAACCCCAAAAAATTTGTGCCCACCTCCCATTGAAATTGTGGCAAAGGGGTGTCAAATTTAATGCAAAAAAAAGTCAAACCATCTGCCCTTCCCCTGCAAATATTCTGCCCTTTTCTTCCTAAGTGTACTTAAAAGTTTTTCTTTGCTAAAATGTAACCCCCTGAATCTGAGTGAAAAAGAACAATGCATCTAACAACAACCTTAATTTTTTTTTTCCCAATTTTTAATTTTTTAAAAAATTATTCATAAAATTGGAGTTTGGTTTTAAAATTTTTTTCATCTGTTTTTGTGAAAATACAATTGACCGATAGGGGGAGCGAATGTCATTTTTCCGGAAAAAAGAAACTATGATATGCCATGGACTTCTTTTAAAACCCCCACCCCATCTCCCCCTCACCCCCCCTATCCATGGACTTTTTTTAACCCCCCCCTTGGCCCTTTTGGGGCCCCCTTCCCCCCCCCTATCCCGGATTTTCCCTAGCCCCCACCCGGATCGGCCCCCCAATCAAAATCCCATCCCCCCCCCTTTTGACAATTCTTTGGCAAAAAATAATTGTATTTAACCCCGCCAATAAAGCTTCTTTAAATTTTTTAATTTAATTTATATCACCCCTATACACACCTTTAAAGCGGACCAATTTAAATTTCCCTAATCACAGCTTATGTAAAACAAAATTTCCCCCTTGTAATCCAATGAAACCCCACGAGGCTAAATTTTCATTTTAATACAAAAAAAAAAGTCAACCCAAACCATTGGGGCAGTACTTTTTTTGGGTTTTCCCGAAACAACAGAAATTTTGAGTCAAAAAAACCCCCTTTGGGGGCCAAAGGGGAAATTGCAAATTTCTTTTTTTTTATTGATACTGTTTTTTAATTTGGAAAAAAAATTACCAAAAAACTTAAAAAAAAAACAAAAAACAAAAAATTTTTTATCAATGGGTTTATTTTTAAAAAAGGTTTCCCCCTTTTTTTCACACAGACTTTTTTTATCCCCCTTCCCAAAAAATTACGGGAAAAAATTTTTGGGAAAAAACTAACAATGGGGCTTTTTATTTTTTTTTGTTTTTGAAAATTTTTTTTCCCCCTAACAATTTTTATCATATGTTACACTACCCCCTCGCAAACTCCAAAAATGAAAAAGGATTAAAACCCCCCCGCCCCTTTTACCAGCTTTTTGCGTCAAAAAATCGGGGCCAACCGCCTTACCCCATTTTTCCGTGTCAGAAAGGCGCTTCCGGGGGCCGGGAAAACCCGGGTTTTTCCCCCAAAAGGTCACCCCACCCCAGTTTTAAAGGGCCCCTTTTTGGTTTTCCCCAGGGGGGGGTTTAACCCCCCCCGTGGGCCCCATCGTCTGTTGGGGTTTTAAAAATGAAAAAGAAAAAAAAGCAAATTTAATTTTTCCCCAATTTTTAAATTGGGAAAAATTTTCAACCGCCATGGCCCATGCGCAAAGCATTTCCCAGGCTGGGCACGAGCCCTGACCCCCCCCCACGATCACGGCGGGGATCCGCCCCGCCCCAAAAGTGGGGGGGATCGGCACCGCCCTCAATTTGCTCCCCCCCCTTTGCTTTTCCCGCCCCCACCTACCGATCCCCCCCCCAACCTTTTGACGCCCCCACTCCCCCCCTCCCGGGCCCCCCCCTTTCCCTGGGTGGGCCCCCCCCCCCCGGGGGCCCCCTTTATGGGGGCCCCCCCCCCTTTTAAAATGGCGGGCGCATGCGCGGGCGCCCGGGCCCGGGGGCGGCCCAAGCGCCCCCCCCTGTTTTAAAAATTTTTTTTGATCACTGTGGGGGAAAAGTCCCCCGTGATCAAAAGAAAAAAAAAATTTAAATTTAAACCCCCCCCGTCCCCCGGGGGGCAAAAAAAAAAAAAAAAAGATTTTTTTTTTTTTTTTCCCCCTGGTTTTTCTCTGATTTTCCCAGCTTTATTTTTCTGCCGATCCCCCCCGGGTATTGTGTGATCCCCCGGGGGGGTTTTGCTTTCTTTACCCCGGGGGATATTCTGCTGGGGGCCCCGGGGGGGAATTTTCGCTGATCCGGGGGCGGGATTTTTGGGTGGCTGAACCCGGGGGTTTTCTGCGGGTCCCGGTGGGGTTTTGCTGCATCCCGGGGGGAATTTTTTCTCGAAAAAGCGGGGGATTTTCTGCCCCGGGCCGCGGCGGATTTTTGGGGGGGTGAAAGCGGGTGAAATTTCGCCTATTTTTCTGTGGATTTCCCGGCGGGTATTTCCGCCCCCTCCGCGGCGGAAATTGGGTGCGAAAAAACCCGGGAGATTTTGGCCCCCTCCCGGGGGATTTTTCGGGGGCCCCGGGGGATTTTTTTTTTTCTGATCCGCGGGGGGAATTTTTTCTGCTGATCCCGGGGGGTTTTGCTGCGGGGGCCCCCGGGGGGTTTTGGCCCTTTATCCCCCCGGGGGGATTTTTTGCTGTCCGCGGCGATTTTGGGGGGGGGAAACCGCGGGGGAAAAATTTTTTCTGAACCCGGCGGTTTTGCTTTTTTTACCGCGGGGGTTTTTTGCGGGGTCCCCGGCCGATTTTGCTGGGGGTTTTCCCCCCTGTTTTTGCGATCCGCGGGGGTATTGCTGCTTTATCCCGGGGGAAAATTTTTCTGGGGTTTCCCAGGGGGGAAAATTTGCGGGGGACCCCGGGGGATTTTTTTTTTTGGGGGCCCGGGGAGATTTTGCCCGCTGTTTGGGGCCCGAAAATTTTCTTTTTGGGGAAAAACCCGGCTGAAAATTTTTTTTCTATCCGAGGGTGATTTTTTCCCGGGGTTCCCCCGGGGGGTATTTCTGCTGATCCCCAGATATTTGCCCCCTTTTCCCCCGGATTTTTCGTGATCCCCGGGGGAAAATTTTTTTGGGGGATTTTCCCCCGGGGGATTTTGCGCTGATCCGCGGCTTTTTTTTGCTGCTGAAAAGCGGGTGATTTTGCGTGAAATTTTTCTGGGGTCCGCGGGGGATATTGCGGGTGAACCCCGGCGGTTTTGCTGCTGTTTCCCCGGGAGATTTTTTGGGGGGGGTGACCGTGGGGGATTTTGGGTGCGGGTTTCCCCGGGGGGGGTTTTTTTGGGGGGGTCCGCGGCGGGTTTTGGGTGGGGGTCCTCGGGGTTTTTTGGGGGCCTCGCGGGCGGGGGGCCCCCCCTTCAGGGGGCCCGGGGGCCCCCCGGGGAAAAAGGGGGCCGCAGCGTCTTGGCTCCGCACCGCCCCACAAGGAAAAAAAACTCGTTTTATCCCTAGCGGGGGGGCATTTGCAAACCGTTTTCTTTACCCTTCCCCCGGGCAACATACGTTTAACCGGGGTTTTAAAAAAGCAATATGAACCCCCTTAAGGGGGTTTGGGTTTTTCATTAGTGTTTAAAAAGGTTTTTAATTGGGTTAGGGCTGGAATTTGGGGGTTTGGGTTTTGGGAATTTTGGGGTTTGGGGGGAATTAGGGTTTTGGGTTGTGGGTTTGGTTTTAGGGTTTAAATTGGATTAGGTTTAGGGGGGTTGTTGGGGGGTTTGGTTAAGGGGGAGGGGTTTTTATTAGGTTAGGTGTGTGTAGGGGTTTGGGAAATTGGGGTTTTGGGTGTTTGGGGTAGGGTTTGGGGTTTTTAAATTTAGGGTTTTTCCCCTATTTAGGCACACAGGGGGCTCCAAAACCGACATGGGCCACCATTGATTCCTTGGGAAATTTTGCGTTCAAAAAATCAAAAAGTGCTTCCTTTTTTCCAAGCCCCACGTATGCCCAAACAGGGGGGAACCCCCCAAGGGGGCATGTTTTTCCGGGAAAAAAACACAACAACTTTTGGGGGTTTTAATTTTCCTGTTTAAAATTGGGGAAAAAAAAATTTGGGGGCTAAAAATTTTTTTTTTTGTGGAAAAAAAATGATTTTATATTTTCACGGGTCTGCCCTTTAAACTTCTGTGAAGGACTTGGGGTTTCAAATGCTTATCACACATCATGGATTCCCTTTAGGGATCAGTTTCCAAAAGGGGGCCCTTTTGGGGGAGTTTACGGTTTAGGCCACAGGAATTGCAAGCGTAACTCGCCCAAAAAAAAGACCATTCCATCAAGGGGCTTTTCAAAACGTCACATTTCCCCATCCAGCCCCGACGTTCCCATAATATTTTCCCCACATAGGGATTCAAAAACCAGGAAAATTTTGGACAAAAATTTTGGGGGTCAAATTTTCCAGTTACCCTTTGGGGAAAAAAAAAAAAATTGGGGACTAAAAATCGTTTGGGGAAAAATATGTTTTTTTATTTTCATCCCCAGCTTATAAACTTTTTGGTACCCTTTGGGGGGTTCAAAGTCCAGCAACATCTAATAACTTCTTTGTGGCTATTTCCAAAAGGGCCCTTGGGGGGTTTTTCTACTGTTAGCACTCATGGGCCTGCAACTAACAAGATCCCGCAACCTTCCATCAAGTCGGCATTTCAAAGCGTCACTACCCCTTCCACCCGACGGGGCCCAAAAAGTGTTCCCCCCCCACATAGGGTAACTACTCGGGAAAAACTGGACAACAATTTTTGGGGGTCCAAATTTTCCTGTAACCATTGGAAAATAAAAAATAGGGCAAAAAAATCATTTTTGAAAAATAAAATGATTTTTTTTTTTCAGCCGCGTTAAAACCCTTCTGTGAAGCACCTGGGGGTTCAAAGTGCTCACTTCTCTAATAAGTTTCCCTTGGGGGGTCTAGTTTCCAAAATGGTCACTTTTGGGGGACTCCAAGTTTGGGGACACAGGGAAATCTCCAAAGCGCATGGCAACCGCTAAATATTTCCCGCATATTTCCCTTCAAAAAGTCAAATCGCTCCTTCCCCTTTTAGCCCGCCGTCACCCCAAAAATGGGGTTTATACCCCAAAATATCTTGTACCAGAAAATTGCCCCAAAAAATTTTAGATCCAAATTTTTAACTGTTCCCATTGAAAATGAAAAAAACGAGCAAAAGAATTTTTTTTTTGAAAAAAAATACTTTTTTTTTTTAAGGACAAATTTTTGAACACCTGGGGGCAAAAAAAATGCTCACTATGCTCTAGATAATTTCCTTTGGGGGTCTAGTTTCCAAAATGGGGGCCTTGGGGGACCCAATGCTTTTGGCACACAGCGACTCACCAAATGCGACAGGGAAACCCTAAATTCCCCATATTTTTTCCCTTCAAAAATCAAAGGCGCCCTTCCTTCTGAGCCCCGCCGTGCGCCCATACAGTGGTTTATGACCACATATGAGGGATATTTACTCGAAAATTTCCCAACAATTTTTTGGGTCCCCTTTTATCCTGTTGTCCATTTAAAAAAGAAAAAATTTATGCAAAAGAAAATTTTGTTGGAAAAAATTAAATGCCATTTTTCCTTCCATGTTGCTTTATTCCGTGAAGCACCTAATTAATAACTCTGAATGTATTTGATACTTGAGGGGGGCAGTTTTTTTAAAGGTTCATTTTGGGGATTTTCTGCTAATAGACCCCTCAAAGTGACTTTTAATGGAGGGGTCCCTAAAAAAAATTTTTTGTAAATTTTTTGCTGTAAAAATGAAAATCCTGGTCAAATTTAACCCTATAACCCTAACAAAAAAAAATTTGTTTCCCAAAAAGTGCTGAGTAAATAGACATGTGGGAAATGTTATTTATTAACTAAATTTTTTGCCCATAACCCTGGTTTAACAGAAAAAATTAAAAATTTAAAAATTTCAAAAATTTTTTAAAAATTTTCACCAAATTCCTTTTTTTTTACAAAAAAACGCAAAAATTTTTCGACCAAATTTTCCACTAAAATGAAGCCCAAATTCACGAAAAAACAACCAAACCTAGGATCCGTTGAAGTTCCTGATTATTACCTATAAAGGGGCACTGGTCAAATCAAAAAATGGGAAGGTCTTTTGGTCAAAATACCCGGTCTTGAAGGGGGAAGAATCATATTTATTAAAAAAATTCAAAAAATATCATAATTAACCTTTTAAATTTCTGTAAATTGTTATACTTCAAAAACCATCATTTTTCAAAATTAATCTCTTTACCCCAAGGGGGGTTGCATGTTAATGACCAGCCAATTTTTAAATTCGACCACGCCCTTTAGAGGGAAAAATCTGGAACGCTTCAAGGGGTCCCGGGGGTTTTGACCTGTTTTCTCGGACATATTGTACTCATGATAGGGTAAAATTTCTTATAGATTTTCTTTTTTTGTGAAAAAAAATAAAATTTTTTCCAAAGATTTGAAAATTTTGGCAATTTTTTCCTCTTTAAATTTTTTCATGCCCTTAAAATCACAGAAATTGTCACACAAAATACACTCTCAAAAAAAAAAAGGGGAAACACTAAAAAACACACCTGATCTAATAATGAAATATCTCATTAAATATTTTCTTACAAAGTTAAATTGTGCTGCAGCAAATCCACAAAAATTAAAATTTTGGAAAAAATTTAAACCAATGACCCCTGGATTTGGTAAACACAAAATTAAGTAATTAAAGCCCTTAAAACAAGTCAAAAATATGCTCACGGGTGTGTGGGCCTCCACGCCTTATACCTCCTGTCCCTTAAACCTCCCTACAATGCCTGGCACCCCCTGATAGGCGGGGGAGGGTCCCCTAGGGATCTCCTCCCAGACCGGGACTTAACTCCCCAAACTCCTGCATCTTGGGGCCGGCTTGGGGGAGGAGAAAAAAAGGAAAAAAAATGTTCCCAGATGTGCCAAGGGGAAATTCAGCTGGGGAACAGGGGGGCCCAGTCCATACTTCAAGTCTCATCTTGCAGGAATGCTGAAACACTCCCCCCACATGGGGTCCATTGTCCTGCTAGGGGGAAACCCCAGGCCAACCGCACCACAAGGGTCTCACAAGGGGTCCAGGACCCATCTGGGTCCAATGGCAGTCGGGCACCTCTGGCGAGCACATGGGGGGCATGGGGCCCCCAAGAAATCCCACCCCACACCATATTGACCACTCCCAACCAGTCTCTAAAAGGATGTTGCGGGCACAATCGCTCTCCACACATCCCAACTCATCACCGTCCAGTGCTCAGTGTAACCCTTTCACTGGGAGAGCACAGGGCCCAGGGGCGAATTTGCCAATCCTTGTTCTGGGAAAATGCCAATGTCCGCACGGTGTTGGAGTAGCACAACCCCATCGGGGACTTGGGCACTCAACCACCTCATGAGTCATTTTTCTAACCATTGGCAACGCACATGCAATTTGTGGCCCTGAGGACATTTTGGCAGGCTGGCAGTGCTTCTCCTTTTCCCCTTTGCAAAAAGGCGGAGAGGGGTCGTTCTCTTGGTTTTTTTCCCTTGTAGGGCCTCCTCCACATTCCTGGTTTTCTGGCCGCTCCTGGTGTGCCTCCACCTCGGACACTACGTTTTCAGCACAGCCAAATTTTTTTGCCCCAGCTCACAAAGGCCTCCTGAATGACTGCACACCTGAGCCTTGTGTGTTTGTAGAGTCCCTTCTATGTTCCATGAGTTAAAGCACAACCAAAATTCAAAAGTACCAAAACATCAGTCGAAAAACATTGGGACTGAATGTGGTCTGTTGCCCCACCTCAGAAACCCCTCCTTTATTTATGTGTCCTTGATAATTCCAAAAATTTCCATCTGTTGTCTATTCCCTTTGCACAACACATGGGAAATGATTGCAACAATGTTGCTTCCTAAGTGGACATTGATTTCACAGAAATTTGATTTACTTGGGGTTATTCTGTGTTTAAGTTTCCCCTTTTTTATTTTGACAGGTACTTTTTAATAAATTTTCCCCATGTCTACTTTATATCAACATAAATTTGGGGAAACCCCATTTTTTTTTTTTAGGAAATTATAAGGATTAAAAGTGACCACGTTTCCCCATTTTTACAACACCATTTTTTTAGGACCAACCCCATTTGAAGCACTTTGGAGGGCATATGAAAAAAAACCCAAAAAGCACCCTTTTAAAACGTACCCCCTTTAAGGGGCCAAACCCCAATCAAAAAGTTATCAACACTTAAGTGCTTCACAGGAATTTTTGGAATTTCAAAAAAAATGAACATTAACTTTTTTTAAAAAAATTTACTTCAATCCAAATTTTTTTTATTTTGCCAAGGGGAACACTACAAACTGGAAAGACAACATTATTGTACAATTTTTTCCTGGACCTATACCCAAATCAGGTAAACCATGTTTGGGGGTATGGCAGAGTCGGATGGAAGGGCGCCGTTGACTTTTCAAAGCAAAATTTCTGGAATTGGATCGACCTATTTGCTTTGGGGAGCCCCTATGTC
>JARQOD010000005.1:140552124-140670857 GCA_033576555.1 Oophaga sylvatica | reverse complement strand
GCGTATCACAGAGCTCATCGTGACCGACCTGGTTGCTCAAATGAGGGTTCGGTGACCCCTCCTCAAGGGGGGTTACTGTTGTGAATGTGCTAGAAATGAATTCTGAGCAGAAGCTCCCTCTGGTGGTTACAAACAGTACTGAACTATCCAATGAAGATTGTGAAGATTGGCGATCAGGTGTTACTGACTGGTCTTATATAAGGGAGGTTCCCTCCCATCAGGGTTGCCGGTGATCAATTGTTCTGGTCTCATCTTTGATTCCTGTTCACTTTGTAGCTTGCTGTTTCGTGCCTGCATCTTCTGCTAACAGATAAGACATTTTCTTCTTTTAGTTTTTTGTGCTTGCTTTTTGCATTTTGTCCTGCACTTCTGTGGGGGTCTGCCGGGTCCCCTCCGGGGGCTTGTGCTCCTCTCAGTTTAGTTCAGCCACTGTTGTTTGTTCATTTGCCTTTTCCAGTTTTTTCAGTGGCTGCTGTTTAGTTTTTGTTACACCAGAGAACTAATTTAGGTGGTAGAGGTCGTGTGATCTCAGGTGTTTTTGTAATTAGTAGAATTGGTACTTTTCAGGGTTTTTTGGGATTGCAGTAAGTGTCCTTCCTATCCTTTTCTATTTAGGAAGTTTGGGCCCCAACGTTTGCTCATACTATTTTCTGTCTGTGTCTGTATTTCCCCTTGTCTAACCGCCATTACATGTTTGGGGGCTTTCTATGTTCTTTGGGGATCTGCTCCGGGGCAGATAGTTTTCCTCTTTCTGTCTTTAGGTGTAGTTAGCTTCTCAGGCTGTGACGAGGCGTCTAGGACCAACGTAGGTACGCTCCACGGCTGCCTTTAGTTGTGGTGGTTAGTCAGGGTACTGCAATCCCATAGATTCCAACCTCTCTGGTGTATTTCCTTTTTTGCTTGCTCTCCTCAGCTACCAAATCATAACAGCCACCTTTTCCATTGATTACTGGTTTGTACACAGAAAAGGTGAACGGATGGACTCTACATGCCTGGTTCCCACCGTGAAGCATGGAGGAGGTGGTGTGATGGTGTGGGGGTGCTTTGCTGGTGACACTGTTGGGGATTTATTCAAAATTGAAGCGGTGAGCAGTCCAGCTCACCCCAAACCATCTCGATTGAGTTCAGGTCTGGAGACTGTGGAGGCCAGGTCATCTGACGTAGCACCCCAACACTCTCCTTCTTGGTCAAATAGCCCTTACACAGCCTGGAGGTGTGTTTGGGGTCATTGTCCTGTTGAAAAATAAATGATGGTCCAACTAAACGCAAACCGGATAGAATAGCATGCTGCTGCAAGATGCTGTGGTAGCCATGCTGGTTCAGTATGCCTTCAATTTTTAATAAATCCCCAACAGTGTCACCAGCAAAGCACCCCCACACCATCACACCACCTCCTCCATGCTTCATGGTGGGAACCAGGCATATAGAGTCTATCCGTTCACCTTTTCTGTGTGCAAAGCAGTAATCAAAGCAAAAGGTCGCTACTTTGAAGAACCTAGAATATAAGACATATTTTCAGTTGTTTCACACCTTTTGTAAAGTGTAATGTATAATTCCACATGTGTTAATTCATAGTTTTGATGTCTTCAGTGTGATTCTACAATTTTCATAGTCATGAAAATACAGAAAAATCATTGAATGAGAAGGTGTGTCCAAACTTTTGGTCTGTACTGTATATGTAATTAACAGGAGGCGAGAGCTGCGGGTGGCCACTGACTATCTGAGAATTACGTCTGAAGGTGGGGACTAGAGATGAGCGGTGTTCGAATCTTCAATCGCCAATCTCAAATTCGAGCTGTTTTGGGCGGTGTTCGAGCCGTTCGACGAACCCGAACTATTTGGAAAAAATCCGGCTGCTCGAGATTATGTTCGATACTGTTCGTGCACCAAAATTGTAACTGGATTTTTTCTCAGTAATGCTGAGAATCAATGTTAATACACAGTTTGAGTGTACAGCGGGGCGGGGGGAGGGGCATGGGATGGAACTCTGCAGAAATAATGAAGATCTCCATTTTTTTCTCTTTCCTGCTTTTCCAGTGGGCGGTGCAGTCTGTCAAGCTATCAGCAGCGCACACACGGAGCGAATGGGGCATGTGTCATTGGCTGTGTATGTCACATATCCTTGCCCTATAAGACCCAGCCATTTTCCCCGTCGCCACCATTTTCTCACTGCTGCAGCTCAGTGTTAGACGGCACTGCTGCTGCTGTGAGCGCTATCTTGTGCAGCAGCAAATTGGAAGCGAAATTTCACTTAAAGTGACAGAAAGGTTTAGGGAGTAGGGAGTGGGACTAGTTTGTAATTGCAGCCCTTTTGAGGGCTAGGTTACAGTAGTTCCTAGCACTTTTAGCAGGCAGGTCTGTGCTCTTAATAAATAGACAGATAGGTTGGGAGTTGTGACTATTTGTAATTGCAGCCCTTTTGAGGGCTAGGTTACATCAGTTCCTATCACTTTTTGCCAGCTCCACCAGCGTTCAAATAACTACGAATTTTTAGCTGCATCTTGCCTGTAGAATAATTGTCGGCATAGTAGCAGTGTGTGGTACTCATTCTATTAGGCCATCTATACAAAGCTCCACCAGCGTTCAAATAAATATGAATTTTTAGCTGCATCTTCCTGTAAAATAATTGTGGGCATAGTAGCAGTGTGTGGTACTCATTCTATTAGGCCATCTATACAAAGCTCCACCAGCGTTCAAATAAATGCGAATTTTTATCTGCATCTTGCCTGCAGAATATTTGTGGGCATAGTAGCAGTGTGTGGTACTCATTCTATTAGGCCACCTATACAAAGCTCCACCAGTGTTCAAATAAATACAAATTTTTAGCTGCATCTTCCCTGTAAAATAATTGTGGGCATAGTAGCAGTGTGTGGTACGCATTCTATTAAGCCATCTATACAAAGCTCCACCGGCGTTCAAATAAATACGAATTTTTAGCTGCATCTTGCCTGGACAATAATTTAGGGCATAGTAGCAGTGTGTGGTACTCATTCTATTACGCCATCTATACAAAGGTCCACCAGCGTTCAAATTCCTAATAATTTTTATCTGCATCTTGCCTGTAGAATAATTGTGGGCATAGTAGCAGTGTGTGGTACTCATTCTATTAGGCCATCTATACAAAGCTCCACCAGCGTTCAAATAACTATGAATTTTTAGCTGCATCTTGCCTGGACAATAATTTAGGGCATAGTAGCAGTGTGTGGTACGCATTCTATTAGGCTATCTATACAAAGCTCCACCAGTGTTCAAATAAATACAAAATTTTAGCTGCATCTTGCCTGTAAAATAATTGTGGGCATAGTAGCAGTGTGTGGTACTCATTCTATTAGGCCATCTATACAAAGCTCCACCAGCGTTCAAATAAATACAAATTTTTAGCTGCATCTTGCCTGGACAATAATTTAGGGCATAGTAGCAGTGTGTGGTACTCATTCTATTAGGCCATCTATACAAAGCTCCACCAGCGTTCAAATTCCTAATAATTTTTATCTGCATCTTGCCTGGACAATAATTGTGGGCATAGTAGCAGTGTGTGGTACTCATTCTATTAGGCCATCTATACAAAGCTCCACCAGCATTCAAATAACTACGAATTTTTAGCTGCATCTTGTCTGGACAATAATTTTTGGCATAGTAGCAGTGTGTGGTTTTCATTCTATTAGGCCATCTATACCATGCTCCACCACCTGTGTATCTAATAAAATTATTTTACTGCTTCTAACCCAGCCAATCCTTTTGGGCTAGTACCACAATTTGGCCACTCAGCTCTGCTCGGTTTCCATCCATCGTTTTTTGTGCAAATAACTCCAGAGTTGTCAATTAGGTGGGTGGGGAAGAGGGATTAACCAGGGCGCATGGTAGCAGCCAAACTAATGAGGAAGGTGCAGGAGTCCAGGAAGAAGTGGAGAACGAACTGGCGATGGACATGGAAGACTCATCAGATGAGAGAGACCTTGATCACATTTCTGTTGTGCGAGGTTGGGGGGAGAGGGCAGAGGAAGGAAGCATGATTCTTACCTCGCCACCAACACAACAGGGACTTGGTGCTCTTGGATGCGCAAGACACAGGAGTGCCTTCTTGCTGCACTACCTGCAACATGACCATCGAATTGTCAGAATTCAAAATAATCCTGACTACTGGGTAGCCACACTCTTAGATCCCCGTACAAAAGTAAATTTGCCGAAATAATTTCTGCCATAGAAAGGGATTCACGCATGCAGGAGTATCAGCAGAGACTGTTGCATAATCTTACATGTGCTTTTCTACAAAACACCAGTGGTGCACGTAGTGAATCTCACAGTTCTAACTTGCCAACCGTGGGACTGTCGAGTCTTCAGCACTCAAACCAAAGTATCTGCTGGTGTTTAACAGCAATTTTGCGGAATCCTTTCACCACTTTTTTAGTCCATCCTTTGCAAGGCCACAGGAGACAAGAAGTCAGACACATAGTTAATGCCTAGAGACGATGGTACAGGAGTATCCAACTGAACATGGAAGCCATGACTGTGTCACTGGACCCTTGCTCTTTTTGGGCTTCCAATCTGGATAAATGGCCGGAGCTCGCCACTCACGCCTTGGAGATCTTGTCATGCCCCGCAGCCAGCATTCTCTCTGAACGTGTGTTCAGCGCTGCTGGTGGTGTGCTGACAGATAAGCGCACGCGGCTGTCCACTGACAATGTAGACAGACTCACGTTCATAAAGATGAACAAATCATGGATCCACAAGGACTTTTCTACCCCTGTGTCATCCTGGGGAGAGTAAAAGCTTGAGGATTTGTTAAAATCACCTCACCAAACGTTTTAAGCAACTATGGGGCAATTGATGCTACTTAAGTGGTGTCTGTGCCCCAAATTTTTGGAAAAAATGGAGACTCTTTTTGGAGTCCCCTAGCTGTGTTTTACGTGATGTTGGCATCGTCAATTACAGGTGGGTTGGGTCTTTCCCCCCCTTGTAACCATAAGAAACTACATACACTATGGCTTGGGGTAACACAGATGGTTGAGTGTCAAGATGTCACGGGTGTGTCGCGGCGGAGATCGTCGCGATTGCACACCCTGACTTCGCACAGCTGAGTTTCTGGTGCTGGGTGTTTTTCAGCACTGAGGGAGTTAATTCTTTCTCTCTCTGTGCTGGACTGACCAGCCTCGCCCAGCTGCGATTGATGTTTTGTTAATTAGCTTCCTTCATATACCTGCTGGTCTGCTGGGGAAGTTGCCGGTGAAAGCATTCATTCAGACCAGCAGAGCGGATCGTTTCTGAGAAGACTTAAGCTAAGAGTGCCTGTTGTGGTTTTTCCTCTCCTCGCTTATTGTTTGTCTCCTTAACCTTTTGTGTTCCTCTGTAGTGAAAGTTTTGTATGCAAGGCAGTGTTTTCTTTACCCCTTGTCTGTCTAGTTTGTTTTTGACTGTGTGTAAGCTGTGACCTGCCCATTCCCTGTGGTGGTAATCAGGGTCCTTCTCAGGACTAGATTACAGTGGTCAGGGATCTGCAGGAGACAGGGTTACGCTGGTGGCCTGGACCTCTGTACCATTAACAGTACCTCCAGGTAGAGGGACTAGTCAGGACCCCAGTTCAGGGTCAGCATAGACCCCGGTCCACCTCTATCCTGAGACAGCATGACACGTACACAGTATAGACCCACAGTACATAGGATATTATGTCAGGTAAGACATTGCTGGCAGATACTATGTATATATGTTGATATTTTCTATTATATGAAATATAGAATGTTGTCACATTAGATATATGTTACTATCATAGAATATATCTGTTATACGTCGTGACACAAGAGCTGTTTACTCATACTATAGCTTGGGAATCAGAGGTCTGCTCCAAAGCTTCAGTGTCTGCTAGTCAGCGGAGTAGCCGCCGGCTGTAGATCTAATTACAATTTTTTTTTGCAAATTCCTTTTTTTTTTTTTGTGGTGAAAAAGTACAAGAAAATACAATATACATAGTAAAAGGGGTAGTATAACTATAAATGTATGCATAACGACAGTACATTTGGGGGTACAGGGAGGGTTTTCCATCAATATCCAGATCAAGCATGTATTTTTCTTTTCCAATAATTTTATTGAAATTTTCAAGGACGGTAAGGGAAACAATAGGGAATAAGGAAGGGAAAGAGGGAGATAGAAGGAAAGGGAAAGGAAAAAGCAGGAAAGGCAGTGAAGAAGGAAACAATATAAATTGTAACTATAGTACATTAGTGACAAAGTTTATAACATAAAATAAACTAATAAGAAAGAAAACAGACAAGTACATTTCGTATATTAGGGAAACAATTACATCCATTTGCACCATTTTTTGAAGAATTTATCGCAGTGGTTATTAAGCAATGCTAGTTTATATTCAAACGATTTATGAAGTGTGATTTTATCAACAATGTCTTGAAAAGAGGGTGACTCTGATTTTTTCCAGTAGAGAGCAATGCTGCTTTTGGTTACCAGTAGGATGTGGACTATTAATAGTCTCAAATGTGGGTCAATTTTTTAAGTATTTAGTGTGAGAACGGCCAATTGAGGTGTTAGTAGAATTTGTTTAAAAGAGATGGCATTAATAAGACCCAAAACTTTCTTCCAGAGGGGTCGGATTTTCGGGCATTGCCAGAAAATGTGTAGGAGATTACCATAACGACCACAGTTTCTCCAGCAATTAGGTGAATGAATTTTGTTAATTTTAGATAATCTAGCAGGAGTAAAATACCACCTTGTGAGGAGTTTGCGGTATGATTCTTGAAGGGCCATAGAGAGAGAAGATGCATAGGAAAGCGTACATGCATACTCCCATTCAGAGTGGTCAAACGTTAAATGAAGTTCCGACTCCCATTTAACCATGTTTTGTGTTTTGACCAACTGCGTGCTGTGGTTAAACCATTGGTAAACGTAGTTAAGACTCCAAAAAATTTTATGATCTAAGTTGCAAAGTAAATTTAAAACCGGTTCAGAAATCCGAGGGTGCACTTGCATGAAGACATTAATTTATTCCTTGAGAATAATGTAGTGAAAAAATGATAGGGAGGATGAATGGAAATGTTCTTTAATAAAAGAATAAGGATAGAATTTAGAACCATCGTAGATATCTCCCAGTTTCTTAATACCCAATTTGAGCCAGAGAGGGTCCAAGACCCATCCCCTAGATTCATGGATAAGAGATAATGGAATATTCTTGAGGATATGGATTTTATCACAACCCTTTTTTGGTTTAGCAAGCCTTTTCAAGGCCTCAATGGAGGGCTGGAGAATGGGGTGGTAACTATAAGGAATTTGCTTGTTTAAGAGAAAACCTAATACTAACAAATGGGGAGGTTTGTTGTTGTTTAAAAAGAGTTCTAAATCGTACCAGGCTGGAGGGTATTTATGAGGCCACCAAAAAAAGCTCTGTTTGATCAGATTAGCAGAGTAATAAGTCAAAATGTTCGGTAGTCCAGCTCCACCATAAATGTTTTGATTATAAAGAACATTTTGAGCCACTCTGGCTTTCTTCCTACCCCAAATAAAATGATTAAGTGAGCTTTGCAAACTGGTAAGGAATGAGGAGGAGATTTTCAAGCATGTATTTTTCAATATGAAAGATAGAGAGAGAGGGAGCAGACCACGGCAGACCAACAATCAATAGAGTGCGATTATGATCATTGTTGTGCCGACATCACGGATAACTTTAGTTGGGGCCTTGATGGTAGGCGTCCGAGTTTTTTAAATCAATACAATTCCTCCAAATCACACAGTATCTATCAACATCAGCCGGTGAGATGGCAATCATATGCTCCATCCTATTAAGGAGGGAGATCTGCGCAAACCATTCCTCCACAGTGGGTGGGTCTCTGCTTTTCCAGTGTCGTGGAATGACATTCTTAGCCACCTGTATTAGGTAGCCTATTGATGAGCTTTTATAACTATGTTTACTTATTGGTAACATTGATAAAAGGAGGGCTTCGGGCGTATTAGGGATAGTCGAACCAGTTATTTTCTCAATCATGGGAACCACCTTTGCCCAAAATGCATTTATTATAGAGCATGCCCACCATATGTGTGACATTGTCCCTTCCCCCTCCCTACATCTCCAACATCTATCTGAGACCACTGGATACCATCTATGAAGGACTGCTGATACCCAGTACCATCTAGAGATAATTTTGAAGGAGGTTTCCTGAGCTTTGGACCCTATTGAGGTTTTATGTGTTAGGAAGAAGCATTTATCCCATTGTGAGTCACAGAAATACTTCCCCAGTTCCCTTTCCCATGCACCGCATAATCCTGGCCAATTGTCAGTTACCTGTGTAATGAGGAGATTATACAGTAGGGAGATGGAGTGTGTAGGGGGTGACAATGATAGGCTCAATTTTTCAAAGTTTGTGTGATCTCTATGAAGATGTGTGCGCTTCTTCACAGTTGAATAGAAGTGTTGTAACTGGCTATATTCAAAATTTGCCTTCGGGGAAGAGGATGTGTTTCTGATCAGCTCCTCACCACACTCTCTATAATCTAGTTCCATCTGCTATAATACAGGGCCATCCAGGGCTATAAACCTATTTGTGAGTATAACATCACTCCCTGGAAGCCTGAGAGACACTTTGGAGCTGATTGATAACCTTAGCACTGACTTCTGTGTTGCGGCCTACTCTGGTGTGGAGGCCTGGGCCTCGATTCCGGCCACGGCCTAGCGGCGAAAACTACTGAGAACGGCCTTCACTACTGTCCGTTTGGAGCCCCATACTACCACCCTGGAGCCCTGCTCATCTCTAGTCGTGGGACGCAATACACGCTTTCCTCCAGCCACCCAGAAGGTAGGCCCCAAAGCCGGGGACTGAAGTTAACACAGGAGAATATCCGGCAGCTACCAGCTGGAGCTGCAGCACTGCGGTGGCAGAGCCTCCTGTAGTGCTGACGGGCTGCATAAAAGACATTAACAGTTTACTGCACATACCTGTTCAGTGTTCAACAGTTGCTAATCCATTGAATAATACATCCAGGCTATTTGTATAGATTCAGCTGAAGAATCTTCATTAGTGCAGACACTGTTTTCCTCCAGCAGATGGCGATAAATCCTCTGCAAAAATAGTTGTATGTGCCCAGCTTCTTATGACTATAATATCTAACTGGTCTATTTCATCACTAAGTGACAGGAATACTCAGATTTAAATAGCAGCTGATCCCAAAGACTGTGTTATTGAAGTACATTGGAGGTTGGAGAATAGGTGTTCACTTAGCCCCATTTGTGGCATGAGACTTCGCCCTCTGATAATGCAATAAAAACCACTTAATAACTCACCCAGCCGATGAATACTTTGCATATACAGCAACATCATGGTGAAAGGCAATAAATCCTCTAATGGGCAGTTTGGAGCCCCCAAATCTGCCAAATCTCAACCTAATATGCAGAAATTCCTTAGGATAAAGTCTCCTCTGAACCTACAAAAATCAGCGAACTCCAGAGAGGAATCTGATGACTCATATTCTGACTGCTCGCAGGCTGACAGTATCACTAGAGAACAATCTAGACGTCGTTCTCTCCGTTTCTCACAAGACTATCTCAAAGATACCTTGAATGCTGCTTTACAACCAGTATTGGCAGATCTAGCCATCCTTAAGAAAGATATGCATGCAATGGGTCCAAGAGTGGACAGTTTGGAAGCGGATAGAACAGCGCTCGTACAACACGCCACTTCCACGGAGTCTCATATTCAATTGCATAACTCATTGCTCACTAAAGCCCTTCTCCTAGCTGAAGATCAAAAGAACCGTAGCAGAACATCAGGCTCAAAGGTCTCCCAGAGAGCTGGGCGGCTGATACATTACGGAAAATTATGGCGGAACTTTTTTCTGACCTGGTGGGACAGGAGAGGGCGACATCCATAGTGGTGGAAAGGGTGCACCGTGCACTGCGACCGCCACCTCGACCAGATGAACCTCCACGTGATGTAATATGTGGTCTTTTATCCTTTAATGACACCACAGCTCTGTTGGCGGCGGCGAGAGAACGACAAGACCTTTTATATGAGAGCGCACCCATACGTATCTTCCAAGACCTAGCTCCTAGCACTCTTTATAAGAGAAGACAGCTGCGCCCATTGCTGGACATTCTGCGGAGGAAGAAAATACTCTACCACTGGCTGTTTCCTTTTGGACTAGCTTTTAAAATCAAAGAGAAAAGGTTTCAAATTCATACTCCTGGAGACTTGGACGCAGTCTGGTCAGCTTTGGACATCCCTCCTGTAGCAATAACGTCATGGATGCCTGTACCTCAAGAACTGGTGTTTCCCAGCCTCTCTGGAACTCGTCCTAAGAAGGGACACAAACGCCAAGATAAAGAAGGGAGCCCAACCTCTGACTCCTCTGTGCAGTCTAAGAACGAAGGTGGAGGAGAAGGATAACTATACAGAGCAGCAGAGCACAGAGTTCTGCATAATTGCCTCTCACTGTAGCTAAAGAAGCACATGTTGCGTTTACTCGTACATGATGCTTGATATCTGGTACTTCTGGCAGTGCTTATATTTCCGATTCCTTTTGTTTTCTAGGAACGGTTTCTTCTTGTTGACAACTGCTACATTGTCATTTATGTTCAAGACTTTTTGACGACGCAGTCGTCTTTGAGGCCTGTCGTGCATCTCCCTAACGGGTCACACCGTTAGTTGATTGTTAAAGTACTACTGTTTAAAAGGGGAGCATTAGCCCCATGGAGATGTTGAGACAGTGCATCATATCTGTTTCTTATTTGTCCTGTTTTGACATGCTTTTAATGTTGATAATTGATGACAATTGTTCAATAGTCAGGTTTTACCCCTAGATCTCACGGTCCCCACGGGGGTCTTAGTTAAAAAAAAAAAAAGTATGGTGGCTATGTTATATTATACCTCACTGCCATAGTACTTATTCACTTATTCTTTATATGCTACATGATGTTTGTTATAGCTACTAACGGCTGAGTGGGTTGTGCCCATCTACCGGCCTTTACACACACTTACTCTTTCATACACCTGATACTCGCTCTATTCATATTTGCCTACTAACGATCAGTGATATACCTGTTACTTCTCTTATCTTTCTATTTCCTCTCTTGATTTTCTCACCCATCCTTCCAATTCTTCAATCCCCTTCACTTTTCCTCCCCCTCTGACCCGCATATCCCTTCTCCCCCCACGCCGGTCACTCACGCGTTCCTTGCTGTTACCAATTAAGTCGAGTTAACCTTACTCCTTCATTTCCATCTAGGTGGCGGTGAGGGTTTTGTGGCTAGACCTCTCTTCGGTCATACCTACACATAGTGTATAAGCATATCATTTGAATTCACAAAAAGACCTGGTGTAATTTATTTACATTGTTATCGCTATTAGGAGCCTTTTTGCAACGGCCGTCATTTACTGGGATTGTCAGTTTCCATCTTTTTGAACAAGGAGGGGACCGCCTGCTGGAATGGACCTCACGGTTACGTCATTCAATGTCCAGGGGTTGAATATTGAAGGTAAGCGACACCAGCTTTTCCGACTCTTAAAAACTTACTACTCTGATGTGATATTTCTGCAGGAAACACATTTCAGACAAACTAATGTACCCCGGCTCCCTACACACACGTTTTCCCAGTGGTTTCATAGTTGTAATACGGCTGGCCGCTCCAAAGGGGTAGCGATTGCCTTCCGCAGCTCTGTCCCGTTCCAACTTCAAGGAAGACATCAAGATGCGGAGGGCAGGGCTATCTTTGTACGGGGTGACATCAGTGGGACATCCTATACATTTGCTAATCTCTATGCGCCTAACCAAGGCCAGACACAGTGGTTGATTCAAAAATTAACAGAGCTCCGCTCATTTGCACAGGGCCATGTAATCCTAGGGGGTGATTTCATTTCAACCTGAGTTTGTTCCCATCACTTGATGCTTCCTCTGGAAAGTCTGCAATAAGTGGGATAGTGTTAGCTAGAGTTCGTTCCACATTAAATGACTTAAATCTGGTGGACGCTTGGCATACCCATAATGCTCTGGTTAAAGATTATACATTCTATTCAAACACACACAAATCGTACCAACGCCTGGACTACCTTTTTGTCTCCAAAACGTTGCTTTGCACAACTTCCCCTCTCGCGATTAGTCCCATGACCATCTCTGACCATGCACCCGTACACGTTAAGCTCCACTTAGCGCAGCTGCCATTTAAACAGTGGTGCTGGAGATTGAATGAGAACCTCCTTAATGATGCTTCTATCGTATCTAAGGTCCGCACAGCGTTGACTGAATTCTTTAACTATAATGACACTGGGGAGGTACCATTTCCCACGGTATGGGAAACGCACAAGGCAGTGATACGGGGGCTTCTCATTCAGCTAGGCACTATACAGAAAAAGGAACGTACAAAGGCCTTTGACACTCTCCTAAGTAAAATAGCGGTTTTGGATAAAATTCACAAACAGACAAAAACCTCAGAGGCATTGAAGCGACTAACGTTTCTGCGGACGGAACTGAAAACCATGCTAGTGACTCAACATGCTAAGCTACATTTATTGAGACAATATAAGTTCTACTCCCATGGGGACAAATGTGGCCGCCTCATGACATCACTGCTTAAAAATCTAGAAATCAGAGTCACATTAAGAATATTCGAGGCGCTGATGGGAAACTAGTTAGCGAGACGGAAGGCATTGCAAAACAATTTCAGATTTTCTATACAGAGCTGTATAATCTACGGGAGCAGACTCAGGTTGCAGAGGATGAAATGGTCCTGAAGCAAAGAGATTTTTTGAACTCCTTGTCCCTTCCCAAACTAAACTCTGAAGAAACAGACTCATTGCTTTTACCGGTCACGGTAGATGAAATCGATCGTGTGATTAAGACATTACCAGCCAATAAAAGCCCTGGTCCGGACGGACTGACATCTGTTTACTTCAACAAATTTCAGGATATCTTGAAACCACACCTTTTAACATTATGCAACTCCTTACTTAAGGGGGAATCTCTCCCTAAGCAATCCCTTGAGGCTCATGTTACTTTGCTACCTAAACCGGGTAAAGATGCCACGAGGTGCTCCAATTATCGACCAATTTCCTTACTGAATATAGATATAAAGCTGTGGGCGAAGGTACTTGCGAATAGAATGCACCACTTAGTACCTAATCTAGTGCTTGACGACCAGGTGGGTTTTGTGTCGGGGAGAGAGGGCAAAGACAACAGCCTGAAACTCTGTCATGTGATGGCAGCAGCAAGGAAAAAGGGAATCCAGCTCGCCCTGTTGGGGGTGGACGCAGAGAAGGCTTTCGACAGGGTGAGCTGGTCCTTCATGCGTCAGACACTATTTAGATTTGGCTTTCCCGTTGAATTCATTGCGGCCATCTTTACTTTATATGGACTGCCATCTGGTAGACTCAAGGTGAACGGCACGCTCTCGCCCTCTTTCGGTATCACTAATGGGACAAGGCAGGGATGCCCTCTCTCCCCGACACTCTTTGTTCTTACTTTGGAACCACTGTTACAACAGGTCAGGGAAATGCGTGAAGTGGAAGGAGTGGACATAGCAACTACTAAACATATTAAAATTTTAGCATACGCCGATGATCTGCTGTTTGTGGTATCTAACCCGGCCAGAGGCTTGCAGGCTCTACAGGACTTACTCAATGGCTTTGGCACCTTATCTAATTACAAGGTAAATTTCGAGAAATCCGAAATTTTGAATATTGGAATTCAAAACAGCACAGTATTACACATTAAATCGAATACCTCATTTGCATGGGCGACGTCGCACATTACCTACTTGGGAGTCAAATTTCCAGCTTCCCTTGCGGATCTTTACCAATATAATTACCCCCCTTTACTACAGAAACTAACTGGGTTACTGACTGCATATGACTTCCCGACGATATCTTGGATAGGACGGATTAACATAGTGAAAGCATATATTATGCCTTGCTTACTGTATACAATGGCTATGCTTCCCATTCCATTGCCCTCTTTACTCTTTAAAACGATTAGAAGATTGTTCTCCAACTACGTCTGGAATAAACGACGCCCACGGTTAACTTATAAACTACTGACCAGACACAGAACTGCGGGAGGATTGGGATTACCTGATCCGCAAAAGTACTATGAAGCGCTACAACTACAGCGCTGGCTAGAATATGTCAACCCTACAAGACCTTTAGGGCTGACCCTAAGAAACTGACATCAACGGGTCGCACAGTGGAACAGGAATTATGGTTCCCTTCTTTGAGGGGCAGTACTATAAGACATAACACACGCAATACTGAGGCATTATTATTTGGCGGAGCTCAGCTGACATGGCTTAAATATAGACACCAACTGCAACAAGATACCATCTTGTCTCTGCCCGCGAACCTATTGCCGCATGCTCTGAAATCTGCTGATGCAATGACTACTAGCTGGTGGGAGGGGCTTAGCCATCTTACTATTCGAGACATACTACACAGGAAATCTATTCCCTCTATGGACGAACTGCGTGACCTATATCAGGGTAAGGGCACAAATTTTCTTATCTATCAAGGTTTTCATAACACATGTCAGGAGGCCCTCAGACTGATGGACATGAAGAGATTGCGCAACCCTTTTGATGCTTTATTGAGTACCACTCAGTCGCGCTCACGACCATTACGGATTATTCTCCACGCCCTTGATTCAGACTTCAGAGAACATCTTCCAGGATATTTAGACTCATGGGAGAGAGAACTAGGAATATCGTTTACGCACAACCAAAAAATGCGATTATTACACCACGCCAAAGGTTATTCACGATGTGTTAGACTTCAAGAAAACCATTTTAAAATACTTTCGCGGTGGTATAAGACCCCAGAGAAACTGTTTGCTTACGGCCTAGCTCCTTCGGCGTTATGCTGGAGATGTAGCGCTGCAACAGGTTCTCTATTCCATATCTGGTGGTCCTGCAGAAATATCCAGCCATTTTGGCAAAAGGTCCTATCAGAGATCAGAGCGGTAATGGGCTGGGATTCTGGTGTTTTAGGGTCATTCCAGCAGGCGGTGCTTCACATACCTAATCACACATACAAGCCGCACAGGTTCAATTTAGCTACACAGCTCTTGATTGCGGCCAATGCAGTTATTCCCAATTACTGGCTGTCTGCTACGTGCCCTACCACCACTACATGGCGCACCAAAGTGGAGAGCATAAGGTCTTTTGAAGAATTACAATGTAAGGCTGACATATGTCAACCTAAGTTTCTGATGACTTGGTCTCCATGGCCGTGAAGACTTTGAACAAGTGTTTAATCGTGGGATATATACCTTCACTCCCCTCCTCCTACCCCCCCTCACTCCCCTTGTCTTTCTCTTAATCTAATCCCCCCCCATCCCCCTCTACTTTTCTCTTTTTGCTTCTCTTGAATACGCATTGAAAGTTTGAGTGACGCTGTACGTTTCTCTATGCTTCTGGAGGACGTTAGGCGTCTTATGAACCTATTGTTTTTAGTTTCCCAGATTATGTGACTTATAGCTAACATGCTTGAGGAAGCTGTTATGAACCCAGAGTGCACTCTGGAAATACATTCTGTGTCCTGGCGAGACACATGACATTAATGTGTCCCCCAGTGACGCCACGAGCATGGGACCACTTCGGCCCCAATGCTCAGTCAGGGGTACATGGCTTACGGTGGGTGTGGGTCATGTACGATTCGACATTTGTTGTGACTAATAGTATTGATGCTATTAATGCTTAAGTGTTAAAAAAAAAATTTTTCTATGTTTGTGGTTGTTGATTCATTGATGAAAATGCTTTTCTATGGTTATGTACATGCATTTACCTTATCTGTAGCCTTTTATTTCCGTACAATAATAATAAAAACAGTTTAAACAAAAAATTTGCCTTCGGGAAAGTGGCTCTTCCCTGTAACAAGTCATTGAGGGGGAGCAGCGAAGTATTGGAGATGACATGAGAAAATAATATCGGATGGGATTTATTTGAACCGAGAAATCTATTTGCAGATAGTCCTGGTGGGAAATCTGGATTATCTGAAATCGGGAGCAAGGGGCCCTGGGGGTCGATTGAGGATAAGCTTTTTTTGGGGATCTCAAAGCCAAAGCAGTGGCATAAGTACTATATGACATCACCCACAAAGCTCTCCACAGTGCAGCACCCCCCTACATCTCCTCCCTCATTTCTATCTATCGGCCTAACCGACTGCTGCACTCTGCAAACGACTTTCGACTAACCTCTGCACTAATCCGTACCTCCCACTCCCGACTCCAAGACTTCTCCCACGCTGCGCCAATCCTCTGGAATGCTCTACCCCAAGAAATTAGGACTATCCGCAATTTGCATGGTTTCAGGCGCTCCCTCAAAACACATCTGTTCAGAGCGGCCTATCACATTCACTAATCAAAGTCATTCTCTGTGTAAGTGTGTGTGTGTAGCCCATTCACTATCTCCATCCATCCCTCACTCCCTCAAGATGGCTGGACCATCATTGTAAATGCACCATTGTATATACACACCTGTACTTTGTATCTCCCCCATCTCATTGTAGATTGTAAGCTCTCACGAGCAGGGTCGTCTTATTTTGCTTTAATTATTGTATTGTTAACGTTGTTACTTATGACTTGTGTTTTGAAACTGTTAAACTGTAAAGCGCTGCGGAATATGATGGCGCTATATAAATAAAGATTATTATTATTATTATGACATGAGGCCAAGAGAGGGGACAATTAAATGGGCGCACCATGGGAGAGTGGTAAGAGCTTTAGGACAAATGGATTGAGCTATTTTGACCCACAATTTCCCCTCCGAATGATGGAAGAAGTTGATGATTCTAGCGTGTACTGCTGCCATGTAATACCTTCTACAATCCGGAAGGCTAAGGCCCCCCTTTTGTTTGTGTCTGATCAGAACGTCCCCACGAATGCGTGAATGCCCACTTGCTCAGATAAATCTGCAAAAGCTAATGCGTAGTCTTTACCAAAAATTTGAGGGAATTACCACGGGAATAGTTTGGAAGAGGTATAAGAGTTTAGGTAGGACGTTCATTTTTAGTATATTTATTATGCCGAACCTGGAAAAATCCTTCACCGTCCAAGAAGTAAGATCTCTATGGAGTTGTTCAATAAAGGGCCCAAAATTAAGAAAAAATAGACGGGAGAGGTCTCTATGAATACAAATTCCTAAGTATTTGATGCCCTGTGAGGGCCAGGCAAAGGGAAAGTTGGACTGGATGGAATCCTGTATGGATTTGGGGAGGGAAACATTGAGGGCCTCAGACTTCGCTGCATTGATTTTAAAATTTGACCATGTACCAAAGTGATCTATTTCAGCCATAACAGCAGTGATGGATATATGTGGTTGAGTGATATATACTAGGACATCATTCATCAGCAAATGCAGAGCACTTGTACTCGGTGCCTCCCACCTCAATCCCCCTAATATTGGGGTTATCGTGAAATGATGAGAGCAGGTGCTCCATCACTAGGATGTATAAGAGAGGGGACAGAGGACATCCCTGCCTTGTCCCATTGGTGATTATGAAAAGTGATGATAATGTTCCATTTATCTTCAGCCTAGCTGACGGATTGCGATACAGGGCCATGATTTTGGCTATAAAAGTGTCCCCTACCCCAAGCTTTTTAATAGAATAATATATGGCGTGCCAGGAGACTCTATGGAATGTGTTATGAATGTGTTAGAGATGGTTTCTGAGCAGAGGCTCCCTCTGGTGGTTACAGACAGTACTGTACCTTTCAGCGAGGAGTGGCAATCTGGGTTCACTGACTGGTCTGATATAAGGGAGGTTCCCTCCCATGATGGTTGCTGGTGATCAATTGTTCTTGTCTCAATTGTGGTTCCTGGTTCATTTGGAAGTTTGCTGGAGTCTTGCCTGCATCTCCTGCTTTCAGATAAGATATTTTTTGCTTTTCTTTTTGTGCTTGCTTTTTGCATTGTTTTCTGCACTTTTGTGGAGGTCAGCCAGGTCCCCTCCTGGGGCCTGAGCTCCTCACAGTTTATCTGCAGCCACTGTTATTTGCTCATTTGCTTTTTCCTGTTTTTTCAGCGGCTGCGGCTTGGTTTTTGTTCACACTGAGAACTGATTTAGTGGGTGGCGAGATCGTGTGATCTCAGTATTTTTGTAATCAGAATTGTTGGATTTTTCTAGGGTTTTCTGGGTTGCAGAAAGTAATCTCTCCTGTCCTATCCTATTTAGTCAGCTTGTGGCCCCAGCATTTGCTCAGTCTATTTTCTGCCTGTGTTTGTGTTTTCATCTTGTCTAACCACCATTATATGTTTGGAGGCTTCCTATTTTCTTTGGGGATCTGCTCCGGGGCAGATAGCTTTCATCTTTCTGCCTTTAGGTGTAGTTATCTCTCAGGCTGTGACGAGACGTCTAGGATCAACGTAGGAACGCTCCACGGCTACCTCTAGTTGTGTCGTTAGTTTAGGAATCTGCAACCCATCAGTTACCAACATCTCAGGTGTTCGGCTGCCCTGCTGTTGTTCCTGTCCTCCTCAGCTACCGAAACATAACAGTATCACCGGCCATAACTGAAAATTATATGGTACTCACAGAAGAGAAAAATAGTGTGGAAAGAAAAAAGTTGTCAGAGTTGTCAGAGATTTTTTTTTTGTCTGTTGCATTTTTTCCCTCTTTTTCTCTGGGTGCTGAGGAGGATTTTTTTTTTCTCTCAATGGAGTTTGCACAGTTGTCTGGCCGTGTGGATCAGCTTGCACACTGAGGTTCGGAGTATTGCTACCTATCTTGCTGGGTTGCCGGTTGTGGAACCTAGGATTCCCATGCCAGATTTGTTTTTGGGGGATCGGGCTAAATTTCTGAATTTCAAAAATAACTGTAAGTTGTTTTTTGCCTTAAAGAATAAGTCCTCAGGGAACGCAGCACAGCAGGTTCAAATTGTCATCTCTCTCCTGCGCGGCGATCCTCAGGATTAGGCTTTTTCCCTGACACCTGGGGATCCTGTTTTGAATGATATTGATGCATTTTTTCTGGCTCTGGGGTTATTGTACGATGAACCTAATGTCACTGATCAAGCTGAAAAAACCTTGTTGGCATTAAATCAGGGTATTGAAGACGATGAGTTGTACTGTCAGAAATTCCGAAAGTGGGCAGTCCTGACCAAATGGAATGATGATGCTTTGGCAGCCCTTTTTTGGAAGGGGCTGTCAGAGAATGTAAAGGATGTTATGGTGGGATTCCCTGCTCCCTCTGGTCTCAATGATTCTATGTCATTGGCTATTCAAATTGACAGACGTTTGCGTGAGCGCAGAGGTATGCGTGAGATAGTGTTGCCTTGTGAGCCAGCTTCTGAGCCCATGCAGTGTGATAGTGACTTCTGGGGCTCAGCATCATGAGTTTCGTAAGCACAATGGGTTATGTTTCTACTGTGGTGATGCCTCTCATGCTATTTCAGTCTGCCCTAAGCGGGGAAGACATTTTGCACGCTCAGTTGTCTTGGGTAGTGTTCAGACAAAATTTCTGTTGACTGTTACCCTGATTTGCTCCCTGTCCACATTTTCTGCTCAGGATTTTGTTGATTCAGGAGCAGCTATTAACCTGATGGATTTTGACTTTGCCAAACGTTGTGGGTCTCCCATGATACCCCTTCGGAAGTCTATTCCCCTACTGGGCATTGATTCCACCCCTTTGGCGGAGAATAAACCCCAGTTTTCTACTCAGGTGATAATGAGGGTTGAACCAGATCATCAGGAGAGTTGCACATTTCTGGTGCTGTATAATCTGCATGACATTATTGTACTAGGTTTCCCTTGGTTACAGTCTCATAATCCTGTTTTGGATTGGAAATCTGTGTCTGTGACCAGTTGGGGCTGCCAATGTGTTAATGCCGACACTCCTGTTTTTTCTGCCTCTCCCAAGTCTCAGGATGATCCTGACTTTTTGACTAATTTTTCGGATGTATTTAGTGAAAGTAAATCTGCATCTTTGCACCCTCACAGGAGCTACGATTGCGCTATTGAATTAGTGCCTGGTGGTAAATTTCCTAAAGGTCGCCTTTTTAACTTGTCTGTACCTGAACACGATGCTATGCGATCTTATATCAAGGAGTCATTGGAGAAGGGTCATATCAGACCATCCTCTTCACCCTTGGGTGCCGGTTTTTTCTTTGTGGCCAAAAAGGATGGTTCATTGAGGCCGTGTATTGATTATCGTCTCTTGAATAAGATCACTGTGAAGTATCAATATCCGTTACCCTTGATTTCTGACCTGTTTTCCAGGGTGAAAAGTGCGAGTTGGTTTACCAAGCTTGACCTCAGGGGGGCGTATAACCTTATTCACATTAAGCAAGGGGATGAATGGAAGACAGCGTTTAATGCCCCAGAGGGCATTTTGAGTACCTAGTGATGCCCTTTGGGCTCACTAATGCTCCTTCCGTCTTCCAATCCTTCATGAATGATATTTTCAGGGATTTTGTGGATAAATTTCTGATTGTTTATTTGGATGATATCTTGATTTTTTCCAATGACTGGGACTCTTATGTGAAACATGTTCGGACTGTGTTCCAGATTTTGAGAGAGAATGCACTGTATGTGAAGGGATCAAAGTGTCTTTTTGGCGTACAGAAGGTCTCATTTCTGGGATTCATTTTGTCTCCGTCTGTTATTGAAATGGACCCGGTCAAGGTTCAAGCCATCTGTGATTGGGTCCAACCTACTTCATTAAAGGCTCTTCAGAGATTTTTGGGTTTTGCCAATTTTTATCGTAAATTTATTGGTAATTTCTCCGGTATTGTTAAACCATTGACTGATTTGACCAAAAAGGGTTCTGATGTGGTGAATTGGCCTCCTGAGGCAGCCTCTGCGTTTCAGGAACTTAAGCAGAGATTCACTTCTGCTCCTGTTCTACGGCAGCCTGATGTTTCTCTACCGTTTCAGGTGGAGGTTGATGCCTCTGAAATTGGGGCAGGTGCCATTTTGTCCCAAAGGGATCCAGAGACCTCTAAGAGTAACCCTTGTGCCTTTTTCTCTTGAAAATTTTCTCCAACTGAACGTAATTATGACGTGGGTAATCGGGAGTTATTGGCCATGAAGTGGGCCTTTGAAGAGTGGAGACATTGGCTGGAAGGAGCCAAACATCAGGTGGTGGTCCTCACGGACCATAAGAATCTGGTTTATCTCGAATCAGCCAAGCAACTTAATCCTAGACAAGCCAGGTGGGCCTTATTTTTCACACGTTTTAATTTTGTGGTTTCTTTTCTTCCTGGCACTAAGAATGTTAAGGCGGATGCCCTCTCGAGGAGTTTCTTTGCGGACTCTCCTGAGTTATCTGATCCTACTGTTATTTTGAAAAAGGGTGTAGTTCTTTCCGCCATCTCGCCCAATTTGAGACTGGCCTTGGAAGGGTGTCAGGAGGATAAACCTGAGCGCTGCCCTATTGGGAAATTGTTTGTCCCAGACCAGTGGAAGAAGAGTGTGATGTCTGAGATTCATTGTTCCGCGTTGGCTGGTCATCCCGGGATTTTTGGTACCAGAGACTTGGTGAGTCGGTCCTTTTGGTGGCCTACTTTGTCTCGTGATGTCAGGGAATTTGTGTAGTCCTGTGGGACTTGCTCTCGCTCCAAGCCTTGCTCTCGCTCTAGTGGTTTGTTAATGCCATTACCTGTGCCCAAGAGGCCATGGACCCATATCTCTATGGATTTTATTTCCGGCCTCCCTGTTTCTCAGAGAATGACCGTTATCTGGGTAATTTGTGATAGGTTTTCCAAGATGATACATCTTGTGCCATTACCTAAGTTGCCTTCCTCCTCCGAATTGGTGCCTTTGTTCCTTCAGCACGTGGTTCGGTTACATGGCATTCCGGAGAACATTGTGTCTGACAGAGGAGTCCAGTTTGTTTCCAGATTTTGGAGGACATTTTGTTCTAAACTTGGTGTTCAATTATCTTTCTCCTCTGCTTTTCATCCTCAGACCAATGGACAAACCGAGAGAACAAACCAGACCTTGGAGACTTATTTGAGATGTTTTGTGTCTGCTGATCAAGATGACTGGGTCTCTTTTTTGCCTTTGACTGAGTTTGCTCTTAATAATAAGGCTAGCTCTGCCACCTTGATGTCTCCATTTTTCTGCAATTTTGGGTTTCACCCTCGATTTTCTTCGGGACAGACGGAGGCTTCTGTCTGTCCGGGTGTTGACTCTGTTGTGGAGCAAATGCAGCAGATTTGGGACCAGGTAGTGGAGAGGTTGTCTCTCTCTCAGGAGAAGGCCCAACAGTTTGCCAACCGGCATAGGTCTGATGGTCCTCGGTTTAAAGTGGGGGACTTGGTTTGGTTGTCCTCAAGAAATATCCGTATGAGGGTTGCATCTCCAAAGTTTAAGCCCAGGTTCATTGGACCTTATAAGATCATGGAGATTCTTAATCCTGTTTCCTTCCGTTTGCTTCTTCCAGGGACATTTAAGATCCATAACGTGTTCCACAAGTCCTTATTGAAGAGGTTTGTCGAGCCAGTGGTTCCTATGGCTGCGCCTCCTGACCCTGTTTTGGTTGAGGGCAATCTGGAGTATGTGGTTGAGAAAATATTGGATTCTCATTTTTCTAGACAGAAACTCCAGTATTTGGTTAAGTGGAGAGGTTATGGTCAGGAGGACAATTCTTGGGTGTTTGCTTCGGACATCCATGCTAGGAGACTGATCCGTGCCTATCACCGAGCTCATCCTGATCGGCCTGGTTGCACAAGTGAGGGTTCGGTGACCCCTCCTCAAGGGGGGGTACTGTTATGAATGTGTTAGAGATGGTTTCTTAGCAGAGGCTCCCTCTGGTGGTTACAGACAGTACTGAACCTTTCAGCGAGGAGTGGCAATCTGGGTTCACTGACTGATCTGATATAAGGGAGGTTCCCTCCCATGATGGTTGCCGGTGATCAATTGTTCTTGTCACAATTGTGGTTCCTGGTTCATTTGGAAGTTTGCTGGAGTCTTGCCTGCATCTCCTGCTTTCAGATAAGATATTTTTTGCTTTTCTTTTTGTGCTTGCTTTTTGCATTGTTTTCTGCACTTTTGTGGAGGTCAGCCAGGTCCCCTCCTGGGGCCTGAGCTCCTCACAGTTTATCTGCAGCCACTGTTATTTGCTCATTTGCTTTTTCCTGTTTTTTCAGCGGCTGCGGCTTGGTTTTTGTTCACACTGAGAACTGATTTAGTGGGTGGCGAGATCGTGTGATCTCAGTATTTTTGTAATCAGAATTGTTGGATTATTGTAGGGTTTTCTGGGTTGCAGAAAGTAATCTCTCCTGTCCTATCCTATTTAGTCAGCTCGTGGCCCCAGCGTTTGCTCAGTCTATTTTCTGCCTGTGTTTGTGTTTTCATCTTGTCTAACCGCCATTATATGTTTGGGGGCTTCCTATTTTCTTTGGGGATCTGCTCCGGGGCAGATAGCTTTCATCTTTCTGCCTTTAGGTGTAGTTATCTCTCAGGCAGTGACGAGGCATCTAGGATCAAAGTAGGAACGCTCCATGGCTACCTCTAGTTGTGTCGTTAGTTTAGGAATCTGCAACACATCAGTTACCAACATCTCAGGTGTTCGGCTGCCCTGCTGTTGTTCCTGTCCTCCTCAGCTACCGAAACATAACAGGAATGCTTTCTCAGCATCCAACGAGAGTATCTAATTACAAATTTTTAACTGCATCTAGCCCAGACAATAATTTTGGGCCTAGTAGCAGTGTCTGCTAGTCAGCGGATTAACCCAGCTGTTAAGCAAGCTACACCACCTGTACTTTGGACACTTAATTTTTTCAAAGGAAATGCTTCGGGCCCCCGGGAAAATCAGAGAAGAGCATCGGGGAGGCACCCCAAGGCACAGGGGCTGTGACTGGCGGTAGGACACCTTGCGGTGGACCGCCAAGCTCAATCCTTATAACTGCAGCTGCTTTACTGGACGCTACTGGAGCTGGAATTACCACGGCTGCTGGCATGAGACTTGCCCTCCAATAGATCCTTGTAAAAGGATTTAAAGTGTACTCATTCAAATTAGAGAGACAATTTAAATTAAAAAGATTAGACCTCCCTCCACCGCAGGGGGGCTCGCTCGACCCACCAGAGGACAGGCACCAGTATTGGGAGAGGGGGGCTGGCCGTCAGGGTCCACCGCAGCTCTGGCACAAACCCGGCGACACGCAGGTCGCACGGGCAAGAATGGACTGGCCGTGTCGGCTTCGCACTTTTTTGGTTTTAGAAGGGCATGACATGCCTATATCTGTGTAAAGAACCGAGTGCACTGCTATTGGAGAGGGTGCCAGAGTAGGTTCCCAAACCGTAATAGTGTATCAATAAACTCGGCACTCAACTTAATGATGCTTAACAGAAGAAAATTTATTGTGGACAGCGTTGTGATAACAAAAAACGTTTCGTCCTACTGGACCTTCGTCAGTTGCGTTTATCACAGTGCAAAATAGGGCCAATATCAAGATGGTGAGATTAAGGTGAGCGCCCTGTATGCAGTAATAGGTTCAGTGAAACTGGGCATTTGCTGCAGCCTGGTAAGTGTGGTTATCGCGGCTTCCAGCGGTGGACGAACTGACGAAGGTCCAGTAGGACCGAAACGTTTTTTTGTTATCACAACGCTGTCCACAATAAATTTTCTTCTGTTAAGCATCATTAAGTTGAGTGCCGAGTTTATTGATGCCTATATCTGTGTCTCCCCCTCCTTTTACTCCTCCAACTCTTTTCTTTTCGCATGACTATATGTACTTGTCACTTTTCCATGTGTTAGTTGTGTCTTCTGAACAGTTTGTCAGCTTTTGGACACATTTGAAATGTTTTCTATGTGTTTTCTATGTGTTTCTATGTGTTTTTGTTTGCCTGCCATTGGTTTTAACGGTGTTCGACGGTGTTCGACGAACAGTTCGTCGAACACACTGGTGTTTGGCGAATTGAACCGAACTCGAACACTACGGTGGTGGCTCAACACTAGTGGGGACATTGACACCAGCCCTGTTTGGGTGCAAATCTCACGTCACATAAGAACTTCATATGAGCCCCTGGAGATCGAGTGTTGACACCGCTGGAACTGCGCCATCAAGGGCGTAAGAATAGGTGTTTTTATTTTATCTGGCCAAATACTCAGATTGAAAAGGGTTTACCCCGCTACCTATATCGCATCCAATAATCAACTGGTCATGGAAGTTGGCAGTTCTGTGTTGCCACGCACAAGACTTCTTAATGTTGTCACTTGAGTATCCAATCACATTTTCAGATTACTTATAGACTAACCACTTTTGTTGATGCAAAATTCTTGGAAATCAAATAGTTATGATTTTGCAGAATTAGCTGACAACATGTGTTACAAATAAATTCCTGGCTCTCGGTATGCTTACATTAAGCACAGAGGTACGCATGAATACTCTGCAGGGGATCTCCTTTTTCTTACATCTATTTCCACATGTGCAATCAATTACAAGACTGACTCATGACTCGAGTCAAGACCATCTATAAATCATAATAACAACCAGACCACAGCATAGACCTTCCTGGCTAGTTTAGAGCATTTTATAGTTGTACAATATATGGCAATCTTACCAGACTGTTTTCATTTAGGTAGCTGAATTCCTTTAAGAAATGGTTGCTAGAATAAACAATGAAGCTGCACATTTGTAATATACAATTATAAAATTAAGTACATTTAATAGTAATAAGCTAAAAAGAAAATGTTTTTTTCTGTGAAAAAAAGTGAGTAAGGAAAAATATCTGAGTCAACTTAACAACTTACTATGTGTAAGCTCAGTGATTAATACTACAGTCTTAAGTATTAGGGTACTTGGTTTAAATCTGGCCAGGTTCAACATTTAAAGGGGTTTGTAGGTTCCTCCAGTACATGAGAGGTTTCCTCTAAATACCGTTTTCCTCCCTCACTGTGGAAATAAGTCATTTCCTATGGCCCTAACACATATGCGAGAGATTTGATTGTGAGCTCCTGTGGGGACTAGTGTTGAGCATTCCGATACCGCAAGTATCGGGTATCGGCCGATATTCGCGTTATCGGAATTCCGATACTTAATTCCGATACTTTTTCCATATCGTATACCGGAATCGGAAGTTCCCATAATTCTTTGAGAGGCAATGTGATTTTAGTCAGCCAATGAGGAATCCTACGAAGTGTGGGCACATCCTGTAATGCTGCGGTCATCTTAACTAATGGCATGGCTGTGATTGGCTGCTGAAATGATGTCAGAATGCACTATAAAAGGCGCCGCCGCCATTTTAGCGTCACTGTGCTGTGAACTCAGTAAGGGACAGAACGCTACTCTGCTAACTCTGAGGGACAGTTAGATATTGCGATTTTGTGTACTACTGTGCTTGAGGCAGGCTAGTTTACCAACCGCTGTGTAAAGCTTCATTTTGCCAGTGTTGTTTTAACAGCTCTGTGCAAGGTGTGTGTGTGACAGTGCAGGTGACGCTGCAGTTTGCTCTGCATCCACCGCTGTTTGTAGGCATCTGCACGTGTCACTTTTTTTTTTTTTTTTTTATTTTATTTAGTGGAATTGGTGCAGCTCCATTATATTAGAAAAAAATCAAATCTATTAGTGTGACGTGCTTCCATCCGTATACAATACATTGGTTGCAAACACTATAGAACTACACAAAGGAGCTTTTCACAGATAGTGAATAGTTGTGTTTCAGTGTTCACTGCAGTCTGTGAGGTTTTGATTTTTTGAGTGCAGATCACGCTCCAGTTAGTTCTTCAACCACTGCCGGTTGTAGTCTGCTGAGCGTGTGTCACTGCCTCATCCTTCACATTTTTCTCTAATTGGTGCTGCTCCATTTTAGTGGAAAAAAATCTAATCTATTAGTGTGACGCGCTTCCATCCGTATACAATACATTGGTTGCAAACACTATAGAACTACACAAAGGAGCTTTTCACAGATAGTGAATAGTTGTGTTTCAGTGTTCACTGCAGTCTGTGAGGTTTTGATTTTTTGAGTGCAGATCACGCTCCAGTTAGTTCTTCAACCACTGCCGGTTGTAGTCTGCTGAGCGTGTGTCACTGCCTCATCCTTCACATTTTTCTCTAATTGGTGCTGCTCCATTTTAGTGGAAAAAAATCTAATCTATTAGTGTGACGCGCTTCCATCCGTATACAATACATTGGTTGCAAACACTATAGAACTACACAAAGGAGCTTTTCACAGATAGTGAATAGTTGTGTTTCAGTGTTCACTGCAGTCTGTGAGGTTTTGATTTTTTGAGTGCAGATCACGCTCCAGTTAGTTCTTCAACCACTGCCGGTTGTAGTCTGCTGAGCGTGTGTCACTGCCTCATCCTTCACATTTTTCTCTAATTGGTGCTGCTCCATTTTAGTGGAAAAAAATCTAATCTATTAGTGTGACGCGCTTCCATCCGTATACAATACATTGGTTGCAAACACTATAGAACTACACAAAGGGGCCTTTCACAGATACTGAACAGTTGTCTGCAGGGTTCACTGTAGTCTGTGAGGAATAACCACACTTAGGCCTTAACTTTTCTGACTTTCTTTATCAATCTACCAAGATGAAGAAGTCAGTGAGTAAGGCACGTGGTCGTGGTCGAGGCCGTGGATTTGCAGCAGGGAGAGGACGTGGGGATTCTGTGGCTGCTGCCGCACCCAGTGACACAGCATCCACCAGTTTTCCCCGTGAGCGTTCCTTTATGCGCACTTTTGTAGGAGCTCAGCGTACCCCCCTGCTGCGTGAAGAACAAATTGAAGCCGTTGTTGGTTGGATGGCAGCCAATGCATCGACTTCAATACCTTCCACCTCCTCTCAGGACCACAGCACTGTTGAACAACCATCAGTCTCTTCACCGCCTGCCAAATTGCCCAGGCAGTCAGAGAGCTCTGTACAGGAGCCAGCTGAGTCTCTGCTTCTGTTCTCAGAATCTGTTGGCTTGGAAACAGGGGCCCAGCCAAGCAGCATTCTGGAATGTGAAGAAGAGGCAGTATGCAGTGATGCGCAACAGCTGTGTCTCTCTGAATCTGAAGAGGCGGGTGAGCCAGTGCCGATGGTCAGCACACCGCAGAACGCATCTGATGATGATGAGACTCAGTTGCCAGTTTCTGTTGAGCATGGTGCTGGCCAGACCACCCAACAACAGCAGGTGTTGGAAGAGGGTAGTGGTGGAGATGATGAGGTCCAAGACCCAACATGTCGTGAGGAACAGGAAGGTGGTGGGAGCAGCTCTGAGGAAGAGATTGCACCAACGGTCCAAACAGTAGGGAGAGGTAGGCTGCAGACTCGCTTGCCTGTAGCCTCCAGTTTGGCACCCGTTCGGAGCAGTTCTCTTACAACAGCCAAACCGGGCGCTCCCAGGACTTGCTCTGCGTGGTCCTTTTTTGATACAGTTGCAGATGATATTTGCTATGTCAAATGCAAGCTGTGTAATCAAAAAATTAAAAGAGGTAAAAGTGTCAGTAACCTTAATACAACAAATATGTGGAAACATGTGCGGTCAAAGCACTTTGTTGAGTTACAAAGACACACTGGAGATGTAGGCCAACCTACAGCAGCACCTACATCTTCAGCTCCTGTTGGAGCCTCTTCCTCCAGTTCACACACAGCTGGTAAGGCTTCCTCAAAGGATCACCATGGAAGAACCTCTGTCACTGTTGTCCAGAGACACAGTGTTATTCCACCCACAGGTGCAAGTTCCCTGTCATCCTCACACACCCAGGCCACAAAACAGCCATCGGTAGCACAGGCATGGGATAAAAGACGGCCATACTCGGCAAACCATCCACGAGCACAGGCTCTGAATGCTGTCATTGCAAAACTCCTGTCCCTTGAAATGCTGTCATTCAGGCTGGTGGAGACTGACAGTTTCCGTGAATTAATGGCATTGGCAGTCCCACAATACAATGTGCCCAGCCGATTTTATTTCAGCAGGCAAGCCGTCCCTGGTCTGCAAAAGCATGTTGAGGCAAAAATTAAACATGCGCTACTAAACGCCGTCAGTAGCAAGGTCCACCTGACCACCGATGCGTGGACCAGTACCCATGGCCAGGGACGATACCTTTCACTCACTGCCCATTGGGTGAATGTTGTGGAGCCGGGTACAGATCTTGCGAGTGGCGCTGTACGTGTTCTGCCAACTCCAAGGATTGCCGGAATCAAGTCTGTCCACATTGACTCCTCCTCCTACTCCAGTTCCTCAGAATCATCGCTGCAGGAGCCGTCACGGTCTACCTCCACATGGACCCGTGGACGCTTACCTGATGCGACCGATATGAGCACAGCCGTGGCCAAACGGCAACAGGCCGTTCTGAAATTAATTCCCATGGGGAATCGAAGCCACACAGCGCAGGAGGTCTGGAATGCCATCAAGCAGGAGAGCGACGTGTGGTTTTTGCCAGCGAATCTCCAGCCAGGTTTGGTAGTGTGTGACAATGGCCGAAATCTGGTGGCAGCTCTGGGCCTTGGCAACCTCACTCACATACCATGTCTGGCACATGTGCTCAACTTGGTCGTGCAGAGTTTTTTGAGGGACTATCCGGATCTTGATGCACTGCTGCACAAGGTCCGCCTAGAGTGCGCTCACTTGCGACGTTCCAGCATGGCCAGATCGCGCATTGCAGCTCTGCAACGCAGATTGCGCCTTCCTGAACATCGCATCATATGTGACGTATCCACCAGGTGGAATTCAACGTTACATATGTTGGAGCGGTTGTGTGAGCAGCAGCCAGCAGTTATGGAGTATCAGCTGCATCAGGCGCAATCAACACGCAATTTGCGCCGTCCACACTTCACCATTAATGAGTGGGCCACTATGAAGGACATGTGCCACGTTTTGCGTGCGTTTGATGAGTCAACGCGGATGGCGAGTGCAGATGATGCACTAGTCAGCCTGACTGTCCCCCTTATCTGCCTGCTTCAAAAAACACTGCAAGCAATAAGGGATGAGGTTTTGGAAGAGGTGGAGGATGAGGAGTCACAAATTCCATCACCTTCTGGAAAGTCAGCGCAACGTGGTTCCTCACAAAGGGCTGGGCAGGGCTCACTTTGTGAGGAGGATGAGGAGGAGGAGTCAATGGAGGAGGAAGACATCGCTCCAGAGGGAGGTACACAACGCTCTAGTCAGTATGTAGAGCGAGGGTGGGGTGATGCAGAGCAGGCAGAGATAACGCCTCTTGCAGAGGACAGCGTTTCTTTGCCAGTTGGGAGTCTGCAGCACATGGTTGATTTCATGCTGCAGTGCCTAAGAAACGACCGCCGCATCGCCCACATTCTCACGACGTCTGATTATTGGGTGTACACCCTCCTAGACCCTCGCTACCGGGACAACGTCAAAAGCCTCATCACACCGTTGAACCGGGAGCGTAAAATGCGGGAGTACCAAGACACACTGGTGCAATCCCTAATGTTCTACCTTACTGCCGAGAGCACTGCTGCTGCTACTGCTTTACAAAGCAGCTCTGTGCGTCGAGGCAGTGTAGAGAGCTCTGCAACAAGAGGGAGCACACGCAGTGCCTCTGCACAGGGAAAGACCAGTATGTTCAAAATGTGGCAAAGTTTTGTGGCAGCGCCACAAATGTCTACACCATCCGAGAGGGCTCCAGTCAGCGGGAGGCAACGTATCCGTCAGATGGTGACAGACTACTTGGCTTTGCCTCTCAGTGTACTCCCAGATGGCTCTTCCCCATTCAAGTTTTGGGTCTCTAAGCTGGATACATGGCCAGAGCTTAGCCAGTATGCATTGGAGGTGCTGGCTTGCCCTGCTGCCAGTGTATTATCGGAGCGCGTCTTTAGTGCTGCAGGTGGTGTACTAACAGACCGTCGCATGCGACTATCCTCCGATAATGTAGACCGGCTTACTTTTCTGAAAATGAACAAGGCATGGATCTCGCCAGAATTTGTCTGTCCGTTTTCAGATTAAATAACTGGTTCGCAACGTTATCCATGTCTCCTGTTATGTTCATCTTTCTACCACCTGAACTCTACTCCCTGGGCTCCAACACTGCCAGTTGCTGCTCAGAAGTGTCGTGTCCACAGAACAAAACACAAGCTCTACTGTTAGTGGGGTTCAGTAACGCCAGCTGTTCCCCTGCTGTGTCAACGGCAAGAAGTGTCCTGTTCCCGACACATGGACAGAAAAACACATGACCAACATGCTCCAAATAGGGAAGAGCCGTCACCCTGCTTGTTATGCTGAAAACATGAAATTGTGAAGTTTTGCAGGCCTAGAATGATAAATTTTTAAGAAAAATATGGACAAATAATAATTTGTCATCACAGCGCATATCTGCACATGTCTATTAGAAATGGTAACAAAAAATAAAACATAGTCTACTCTTCACATTTTTAAATTAATGCATAAAAGTACATTTCAGACTTATGAATTAATGCTTTTAAAGGAACTTTATCTGTACCTGTAAGATAATGCACTCAATGGATGTACGAATCATTACATCCTCATCATCATCATCACGAGTTTTATTTATGACAGACATTATAAAATACACATACTGATGCCAACTGTAACTTCAAACACCATATATGAAATGGCCAGCATGTAAACATGGTAATAATGTCCAATAATAAATTATTACATCTAGAAAGTGCATCATGCATACTGACAATAGGTACTTATACCTGCAAGTGCTGTTGAAACAACCACAAGAGATATAAATTAATACTGGTATATAGGTATCACAGTGCATAGTTACTCATGGACAATGTTGATGTAATACTGTATCTCAATTAAGTCAGCGTCAACCATTAGGCTTGTTAGTCTTGTACATTGTTAAAGAGGGAACGTAATTTTTTGGTTTGTCATAGGTGTAGTATTACACATTAAATTATTACTGCTGTATTTTTTTTGGCGTCCCTAGTGCGCAATAACGCAGCCTAACCTCACATTTGATAGTCAGCTAATTGCCACACGCTACCCTACCCTACGCGTGACAGTAGGAAGGTAGTGTTGACGGATAAAGCTTTGCGCAAACAGACATTCTTTTACCCTCTTCAACACTCTACAAGCAAAAAATGCATGATTTCAGCCGCAGACTTTATTGACGTACAGTATAACATCGGCATTACCCATCAGAGGCTGTCCACTGTGTGATACAGACATAGAATATACCTTTGCTATCCGTAGCCTTTGTTTCACCTACACTTGCAGGCACACACTTAAATTGTGACAAACAATGCCTAATGTTTTTTTAAATGGTTATTTTTTATTGTACATTATTGTGTCATCAATCACATTGATGAGTCCATGCTGGACATGTCATACATGCTATAGAAAGTTACGATTTTATGAACTTAAATAATTAAATTGTCTGTGACTGTCACATAAAATTTGCGATGATGATGATGAGTGACTATTACAAAATCCATTGTCTTCACTATGTTATAGTTTAACATTGCGTTCCTTAAGCATTATTCATAAAAAAAAAAATGTACTTTTATTCTTAAATTTACAACACATATATTTTGTTACCAATTTTTTGGGTGTTGTGTTGTTCCATTTATTTTTGGCATGTGCATATATGCGTTTATATTTGTATTTTCTTTATTTTTCCTTCTTGAAATTAGAAAACATGTGTATCTTTGTACCGTGTTAGCCAGTAGATAGAAAAATATTTAGACTTCAGAGTCAGCAGTGGTTCATACCTTTTTATGGATAACTGAAAAGATGGAAACAAATTGCAAGCTTTCAAGGCTACTCACGTCTCTTCATCAGGGAAAGACTAACTAAAAAAATTAAGCATCACATATTTCTATACACAACAGGACACAGGAATATTGCAATAGGTAAGACAAGTAAGTGACGTGTATCAGAACTGTCATTATCTCACAGGGATGAACATAAATATTCAAACAGTTCCTAGATAAGGATAGAAAGTTTGATTGCCCTCTCATTGGCGTATTTTTTGGGGTTTTCATGACCCTGGAAGGGCATAGACGCAGATTCCTTAATTGATATAGAATGACATAAATCCATGTGATCTATTCATTCCATCACTAACAGTGTCAAAGGTCATGATGAGCTTATATTCTGAAACCTTTGTACGTTTCTCATATTTGAAGTTATATTTTAATAACAGTAATTCCATATCCATGATGCTATGACCGGGCATACAAAAGTCTTTTGCCACAGCTAAATTCATTAATTTATCTGTGATTGTGTGGCGCTGATAATTCATCCTTGTTCTCCTTTTTGTTGCCGGTCTCCCCTCACTTGTCCCTCCCTCACTTGTCTTAGCTATTCCTGTGTCCTGTTGTGTGTAGAAATATGTGATTCTTCATTTTTGGCTTTACTCTTAGCCTGATGAAGACACCTGAGTAGTCTCGAAAGCTTTGAATTTGTTACCATATTTTCAGTTAGCCATTAAACGTTATCAACCACAGAGGACTGTCAAGTATAAATATTTTTCTATTCTTGTAATTGAAATTTATCATTTTATTGTTGTAGTAAAACTTCATTTATTCTTGTTTGAAGTACATACATTTGCAATGGCCACGTAACAAGGCAATAACTCAATATTTTATGCCTACACCCTCCTTGACCCTGGGCTCCAACACCGCCAGTTGTTGCTTGGAAGTGCTGTTAGCACAGTCTACACTTGCTCCTGTGTTACTGGGGTTCAGTAATGTCAGCTGTTCCCCTGCTGTGTGAACGGCAAATAGTCCTGCTGCCTCCACCCTGTTCTCTTCTCATCCCTGGGTTACAACACCGCCAGTTGTTTCTCGGAAGTGCTGTTAGCACAGTTAACACTTGCTCCCGTGTTACTGGGGTTCAGTAATGTCAGCTGTTCCCCTGCTGTGTGAACGGCAAAAAGTCCTGCTGCCTCCACCATGTTCTGTTCTCATCCCTGGGTTACAACACCGCCAGTTGTTTCTCGGAAGTGCTGTTAGCACAGTTAACACTTGCTCCCGTGTTACTGGGGTTCAGTAATGTCAGCTGTTCCCCTGCTGTGTGAACGGCAAAAAGTCCTGCTGCCTCCACCATGTTCTGTTCTCATCCCTGGGTTACAACACCGCCAGTTGTTTCTCGGAAGTGCTGTTAGCACAGTTAACACTTGCTCCCGTGTTACTGGGGTTCAGTAATGTCAGCTGTTCCCCTGCTGTGTGAACGGCAAAAAGTCCTGCTGCCTCCACCATGTTCTCTTCTCATCCCTGGGTTACAACACCGCCAGTTGTTTCTCGGAAGTGCTGTTAGCACAGTTAACACTTGCTCCCGTGTTACTGGGGTTCAGTAATGTCAGCTGTTCCCCTGCTGTGTGAACGGCAAAAAGTCCTGCTGCCTCCACCATGTTCTGTTCTCATCCCTGGGTTACAACACCGCCAGTTGTTTCTCGGAAGTGCTGTTAGCACAGTCTACACTTGCTCCTGTGTTACTGGGGTTCAGTAATGTCAGCTGTTCCCCTGCTGTGTGAACGGCAAAAAGTCCTGCTGCCTCCACCATGTTCTGTTCTCATCCCTGGGTTACAACACCGCCAGTTGTTTCTCGGAAGTGCTGTTAGCACAGTCTACACTTGCTCCTGTGTTACTGGGGTTCAGTAATGTCAGCTGTTCCCCTGCTGTGTGAACGGCAAAAAGTCCTGCTGCCTCCACCATGTTCTGTTCTCATCCCTGGGTTACAACACCGCCAGTTGTTTCTCGGAAGTGCTGTTAGCACAGTTAACACTTGCTCCTGTGTTACTGGGGTTCAGTAATGTCAGCTGTTCCCCTGCTGTGTGAACGGCAAATAGTCCTGCTGCCTCCACCCTGTTCTCTTCTCATCCCTGGGTTACAACACCGCCAGTTGTTTCTCGGAAGTGCTGTTAGCACAGTTAACACTTGCTCCCGTGTTACTGGGGTTCAGTAATGTCAGCTGTTCCCCTGCTGTGTGAACGGCAAAAAGTCCTGCTGCCTCCACCATGTTCTGTTCTCATCCCTGGGTTACAACACCGACAGTTGTTTCTCGGAAGTGCTGTTAGCACAGTTAACACTTGCTCCCGTGTTACTGGGGTTCAGTAATGTCAGCTGTTCCCCTGCTGTGTGAACGGCAAAAAGTCCTGCTGCCTCCACCATGTTCTGTTCTCATCCCTGGGTTACAACACCGCCAGTTGTTTCTCGGAAGTGCTGTTAGCACAGTCTACACTTGCTCCTGTGTTACTGGGGTTCAGTAATGTCAGCTGTTCCCCTGCTGTGTGAACGGCAAAAAGTCCTGCTGCCTCCACCATGTTCTCTTCTCATCCCTGGGTTACAACACCGCCAGTTGTTTTCTCGGAAGTGCTGTTAGCACAGTCTACACTTGCTCCTGTGTTACTGGGGTTCAGTAATGTCAGCTGTTCCCCTGCTGTGTGAACGGCAAAAAGTCCTGCTGCCTCCACCATGTTCTGTTCTCATCCCTGGGTTACAACACCGCCAGTTGTTTCTCGGAAGTGCTGTTAGCACAGTTAACACTTGCTCCTGTGTTACTGGGGTTCAGTAATGTCAGCTGTTCCCCTGCTGTGTGAACGGCAAATAGTCCTGCTGCCTCCACCCTGTTCTCTTCTCATCCCTGGGTTACAACACCGCCAGTTGTTTCTCGGAAGTGCTGTTAGCACAGTTAACACTTGCTCCCGTGTTACTGGGGTTCAGTAATGTCAGCTGTTCCCCTGCTGTGTGAACGGCAAAAAGTCCTGCTGCCTCCACCATGTTCTGTTCTCATCCCTGGGTTACAACACCGCCAGTTGTTTCTCGGAAGTGCTGTTAGCACAGTTAACACTTGCTCCCGTGTTACTGGGGTTCAGTAATGTCAGCTGTTCCCCTGCTGTGTGAACGGCAAAAAGTCCTGCTGCCTCCACCATGTTCTGTTCTCATCCCTGGGTTACAACACCGCCAGTTGTTTCTCGGAAGTGCTGTTAGCACAGTTAACACTTGCTCCCGTGTTACTGGGGTTCAGTAATGTCAGCTGTTCCCCTGCTGTGTGAACGGCAAAAAGTCCTGCTGCCTCCACCATGTTCTCTTCTCATCCCTGGGTTACAACACCGCCAGTTGTTTCTCGGAAGTGCTGTTAGCACAGTTAACACTTGCTCCCGTGTTACTGGGGTTCAGTAATGTCAGCTGTTCCCCTGCTGTGTGAACGGCAAAAAGTCCTGCTGCCTCCACCATGTTCTGTTCTCATCCCTGGGTTACAACACCGCCAGTTGTTTCTCGGAAGTGCTGTTAGCACAGTCTACACTTGCTCCTGTGTTACTGGGGTTCAGTAATGTCAGCTGTTCCCCTGCTGTGTGAACGGCAAAAAGTCCTGCTGCCTCCACCATGTTCTGTTCTCATCCCTGGGTTACAACACCGCCAGTTGTTTCTCGGAAGTGCTGTTAGCACAGTCTACACTTGCTCCTGTGTTACTGGGGTTCAGTAATGTCAGCTGTTCCCCTGCTGTGTGAACGGCAAAAAGTCCTGCTGCCTCCACCATGTTCTGTTCTCATCCCTGGGTTACAACACCGCCAGTTGTTTCTCGGAAGTGCTGTTAGCACAGTCTAAACTTGCTCCTGTGTTACTGGGGTTCAGTAATGTCAGCTGTTCCCCTGCTGTGTGAACGGCAAATAGTCCTGCTGCCTCCACCCTGTTCTCTTCTCATCCCTGGGTTACAACACCGCCAGTTGTTTCTCGGAAGTGCTGTTAGCACAGTTAACACTTGCTCCCGTGTTACTGGGGTTCAGTAATGTCAGCTGTTCCCCTGCTGTGTGAACGGCAAAAAGTCCTGCTGCCTCCACCATGTTCTGTTCTCATCCCTGGGTTACAACACCGCCAGTTGTTTCTCGGAAGTGCTGTTAGCACAGTTAACACTTGCTCCCGTGTTACTGGGGTTCAGTAATGTCAGCTGTTCCCCTGCTGTGTGAACGGCAAAAAGTCCTGCTGCCTCCACCATGTTCTGTTCTCATCCCTGGGTTACAACACCGCCAGTTGTTTCTCGGAAGTGCTGTTAGCACAGTTAACACTTGCTCCCGTGTTACTGGGGTTCAGTAATGTCAGCTGTTCCCCTGCTGTGTGAACGGCAAAAAGTCCTGCTGCCTCCACCATGTTCTCTTCTCATCCCTGGGTTACAACACCGCCAGTTGTTTCTCGGAAGTGCTGTTAGCACAGTTAACACTTGCTCCCGTGTTACTGGGGTTCAGTAATGTCAGCTGTTCCCCTGCTGTGTGAACGGCAAAAAGTCCTGCTGCCTCCACCATGTTCTGTTCTCATCCCTGGGTTACAACACCGCCAGTTGTTTCTCGGAAGTGCTGTTAGCACAGTCTACACTTGCTCCTGTGTTACTGGGGTTCAGTAATGTCAGCTGTTCCCCTGCTGTGTGAACGGCAAAAAGTCCTGCTGCCTCCACCATGTTCTGTTCTCATCCCTGGGTTACAACACCGCCAGTTGTTTCTCGGAAGTGCTGTTAGCACAGTCTACACTTGCTCCTGTGTTACTGGGGTTCAGTAATGTCAGCTGTTCCCCTGCTGTGTGAACGGCAAAAAGTCCTGCTGCCTCCACCATGTTCTGTTCTCATCCCTGGGTTACAACACCGCCAGTTGTTTCTCGGAAGTGCTGTTAGCACAGTCTACACTTGCTCCTGTGTTACTGGGGTTCAGTAATGTCAGCTGTTCCCCTGCTGTGTGAACGGCAAAAAGTCCTGCTGCCTCCACCATGTTCTGTTCTCATCCCTGGGTTACAACACCGCCAGTTGTTTCTCGGAAGTGCTGTTAGCACAGTTAACACTTGCTCCTGTGTTACTGGGGTTCAGTAATGTCAGCTGTTCCCCTGCTGTGTGAACGGCAAATAGTCCTGCTGCCTCCACCCTGTTCTCTTCTCATCCCTGGGTTACAACACCGCCAGTTGTTTCTCGGAAGTGCTGTTAGCACAGTTAACACTTGCTCCCGTGTTACTGGGGTTCAGTAATGTCAGCTGTTCCCCTGCTGTGTGAACGGCAAAAAGTCCTGCTGCCTCCACCATGTTCTGTTCTCATCCCTGGGTTACAACACCGCCAGTTGTTTCTCGGAAGTGCTGTTAGCACAGTTAACACTTGCTCCTGTGTTACTGGGGTTCAGTAATGTCAGCTGTTCCCCTGCTGTGTGAACGGCAAATAGTCCTGCTGCCTCCACCCTGTTCTCTTCTCATCCCTGGGTTACAACACCGCCAGTTGTTTCTCGGAAGTGCTGTTAGCACAGTTAACACTTGCTCCCGTGTTACTGGGGTTCAGTAATGTCAGCTGTTCCCCTGCTGTGTGAACGGCAAAAAGTCCTGCTGCCTCCACCATGTTCTGTTCTCATCCCTGGGTTACAACACCGCCAGTTGTTTCTCGGAAGTGCTGTTAGCACAGTTAACACTTGCTCCCGTGTTACTGGGGTTCAGTAATGTCAGCTGTTCCCCTGCTGTGTGAACGGCAAAAAGTCCTGCTGCCTCCACCATGTTCTGTTCTCATCCCTGGGTTACAACACCGCCAGTTGTTTCTCGGAAGTGCTGTTAGCACAGTCTACACTTGCTCCTGTGTTACTGGGGTTCAGTAATGTCAGCTGTTCCCCTGCTGTGTGAACGGCAAAAAGTCCTGCTGCCTCCACCATGTTCTCTTCTCATCCCTGGGTTACAACACCGCCAGTTGTTTCTCGGAAGTGCTGTTAGCACAGTCTACACTTGCTCCTGTGTTACTGGGGTTCAGTAATGTCAGCTGTTCCCCTGCTGTGTGAACGGCAAATAGTCCTGCTGCCTCCACCCTGTTCTCTTCTCATCCCTGGGTTACAACACCGCCAGTTGTTTCTCGGAAGTGCTGTTAGCACAGTCTACACTTGCTCCTGTGTTACTGGGGTTCAGTAATGTCAGCTGTTCCCCTGCTGTGTGAACAGCAAACAGTCCTGCTGCCTCAACTTTAATTTCCATGGGTACCTTCTGCTACCCATCCGGGTTCCAGTACCGTCAGCTGGTTCTCCGCAGTGCCTTTGGCGTAGGTGCCTCCATGTCGGTATCCGAGTTCCAGCAACGTCTGCTGGTCCTTGGTAGTGCTTTGGAGCACAGGTACCTCCTGCTTAGTAACCGTGTCCCAGTAACGTCAGCTGGTCCTCGGTTGTGCCATTGGCTCTTTTCCTTCTGCTGACCCTCCGGGTTCCAGCACAGTCAGCTGGTCCTCGTTACTTTCATTGGCTCTTGTACCTTCTGCTACTCATCCGGGTTCCAGTACCGTCAGCTGGTTCTCCGCAGTGCCTTTGGCCTAGGTGCCTCCATGTCGGTATCCGAGTTCCAGCAACGTCTGCTGGTCCTTGGTAGTGCTTTGGAGCACAGGTACCTCCTGCTTAGTAACCGTGTCCCAGTAACGTCAGCTGGTCCTCGGTTGTGCCATTGGCTCTTTTCCTTCTGCTGACCCTCCGGGTTCCAGCACAGTCAGCTGGTCCTCGTTACTTTCATTGGCTCTTGTACCTTCTGCTACTCATCCGGGTTCCAGTACCGTCAGCTGGTTCTCCGCAGTGCCTTTGGCGTAGGTGCCTCCATGTCGGTATCCGAGTTCCAGCAACGTCTGCTGGTCCTTGGTAGTGCTTTGGAGCACAGGTACCTCCTGCTTAGTAACCGTGTCCCAGTAACGTCAGCTGGTCCTCGGTTGTGCCATTGGCTCTTTTCCTTCTGCTGACCCTCCGGGTTCCAGCACAGTCAGCTGGTCCTCGTTACTTCCATTGGCTTTTGTACCATCACCAACAGGACAAAGAAGGTTAAGACAAACTACAAGATACAGAACAAGAGACAGAAGAACAATAAGCAGAAGATCAAAAAGCAGAAGAACATTAAGTATAAGACCAAAATGAAGAGCAAAATATATGCTCTAAATTCTAAGCAGAAGAAGACTAAGCAGTGTATGGGGGTGAGTCCGTTCCTCCTCGTGGTGCCCCTGGAAAATGCCTGATGCTGCTGCAGGCTAAACTGAACGCGGACAAATACTGTTGTAATTAAAATCTTTCGTGACAGCAAGAACGGAAGGATGAAAATTCAGAGTTTTACAGATTACAAGTACAGGAATGTCTGTCACAAATAAGAATATGATGAAAAGGATGAATAGGAAGAAGATGAAGAAGTAGAATATGAAGAATAATAACTGTTTAATAAGAACAATATAAGTAATGTTAACAAAAAGATGAATAGCAAGAAGTTTTAGAAGATTAATAAGGTGAAGATGAAGAATAATTTGATGAGAAAGATGATGCTGCTGAAAATTATGAAGGAGAAAGTGTGTGAAAAGTTAAAAAGGTGAAGACCATGGAAGTTGTGAAACAGACATATTTGACAAAATAGAAAAAAGGTTAACAACATTGTCAATTTGTTCGTCAATCCGAACGTATTTCCTAAAAAAAAAAAATAATGCTATTCCATTGGATTGGGTCAAACATCTATGCCTTTAATGTCTCCTCAACCTCCCCCAATACATTCTACATTACTCTTTCTTGTTTTCCTTCATGTACAATTAACCAACAAGGCAAGAATGGGTTTTTTTTAATTTCGATATTTTTTCCCATAGACTTACATGGGACTTCCGGTATCGGTATCGGGTATCGCCGATATTTTAGTGATATCGGCGATACCATTACGATTCCGATACTTTAGGATATCGGAAAGTATCGCTCAACTCTAGTGGGGACATCAATTGATGTCTGCAATTACAATATGAGCATGTCACTGCAGACCACACTGGTACTATATACATAGAAGGAAATATAGTTTTCTAAGTTGGCTGAACATTGAATGAATGTATAAACTGATTATTTCATCTCATGGATATGTTATATTTTGCATCTACATTCAAAGTATTTTTCTAACACGCCTCTAGACAGTTAATAACTAAACATGCTATATTTCCCTTTCCTCCATATTTTAGGGGAGGTTTAAGGGTACAAAATTAGCAACTTCTATGCTTGCTTTGGCACTTTTCTAAAAAAATGTGCAGCATTTGTCAAAGAAGGAATTGCTGAATAGTTTTACTATAATATTAAACACCTGATAAAAAAAAACAAATTATATGACAAATCTTAAATGCATTTTCTGAAGACCAAAAGTTCCACCAATTGGGCCGTATTTGTCACTGAGAGCTTTTTGTTCAAGACTGGTGTACGTCTGGTGTATGAAATGCCAATCTCGATCATTTCCCTCAGTGGGTTTACTAAGTCTAGGTTCACATCGCATTGGTTTGGCAGAAGATTTCAAACGCTCCCGCTGAACAAAATTCCAAATGTGAAGTGAACCAAGCTGATATAATAAGCAGTTTACGCAGTAGCATTCAAGTTGAGAGTTAAAGTATTTTCACGTTTGCTGTTTTCATGCAGTTTTAATGCCAAAATCAGGAGTGAATTTAGAAAGAAATGGAACATTTTTTACATACCTACTCTCAATTTACAATCAATCTCTTTTTTTCTCATGACAAAAGGCACATGAAATCACCTCTAAGTATAAAGCTAAGGCCACATGTACATAATAGCCCACTATCCTCAATTGACTGAGACAATTGTCCAATTTGACACTTGAAAATTGACCCTCCTCTTCTCCCATAGCAGGAGGGTTTTTTTTTTCAAGAAAAAAGATAGGGGTCTGCGTCCTTGTTTGTTTAATCAGATTGTTGGTGCAAAATAGTTTTTCAAGGTGGACCTATAATATGATTAGGATCAGAGCTGGGGATGAATGAAAAAAGACCTTCAACACTCCTATGAAAATCTTGCCATGCTATTTGGTCTGACTAATGCTCCTGCCATATTCTAAAGGTACTGCCACACTAAGCGATCACACTAGCGATCACGATAACGACGCAAGCTAACGAGATCGTTGGTGTGATTGCTTTAAGGTCGCTAGTAGCTTCCAAACAGGAGATCTCATAAACGACACATCAGCGGTCAGCGATCTGTTTAACGACTTTGGCGGTCGTTAGGATCTGTCATAGCATGTACTGAGCGCAACCTTTTCCACGCCCCTCAGCACAGATTGGTGGTCACTGTATATGTTTTATAATTATATATGTGTTATAATTAATGTTTTGACCGCGTCATGAAAGACGACGTATAGCGCTCCCTTTCATTGTTCTCGAGCTCTTCTGAGTCATAGGAATTTCCAGCATCGCTCCTGCTCTCTGCGTCCTGCTAGCCTGCTTTGCAGCTACTGCGATCCACTCTGTGACGCAAAAGAAAACCTAGTCCCGCCTGCCTGCTTTTGCAGCTACTGCGATCCAGTCTGTGCCGCTAAAAAAAACCTAGTCCCGCCTGCGCCTCTGTCATATGCGTCACCAATGAGGTCGCTCGTCGTTCGCAAAAGGTGTCAAACTCAGCGATTCAGGCTCACCAGCGGGACGCCAACGATCAAAAAACGGTCCAGAACGTTCGTGAACGATCAGCGACATCACAGCAGGGGCCACATCGCTGCTACATGCCACACACAGCGACGTCGCTAACGAGATCGCTAAATAGTGACGTAGTAGCGATCTCGTTAGCGATCTCGTTAGCGATCTCGCTTAGTGTGGCATACCCTTAACATTTTGTTAATGATATCTATTGTCATCTAGTGGGTAAATTTTGGGTAATATATTTAGATGATATTTTGATTTACTCACCCGATTTTGGGTCTCATCAGGTACATATCAAGCAGGTATTACAGAAAAAATGCTGGAAAAATGCATGTTTGTTGTACAGGATGTGCCTGTTTTTTAGGATATCAGGTGTAATCTCCGTGGTTCCGGATTGATCCTGAGAATGTCTGTACAGTGTTGAAATGGTACCCTCGGGTAAAACTGAAAGCTCTGCAATGCTTTCTCAGATTTGCTAATTATTATCATAAGTTTATCCAGAACTTTGAGTCACTTGTTAAACCACTCACGGACATGACCAAAAAAGGGCACAGATTTTTCCACTTGGTCTGACCTTGCCATTCAGGCATTTGTTTATTTAAAAAAATGTTTTGCTTTGGCTCCTGTACTCATTTAGCCTGATGCTTCACAACTATTTTGAGGTTGATGCGTCTGATGTTGGGGTTGGCGCAGTTTTATCTCAGGGGTAAGTGTCGCCCATTCACTTTTTTCTCTAAAAAGCTATCTCTGTCCGAAAGAAACTATGACATTGGCAATAGGGAACTTTTGGCTATTAAGTTGACTTTTGAGGAGCAGTCTCATTTTCTGGAGTGAGCAGCTCACCCGGTCATTACTGGTGATTACTTATCATAAAATCTGTTATACCTAGAATTTGCTAAACGTCTCTCTCCAAGACAAGATAAGTGGTCTTTATTCTTCACCAGGTTTAATTTCTTTGTCACTTATTGTCCTGGGGATAAAAATATCAAGACTGATGCAATATCCCGGATTTTCCTTGGGGGTGGTAGTACTGAGTATTCTGTTCCTATCCTACAAGAGAGTGGTTATTTCTACTGTATCTTCAGATCTTGAGGGTGAGGTATTGAAGGCTCAGGGAGTGCTCCTGCTTCCTGTCCTTCAGGGAAATTATTTGTACCAGTACATTTGTGTCTTAAAATCTTAGTAGAACATTATCACTCTGTTCTTGCATGTAACCCTGGTAGCAAAGCTACTTTGGACCGCCTCTCTCGTAGTTTTTGGTGGCCTAGGCTGCATCAGGACGTTGTTGATTTTGTGTCTTCCTGTAATATTTGTCCGCATCCTATGATTGGCTATTCCTGACAGACCATAGAAGCATTTGTCTATGGATTTTATTACCGATCTTCCTTCATCCACTGGAACGTTAGTGATTTTGGTGGTGGTGGATAGGTTTAGCAAAATGGCATACTTAATTGCATTATCAGCTCTCCCAAATGTCCAAACCTTGGCTTGGGTATTTATCAGTGAGATAGTAAAGCTTCATGGGATTCCCTCCAATGTGGTCTCAGATCAGGGGACCCAATTTGTGTCTAAATTTTGGAGGTCTGTTTGTTCTCCCCTAGGGGTGCTTCTATCGTTTTCTTGAGTTTCCATCCACAATCTAATGGTCAGACCAAACATATAAATCAAAGCCTGCAGACGTACTTTAGTTGTTTTGTTTCTGAAAACGAGGAAGATTGGTCATGTTACTTACATTTGGAAGAATTTGTGCTAAATAATCATTACCATGAGTCTACCAGTAAGTCACCATTCTTTAGCACATATGGTTTTCACCCTCATTTCTGTGCTTTCAAAAGGGATGAGTCTTTGAGGGTTCTTGGGGTGGAACATTTTTGTTTGTCACTCTCTTCTGTATGGCAAGGGGTGATGGGATATAAATGTATGGCTGATAAAAAGCATATGCCAGGTCCGGACCTTTGTGTGAATGACTATGTGTGGTTGTCCACCAAAAACATCAAGTTGAAAGCTCCTTCATGGAAACTGGGTCCCAGGTTCACTGGTCCACATAAGGTGGTTGCTGTCATTAATCCTGTGGCTTTTCGCCTTGAGTTACCACAAGCACTTAAGATTCACAATGTCTATTACAGATCATTGCTTAAAAAGTATGTTGAATTGTCTGATCTGTCACCTTTGCCGTCACCTCCAGTCATGGTGGACTGTAATTTAGAATTTCAGGTAGCAAGAATTGTTTATTCTCATTTTGTACGTCATTCCCTCAAGTACCTTGGAAGTGCATTGGAATGATTATGGTCTGGAGGAAAGAATGTGGGTACTGGTGTCTGAAGTTGTTCATTCTGGTAGATTGGTTCGCTCTTTTCATGTAGCACATCCAAATAAACCTGGCCCTCAGTGTCCAGAGGCCTCTCATAGAAGGGAGGTACTGTAATGAGTGTGCCGCACCCTGCTGGAACCTATGGTGCACCTTGGATCAGAAGATCACAAAGGTTAGCTGATCACTCTTTGGAGTCTACGCGACCATTCACATGAATGGTGCAGGTTTACTATTTCTTTTGGTACAGAAGGGGTTAAAAGCTCTTAGTGTTAGTCTGCTGAGATTCTCTTTGGCTTTGGTCTCAGCTACTGCTTACTGGTACACCCCCCTTCGCTATTTAAACTCACTTCTGGCTTCCTTCCATGGCAGCAATAGGCTTATCTATCCTGTGTCTTGCTTACCTGGATTAGCTGCTGTATTGGAGAAGCTGTAGAGTTCTTGGAGTTCGCTTGTGTCCCTTTTGAATCCTGTGGATTTCCATTTGTTTGTGAGTTTCCCCTTTCAGTCTCTTTCCATTTGTTGTCTTATTTTAGCAGTAAGACCAGTGTCTTGCTGCCCAGCTCACTATCTAGGGTTAAAACCCAGGGACATCAAGGGCTTAGGCACGCGACAGAGCACGGGGGGGAGGACCTGTCTAGGGTGATAGGAAGCGCAGGTGTCAGCTTAAGGTGATTTTTAAGAGGTCACCATCTTTCTCCTCTCCCTACCATTAGGGCTCCCCTTTACCAGCTCCCTCACCCCCTTACTTTGCGTCACACACTGGGCATCTACCTGCCTTGGCGTGACAGTTTCGTTATTGCGATGTACACAACACTCAGAGTGGAACCCCTTTAAGAGGTAGGTATGCTTTTTTAATGGACACATTAGGAACATTGAAAGTGGTTATTCAATAGTGGGATGCACTTTTAATTTACAGCACAATAGACAACCAGAGCAATGCTGCTGGAGAGGCAGAGAGCTTAATGGTTGATTCTTATCTCGCTATTATAGAACACTCATTACCTTTGGTGCAAATGTTCAAAGCTTTTTAAAATCCTCAAAAAAGGGTGCAGGCCAGATGAAGGACTAATAGCCCTCTTAGAGAGAGCCCACTAGACAGATTCTGGCTGGGAGTATGTGGAGCGCCCGGCAGGGCAGTGGGGATACTTGGTACCGGGCCGATTCTTAAAGGGGCAGTGTCATGGCAGCAGTGACCCGGTCCGTGGCACGGGGCGTCCAGTAAAAGGGGAAATGATGAATAGGGAAATTATAAAGAGTTTGTAATAAAGTGTTTGTGACGCCACCTATAGTATTTGGTCAGGGGACCGACGCTGCAATGCAGATCCTCTGGGATGGTGATGGGGCAGTAAAGATGGTTAAGCTCTCCACGGGTAGAGCTGTATCCCAGGGCAGTTAGGGTATTAAAGGTGATATTGGTGGTGAATGTGGTGCAGGGCAGGTGACGCAGGAAAGATTCAGAAGACACAGTAGGGTGCAGTTTCCTTTACCTTTTCCTTTACCTTTTACTGAGCAGTGCAGGTACAGTCCGGGGCTTCGGTTACAGATGGTTCTGGAGCCGGTCAGCCTGAAAGCAAGTTGGGAATCTCCTTAGTCAAGTGGGTTATGAGGCTTCTTTTCTAGTGCTATTCTCTGAGGTACTTGCTGCTGTAAACTTTTTTCAAGTTCCTCTCTCAGTCTGATGTTTAGGTAGAACTCCACTTGCATGACAGGCAGCTGTAGCCTGTTTCAGGGATCGCTCCTGTCTGGCATCTCCGGCTCACATGTGCCACTGTGTCATCGAGTATCAGTTGGAGACAGAGGATCTGTGGTCTTCTGCCCTTTGGATTCTGCTGCGGGGGCTTTAGTACCCACACAGCCTCGGGCTCCGGTGCCTGGTCACTGGCGCTCAAGCCTGGGGTGAGCTCAGATGGAGCTCCTATCGCAGCTCTTCTCCACACGTCCTCTCTCAACTCTGTTCAGGCTCTAACTCCTTACTAACTTCCTGCTTCTGACCAGAGAAAGCAGCACCCCTGAAGTTGTGTTAGAGCTCCCCCTGCTGGCCTGGAGCAGGAACTGTGTTGTATGCTGGAACTACCTGGTAAGGGGATTCCTTCTTTGCTTCCAGGCATGACATCACTCCCCCCTGGAGGGAGGCCAGGCCACTGTGGCAACCAAACTCCTGGGGTGCCACATATGCAGGCTGTGGTGAGTATTGTCACAGTGTCCGTGTCCCTCCACTGCCACCATGCAGCTGGTTTTCACACAGCGAGCGATGCCATAAGTGAGGTCACTTGGGGTTCATCAGATTTGAACTTGTGAACTTTTTCACAGCAGCTTAGCACTAGACACTGAAGGATCGATTATGATTTCAGTGTGTTTCGGATGGTGGGGATAGCAGTAGCATCACTGATGTGAACGCTTTCCAAATAATCTGGATCATCATAGGACAATATGGATTATCTTCACATCGGACAGGTGAGAGATATGGTTGTTGATCTTACTGCAGATCAGAGTCACTGGTGTTTCTTGCGCTGTCACTAGGTGTTCGGTACAGACCCAGAGCTTTATGTTCGGGTTTGCCCATCTCTAATTGTAAGTATGTGCTTGAAGAAAATTTCCTGCAGAAACATATGCCATTAAAACTAGTTCAATATTTGTTTCTGTATTTCATGTTCATGGAGTTATTTCTGCAGCATGTGCATTCATTTTAGCAAACCAGATAAATGAGACAGTTTCAGACATTTCTGCAACAAATTTGCCACATGTGAATTTACTCTAAGGCCTCTTTCACACATCCGTCTTTTTGTATCAGGCATGATCCGTCGAACACCTGAAGGGACAGATCCGGCACTGAAATAAAAAAACTGATGCAACGGATCCGTTTTTTTGCTGGATCCGACCTGAACTTTTGAACCCGGAAAAAGAGGGTTTTGGATGTCCGGAGACACTGGAAAATGTAGTAGTAGTAGTAGTAGTAGTAGTAGTAGTCCCTGATTTCCAGAATCCGGATCTGACTTTTGACGGATTGCACAAAAGTCTGATCCATTGATTTCTATTGTTTCCGGCCGCCTGATGCGCCGCTTCAGGCACTATCAGGCGGCTCCGGTAAACAAAAAAACGTTACATGCACCGTTTTGTCCGGCCGCCGGAATGTACATTTTCTCCGGATCCGGACAAAAACGGATACAATGCAATGACATCAGGCACGATCCGGCGCTAATGAAAGTCAATGGTAAAAAAACGCATCCGGTACCGGATCCGTTTTTTTAGCAACACGCCGGATCATGCCTGAAGTCAAAAAACGGATGTGTGAAAGCAGCCTAACACTCCTCAGAAAATAAAAGGGATCTGCCTCACCTTCCTACTCACATGACCTAAGCAGGACCCATGAAATCCCCTGGTTTTGCTAGCACTGCTCATTAGCGCTTGGATTTCCTAGACTCATGAAATTCAACATGTATGATAATTACAAACAGTTTTCCCTAGTAAAGAGAGAGATGACTGTGCAGCTGATCAACATTGACCAATGTTCAGTTTTTCAATATAATTGATGCAGTTCTCTGAAGGAAAATACTACAAGCTAAGCAGAAGGAACAGTAACTCATTTGTGATTCATATGGAATTACATTAAAGAATGAACATAGTAATAATGACGGAACCAGTGTAATAAATAATGTTTTATTTCACACAGGAACTGAAATGTCACTAAAATGAATGCATGATAGCAGTAGGGTAGTGTGAAGCTTAGGGGACCTGATATAAAACCTCTTTAAAGGGATTTTCCTATCGACAAAAGTTCATTTTAATCAATAGATCTTGGAATAATAATAATTTCCACAATTGGATGTGTTTAAATTATAGGGTGTTACATCTTCTTGGGCACATTTCATTGCTATATAAGCCTAGAAAAACTTGCTAAAAAATTTATCGGCACTATATTGTTCACTCATAGACTATTCTGCAGTCTGGAGTATATTTTGTTAGTGTATAACCCTCAAAAAACTTGATTAAAAGTGCATCGGTCTTGCTTTTTTCTGCACAGATTTGTGACAAAACCTGAAGCAAAACCTGATGCCAGCAAAGTGAATAAGAATCTTGAAGTGTGATGTACACGTTGTGCATTATTGACTTGCAGATTTGATGCAAAAAAATAATCTGCAGCATTTCAGTTCTCTGTGTGTTTTTTCCCTGCATTTTTCACCACTGACTTCAATCCCATCAATCAAAAGCTGACAGATGCTACTGCGCAGGAATGGCTGGCACCATTTTAAGAGAGAACTTTTTTTTTCTTTCTGAATAATTTTATGTCACCAAATAATATAATTAAATGGACATTATAGACATGATCATGCTACAGAGCAGGTGCCGCGGACGCCGCCTGACTGCTGAATTTGAATTTTTTTTCAAAACATATTTATATTCAGTAACTAAAATAGGGGGCAGGTCACTGAGAGATGAGTGACCTGTCATAAGTCACAGGAAGAATATGTAAGCAGAGCACTATATAAAGACCTAACTCACAGGCCCGCCTCAAAGCATGAGTATCTCATAAATTTTTTAAATTATATATTATATATATACACAGTTGTGCCAAAAGTTTACATACCCCAACAGAATTTTTGCTTTCTTGGCCTTTTTCAGAGAATATGAATGATAACACCAAAGCTTTTTCTCCACTCATAGTTAGTGGTTGGGTGAAGCCATTTAATGTCAAACTACTGTGTTTTCTCTTTTTAAATCATAATGACAACCTAAAACATCCAAATGACCCTGATCAATAGTTCACATACCCATTGTGGATGAGGTTCTTTATTTTCCCAGATTGTAAAGCTGCCAACTTTTCTGGGCAAAAAGCCTCCAGCTCCTGTAAATCCCTGGGCTGTCTAACATGAACTGCGCTCTTGAGATCTCTCCAGAGTGGCTCAATGATATTGAGGTCAGGAGACTGAGATGGCCACTCCAGAACCTTCACTTTGTTCTGCTGTAGCCAATGACAGGTCGACTTGGCCTTGTGATTTGGATCATTGTCATGTTGGAACGTCCAAGTACATCCCATGCGCAGCTTCTGGGCTGATGATTGCAAATTTGCCTCCAGTATTTGCTGATAATGTGCTGCATTCATCTTTCCTTCAACGTTGACCAAGTTTCCTGTGCTTTTGAAGCTCACACATTCCCAAAACATCAATGATTCACCTCTGTGCTTTACAGTAGGAATGGTTGTCCTTTCATCATAGGCCTTGTTGACCTCTCTCCAAATGTAACGTTTATGGTTTTGGCCAAAAATTTCAATTTTTGCCTCATCACTCCAAATTACCTTGTTCCAGAAGCTTTGAGGCTTGTCTCTGTGCTGTTTTGCATATTGTAGGCGAGATACTTTGTGGCATTTGCACAGTAATGGCTTTCTTCTGGTGATTCTACCATGCAGCACCTTATCGTACACCTTGAAACAGCCAAACCGCTAGTTTTCAGAGAGTCCAGTATTTCTGCTGATGTTATTTGTGGGTTTTTCTTTGCATCCTGAACAATTTTCCTGCAGTTGTGGATGAAATTTTTGGTTTTTACAGAGCCCCTGAATTTCCATTTGTTAATCACAGTTTGAATGCTGTTATCAGGCATTATCAATTCCTTGGATATCTTTTTGTATCCCTTTCCTGTTTTATACAGTTCAATTAACTTTTTCAGTAGATCCATTGACAATTCTTTTGCTTTCTCCATGACTCACAACCAGAAACGCCAGTGGCTGGATGAAAGATGCAAGAGTCTGTCTGGATCCCAGAAACTCACTCAGTTTTTTTGCACACACACTGATTACAAGCAAACAGGTCACAAGTGAGGATGTTACCTTAAGTAGCCATTCAAACCTATTTGTGTCAAGTTCTGTGCATGTTATCAGGCTAAAATCACCAGGGTATGTGAACATTTGGTCAGGGTCATTTGGATGTTTTGGGTTGTCATTATGAGTAGAGAAAAGGTTTTGGTGTTATCATTCATATCCTCTGAAAAAAAGGGCCAAGGAAGCAAAAATTTTGCCGGGGTATGTAAACTTTTGAGCACAACTGTATATATGTATATATACAGTACCATTCGGTTTGCGTTTAGTTGGACCATCATTTATTTTTGAACAGGACAATGACCCCAAACACACCTCCAGGATGAGGGCAAACAAGTGCTAAGCATCTCTGGGAACTCCTTCAAGATTGTTGGAAGACCATTTCCGGTGACTACCTCATGAAGCTCATCAAGAGAATGCCAAGAGTGTGCAAAGCAGTCATCAAAGCAAAAGGTGGCTACTTTGAAGAACCTAGAATTTAAGACGTAATTTCAGTTGTTACACACTTTTTTGTTAAGTATATAATTCCACATGTGTTAATTCATAGTTTTGATGCCTTCAGTGTGAATTTACAATTTTCATAGTCATGAAAATACAGAAAAATCTTTAAATGAGAAGGTGTGTCCAAACTTTTGGTCTGTACTGTATATATATACACAATATAATATATATATATATATTATATTTATATATATATATATATATATATATATATATATATATACGTATATACAGTACAGACCAAAAGGTTGGACACACCTTCTCATTCAAAGATTTTTCTGTATTTTCATGGCTATGAAAATTGTAGAATCACACTGAAGGCATCAAAACTATGAATCAACACATGTGGAATTATACATTACACTTTACAAAAAAGTGTGAAACAACTGAAAATATGTCTTAAATTCTAGGTTCTTCAAAGTAGCCACCTTTTGCTTTGATGACTGCTTTGCACGCAGAACAGGTAAACGATGGACTCTACATGCCTGGTTCCCACCGTGAAGCATGGAGGAGGAGGTGTGATGGTGTGGGGGTGCTTTGCTGGTGACACCGTTGGGTGTCAAATCAAAACTGCTGCGGAAATGCTTAAAAAATGCAACGTGGGCACACAGCCTTACGTTACGCGGGAGTAAGACATAGCTTGTAGAGCTGGTGTTAGAAATAGTTGGAATGCAAATAAAAAGTTGACCACATCCAAATTAGCTTCCATGTTTAAAATGCTGGAAGATAAAATAGGTGTATATTTTATAAGGACAAGGTTCAATTCCTTTATATGTTGATTTGAAATACTCAAAATCAGGCTGGGCCCATGGCTACTTCTCCAGCATCTCTAGTCATGAACAGAAAGAAAATCCTAGATCGTCAGGGATATTGCTAATTCTATCAATTTTCTTTCCAATAAAATAACTATAAATCTGCATGCACTTTAAAATGGAAGTCAGCACAAAAAAACCCCAAACTTATGGTTTCAAATTGCCAAAGTAGTCATAGTAAACGAGTAAGAGTTCTGAATATAGCAAACATTTTCCAAGCCAGTACATTGCCTCATCTAGACGCTCACAAGCTATTATTATATAGCATAATCATCCACTTATATTGGAATGTAATAATTCAACATGTTGATTGTAATTATGATAAATCTTGTTTTTCTTAGTAATTGGACTAATGTTTAAAAATATGCAGGGGAAATAGTTTGCTCTATTACTAATGCTAGTCTGCTTTACTCCTTTCTCATCCCTACTTAGTTGCTGAAAGAATGAAAAAAATTAGCTCCTGTGGAAAAGTCAAAGAATACCTGATACTTGCAGGGCCATCAACACTGCAACATTAACAAGTGTTCCTAGGAAAGGTTGTTTCATGATAACTGTGTACTCTAAACAGGCTCCTAATTACCCAAAGAATGAGCAAAATGCTTGTTCTTCAGGTGAAATGATCAATTTGGTGCATCCTCAGGCTGTCCATGAAACACAATCAGAAATCGACTGCAGCGCTTAGATGTATATGACCTCAATTTCTGGCATGTGATTTGTAACACAGAGTGTGGAATAAGTATTGAACAAGTCACCAATTTTCAAAGTAAATATATTTCTGAAGGTGCTATTGCTAATTAACCAATCTTTATAATAAAAAGGGCATACAAGGGTCTGGGTTAGCCAACAAAAAAAAAATTATCTGAGATGAAACAGTACAATTAGCCATAGATACCTGAACTTTGGCAGAAATTAGTTTAAACACTTGGAAAAGATCTAGGGAAGATATTATGCTGTGTCTCTAGATATATACACATAATATTGTGATTTGGACTTACTTTTTACCTCCTTACTAATTAGATTTTGTCTCTTTGGACAACTTAAGGTTTTTCTTTTGCATCCCTGCACACAGAAATAATCTCTGTCTGCGGAGGCTATATTTATAAACCATTTTTGTAAATTCTATATTATTGGCCTATCTTATTGTCTCTTTGCTTACTTGGATGTTTTCACTTTTGGATAATTTTGAGTCTCCCTTTGCCTCCTTGCATATAGAAATAACCTTTATCTGTTCAGGCCATATTTTATAGAATCATTTGTGCTGTACATCGTATAGAAATAGCAAAAAACTGACTGGCATAGTATAGAGACTCTATTTTTATTCACTTATGCAAGGAAGCCCACAATTTACCCACATTGAGACTATTTGCTACAGTGAGCCGCCCCTGGCCTCAGCCAATGAGCGGCGCGGGATTCAAATCCCCCATCCTGCCGGCAGAGCCAATGAGCGGTGCTGCGTGGGATTTGAATGCCCCTCCAAAGCCGCGTGGCACCGCTCATTGGCTGAGCGGTCCCGCGCTGCTTTGGCGGGGGATTTGAATCCCAAGCCGCTCATTGGCCCAGCCGCCGGCAGCTCAGCCAATGAGTGGTGCAGCGTGGCTTTGGCGGACCACACTCCCGATGCAATAGCATCGGGCCTATTTCTAGTGTGTAATAATCAAAAATGACACAGTGCAAAAGTATTGAACACATGAAGAAAGAGAGGTGCAAAAAGCCATGGAAAGTCATGACACCAGCTAATATCTATCGGTAATATTGTTCTACAGCCAAATTGGTACAGAGACAAAACAGTTAATCGTAACTAATTTTGTGGTTCTGAAAACAAATGTAATACTTAAATTTGCTGATTTGCTCTATTTTTCAAGATACAGAGGAGGTTGTAATTACTGATGACACCTTTCATGCTGGCTTATAGAAAAATTGCATCTTTATTATTTCATTATCCTTATTGCATTGCCAGTAGCTAGTCTATTACATTATTTTATATTTCATATTATTTAGTCTATTAAGCCTTCAGTATTCTAACATCTTAGGGTGACCAATAAAAAACTCCAACTCAACACCGATGACATAATCCTAATTACAGCTGCATCACAGACTTTTATACATATACAGATGTTCATGTGACCCATAGACTAAGTCATCTGACTTTTATTTAACTATTGTGATCATTTTTCACCTGGTATGTACCTGCACAATCAAGCACTAATGTATTTTTTCTGTACACTGTACACCATGATACTACAATACCTTCACTTATAGGCATTTTTAATGTACGAGGTATATGCACATGGCCATATATTTGTATATTGAATATTCACCTTGTATATGTATTTTTATGTATTTTTTCTAACATTATATTATCAGCTTCATAACCACTTTGCACTTTTAATATATGGCATCCCATCAATGTTCGCGAAAGGTTCCTACCTTATAACTGAAACATGGCCACTGCCACTGTGGGCTAACAACTGCCTCCACTCGCTATTTCTTAGCTGGATGGTTTGGTCTTAGCAAGGAAGGCTCTGCACCCACCTTACCCTGGTGCTGCTCCTGATACTTAAACAATACTTAAACAACACAATGTAGCTCCTAGTCAATCACACTTCTGTGGGAAGCATTTCTTTGGAGGGCTGCACAGACCTCCATGTGCTAGCCAGAGGTACCCTCACTGCCATTAGGTACAGGGATGAGATCCTCAGACCCATTGTGAGACCATATGCAGGTGCAGTGGGGTACCTTCTGATGCATGACAATGCTAGGCCTCATGTGCCTGAAGTGTGTCAGCAGTTCCTGCATGATGAAGACATTGATGCTGAGAACTGGCCTGCCAGCTCCCCAAACCTGTATCTGGGACATCATATCTCATTCCATCCACCACTGTCATGATGTTGACTGATGCTTTAATCCAGGTCTGGAATCATGAAAAATGGAGACGCTATGATCTCGGAAAATGACACCATTTTTTTTTTTTTTTTTTACAAACTTTGGATTTTTTTTCACCACTTAAAAAAAAAGAACCTATACATGTTTGGTATCTACAAACTCATAATGACCTGGAGAATCATAATGGCAGGTCAGTTTTAGCATTAAGTGAACATGGTAAAAATAAAAAAAACTATTGTGGAATTGCACTGTTTTTGCAATTTCACCGTGTTAGGGTCTGCGGAACGCACCAAATAAATATAAATAGTGGGTGCGTTCGCAGCCCGGGGTCCACCGTGCAGGCAGAGCCTGCTGCTAGTAAGATGGCGGTAAAGGCGAACTCTGTTACTTCACAGAGTCGCAAACATAGATGCTGTGGCACTATATGGTTGTATAAGCAAAACTCTGTTACACCACAGAGTCGCTGCGGTAAAGCCGCCGAGATAGCGACTGTGTCCTGTTAACACCACAGGGCTACACAGATAACTGCTGTGCAGATAGCAGTCCATGGTCATGCAGTCAGCAACACAAACAAACAACTCCTCACCGGAGGTGCCGGTATTCTAGGGGCTTATTTCAGCCGAGCCCTAACCACATGCGTGCATGATCACACTGGCGCAAAGCACATAATGCAATTGATACTAACGCATGGCCGCAAGGCCATGCAACCCTTTTATAGTAGCAACTACAGGACATGCCAGAAAAGGACCAATGAGAAACTGTTCCAGAACACATGTAGTTTCAGGACCTTCCTCGCGGATCAATAGGAGCTGCTGCAGTACCTGAGCATGTGACCCCTGATCTCCAATGAGAGATCTTACCCTGGGCATGCTCAGAAGGGGAAACGCAGGACTTAGTCCTAAAGACGTCTGCTCGCCGCTGACCAGTGCTGGCTACAATAGCAGAACCTGGAGAGGCAGCAGCAAGTCTCTGCACAGTATTAGACCGGGCAAGACGCTGGGACCGACATCTTTGCTGAGCAGGCTCCACTGTGGCCAGAGATGGATGGGGGACTGCAGCGGGACTGGTTCGAGACTCCCCTTGTGCAGCAGCGAGAACTCGAACCCTAACACACCGCACTTTGAATATTTTCCAGTACACTATATGGTAATACCAATGATGTCGTTCAAAATTACAACTCGTTGCGGAAAAAAACAAGACCTCACATGGCCTTATTGACGGAAAAATAAAAAAGTTCTTTTGGAAGAAGGGGAGCAAAAGGAAAACTCAAAAACGGAAAATCCCAAGGTGGTAAAGGGTTAAACAAAAATGTTTCTGTGTGGAAATAATCTTATATATGTGCATCTGCTATATACTGTGTTATGGCTGTGTCTGACTGTACATGGTCATGGTCTGCACATACCACATCTCCTGGCCAGGATAGGATGCAAAAGAGTATACAGACATTAGAGTAGGGGATCACAGCTGATTTTTTTGTGAGGTAAAACATTACCTGATTTTATTCAATGTTTTACCTCAACGAAAGAATCATTTGTGATCCCCTGCTGTAATGTCGGCATACTCTTTTGCTTCCCACCTGACCAGCAAATGTAGTATAATCAGACCATATTTCCTGCAAGGTCAGGCTTAGCTATTGCACAGTACAGTACATAACAGGGGCACATTAACCCCTTAACCCCCAAGGGTGGTTTGCAATTTAATGATTGGGCCAATTTTTACAATTCTGACCACTGTCTCTTTATGAGGTTATAACTCTGGAACGCTTCAACGGATCTTTGCGATTCTGAGTTTGTTTTCTCGTGACATACTGTACTTCATGATAGTGGTAACATTTCTTCAATATAACTTGCGTTTATTTATGAAAAAAATGGAAATATGTCAAAAAAATTGAAAACATTGCAATTTTCAAACTTTGAATTTCTATTCCCTTAAAACAGAGAAATATGTCACACAAAATAGTTGCTAGTTGCTAATTAACATTTCCCACATGTCTACTTTACATCAGCACAATTTTGGAACCAAAATTTTTTTTGTTATGAAGTTAGAAGGGTTAAAAGTTGACCAGTGATTTCTCATTTTTTACGACAAAATGTACAAAACCATTTTTCTTAGGGACCACCTAACATTTGAAGTCACTTTGAGGGGTCTATATGGCAGAAAATACTCAAAAGTGACACCATTCTAAAAACTGCACCCCTCAAGGTACTCAAAACTACATTCAAGAAGTTTATTAACCCTTCAGGTGCTTCCAGGAGCTGAAGCAACATGGAAGGAAAAAAATGAACATTTAACTTTTTAGTCACAAAAAATTATCTTTTACAAACTATTTTTTTATTTTTACAAGGGTAAAAGGAGAAAATGGGCAGAAAAAGTTGTTGTGCAATTTCTCCTAAGTACGCCGATACCCCATATGTGCGGGAAAACTACTGTCTGGGCGCACGGCAGGGCTCGGAAGGGAAAGAGCGCCGTTTGACTTGTTCAAACCAAAATTGACTGGAATTGAGATTGGATGCCATGTCGCGTTTGGAGAGCCCCTGATGTGCCTAAACAGTGGAAACCCCCCACAAGTGACACCATTTTGGAAACTAGACCCCCTAAAGAAATTATCTAGATCTGTTGTGAGCACTTTGAACCCCCAAGTGTTTCACTAAAGTTTATAATGCCTGGGTGTGAAAAAAATTTTTTTCCACAAAACTGATATTTTAGTCCCCAGTTTTTGATTTTTCCCAAGGAAATTGGACCCCAAAAGTTGTTGTCCAATTTTTCCTGAGTACGCTGATACCCCATATGTGGGGGGTAAATACTGTTTAGGCTCACGGCAGGGCTCAGAAAGGAAGTAATGACATTTTGGAATGCAGACTTTGATGGGTGTCATGTTCAGTTTGCAGAGCCCCTGATGTGCCTAAACAGTGGAAACCCACCATAAGTGACCCATTTTGGAAACTAGACCCCCTAAGGAACTTATCTAGACCTGTGGCGAGCACTTTGAACCCCCAAGTGCTTCACACAAGTTTATAATGCCTGAGCATGAAAATTAAAAATCCAATTTTTTTTCCCACAAGAATGTTCTTTTAGTCACCAATTTATTATTTTCCCAAGGGTAGCAGGAGAAATTGGACCCCAAAAGTTGTTGTCCAATTTGTCCTGAGTATGATGATACCCCATATGTGGGAGAAAACTATTGTGTGGGCACATGTCGGGGCTCGCAATAGAAGTAGTGACGTTTTGTAATGCAGACTTTGATGGAAAGGTCTGCGGGTGTCATGTCGCGTTTGGAGAGTACCTGATGTGCGTAAACAGTGGAAACCCCCACAAGTGACCCCATTTAGGAAACTAGACCCCCAAAGGAACTTATCTAGATGTGTGGTGAGCACTTTGAGCCCCCAAGTGCTTCACAGAAGTTTATAACGCCCGGGTGTGGAAATAAAAAAATCATATTGTAAGGTTCTTTGTACATGTTCTTGAAACTCAGTTTTCCGTCAGCCATTTTGCTTTCTGTCTTGCTGCAGCTATCTTGCCCTCAGTCAATATGGAGTTTTCAGCTTTCATGTTCCCGCCCTGATTCTCTCCCTCTTGCTTCTTAAGCAGCCACAGCTGAGCAATCAGTGCTTCAGAATCTAGCCTGCAGTGAACCTGTGACTTGACTCCTGGAAGCCTTGGACTATGTACTCCAGCTATTCCTACTGAGGAACTCTGAACACTTGTGGACTCTGGAACCCTGCTCTTTGAAAGATCCACGTTTGCATGGACTTACGGTAACAGAGAAGAAGATCCTGAACCTGTTGTGGAGAGTGATTGCTGAGCTTAAGTTACTCTGGCCTGCTGTGTCTCCTGCTTCTGTATCTGCAAACTGTGTGATTATTTTTGCCACTTGTATGAAGTAATACAAGACCTTCTATATCAAACCTGTGTCTCATGTATTTTCATCGCACCCAAGCACAAGACGCTATATGAACTGTACTACATACATTACAAGATTCTGAAGCCAAAACGTTAGTGTCTGCTGGGTCTGGGAAGGCTGTGTCTGCTGTAACTGTGGATATCAGACGTCCAGTTGTACTTTCTGTGATGACAGTGGTTGTGACTTCTCACAACCATTCCAGGTGAGCAATTCCCTTAAGTTTTTTTTTCTGCAGTGTTACCACAGGTAAACACTATTGTTTTTTTTCTCTTCCCTCTTTTGTGTCTGCTGTAACTGTGGATATCAGATGTCCGGTTGAACTTTCTGTGATGATAGTGGTTGTGACTTCTCACAACCATTCCAGGTGAGCAGTTCCCTTAATTTTTTTTTCTCTTTGCAGTGTTACCACAGGTAAACACTATTGTTTTTTTTTTTTCTTTTCTCCTCTCCTTCCAGTACTCCTGTCTTAAAAGATCTGGAAAATGGAGGCCCGCATAAAGGAACTTTGCGGAGTGACTGATAATATCCTTGCAGATTTACAGACTATAAAAACCCGTTTTACAAACCTACAGGACCTCACTAATCACAATTTGCAAGTGTTTGGACAGACTGCCCAGGATTTGCGAGCCAGGATTGAGGTTCTAGAGGAGCGAGTCCAGGCTCCTGCCGTAGCCCCAAGTTCTGGGATTCCCAAGTTGCCCCCTTTTCGTTTTGGCGGTGAACGTGAAAAATTCAGGGGATTTATTAACCAATGCAATCTGTTTTTTTCTGCACATGCTTCACAATTTCCCATTGAACGATCTAAAGTGCTTACTATAATTATGTTACTTACCAACAAGCTTTGATGTGGGCAAACCCTCTGATTGAGACTGAGGATGAATGTTTGGATCATCTTGATGCTTTCATTTCAGCCATGGGGCAGGTGTTTGATGACCCCAATCGAGGTGCAACAGCTGAAGCAGCCATGTTAACTTTGCGCCAAGGTAAGCACTCGGTAGCCGAATATGCCTTGGATTTCAGGAGATGGGCCCTTGATACCACCTGGGACAGTTCCGCCAAAAAAATCTATTTTTCGAAAGGGGTTGTCTCCACTAATTAAGGATGAACTTGCTCGTGCCGACCCTCCCACTGCGTTAGGTGACTTTATTAACTACTGCATCCGTATTGATGCTCGCCTGACTGAACGCAGGCAAGAGAGATGGTTCGAAAGCAATCGCACTAACCTTTTCCTACCTTCCTCCCCAGCTAAGGAACCTTTGAGTAGGATCACACGGGAACCTGAACCTGAACCCATGCAGGTAGACTCTTTACAAAGACGGGTTAGTGATGCACGCAAGGAACATCGTTTTAAGGAAAATCTATGTTTCTATTGTGGTAAGTCAGGGCACTTCATTATAAACTGCCCCAGCCGTTCTCGTAAGACTACTGCAGCACTCATTCACTGTGAGTGTTGCGAGAGGAGATCTGTCAGGTCCGAGCCTCAGGCTCCAGAGAGATCTGCAGCAACAGATCTTGATTTCTCGGACTTAAACTCCGTTACTTCTGAGGACGATGACTGTGTAAACGCTGCAATTTTTCAAGTTTCCTCAGCGGTGTCCCAGCTGAGTTGTAGGAAAAACAATTCTCATTGCTTCCTTTCCATCAAACTCTGGGTTAACTCAGTCTGGGTGTCTAGCTCTGCTATGATCGACTCAGGGGCAAGTGGGAATTTTATGGATGTCTCCTTTGCTCTGAAACAGGGGATACGTTCAGTGAAGAAGGCTACTCCAGTACAGATGGAAACTGTGGATGGCTCCCTGCTGACCTCTGGACCAGTGGATCAGGAAACGGAGCCTTTAAGGGTCCTTATGGGTAAAGATCATCAAGAGAAACTGTCCTTTATGCTTATCTCTTCTCCCCACTTTCCCATTATTCTAGGGCTACCATGGCTGCAGGCTCAGAACCCTACCATTATCTGGGAGACCAAGGAATTACACTTTCCAGAGAAACAGATGAGTCCAGAAGTTTCAGCTTGCTCTGTTCCTAAAGGAACCATGTCAGTCCCTGAACTACCAGCTGTATACCAGGACTATGTGGATTTATGTGACAAGAAGAACGCTGACCAGCTTCCCCCTCACCGTCCATATGATTGTCCAATTGAATTATTGCCTGGAGCAGAGATACCTTTTGGTAAGATCTACCCCCTGGCGGGGCCTGAGCTAAAGGCTTTAAAGGATTACATAGACGAAAATCTAGCCAAGGGCTTCATACGCCCCTCTTCATCTCCTGCAGGTGCACCCATCTTCTTTGTGAAGAAGAAAGATGGATCTCTGAGACCCTGCGTAGACTATAGGGAACTCAATAAGGTTACTATTAGAAACCGTTATCCATTGCCTTTAATCCCTGAGTTATTGTAGAGAGTGCGGCATGCCAAAATTTTCTCTAAATTGGATCTCCGTGGGGCCTATAACTTGGTCCGTATTAGACCTGGGGATGAATGGAAGACTGCATTCAGGTCACGCTATGGACACTTTGAATATCTAGTTATGCCTTTTGGTCTGAGTACCGCCCCAGCCACTTTCCAACACTTGGTGAATGACATCTTCAGGGATCTCCTAGATACATTCGTGGTGATTTATTTGGATGATATTCTACTTTTTTCTAACTCCACAGAGGAACATCATGGACATGTGAGAATGGTCTTGGAACGTCTAAGACAAAACCATCTTTACATCAAACTTGAAAAGTGTGAATTCCATAGGACCGAAATTCAATTTCTGGGGTATGTACTGTCTACACAAGGAATTAGTATGGATGGAAGTAAGACCCAAGCCATCAAGGATTGGCCAAGTCCTAGAAATGTGAAGGAGGTGCAGCGCTTCATCGGGTTTGCCAATTTCTATAGACGTTTCATTAGGAATTTCTCTGAGGTAGTGTCACCTATCACCCAACTTACCCGGAAAGAGTCTAGGTTCTCCTGGACTCCCCAAGCCCAGGAAGCATTTTCTCGTCTAAAAGATAAATTTACCACCGCACCTATCTTGGTACATCCCAACCCCGAACTTGCCTTCATAATAGAGGTGGATGCTTCAGATTGTGCCGTTGGAGCTATACTCTCTCAGAGAACAGGTGAGAAGAATGTCTTGCATCCCTGTGCCTTCTTTTCCCAGCAGTTGTCTTCGGCTGAGAGGAACTACGATGTGGGCAATAGAGAGTTGTTGGCCATTATTGCCGCCTTCAAAGAATGGAGACACCTTCTTCAGGGAGCTGCACAGCAAATAGTCGTCCTGACAGACCATCGTAACCTTGAATTTATCAGGTCGGCTAAGTGCCTGACTCCTCGCCAGGCTCGCTGGAATCTTTTCTTAAACCAATTTAATTTTGTCATTTCTTATAGACCAGGATCGCGCAATGGAAAGGCTGATGCACTCTCTAGGATTCATTCAGCAGAGACCCGTCCACTTGCTCCTCCTAAGACTATTCTTCCTGACTCTAGATTCCTGGGAGTGATTCATAATCAAGACCTACTTAAGGACATCAAGGAAGCATACCATGCGGATTCCTTGTTGGCACAACCCCCAAGGGACGTAAGTCTTGTCTTTAAGAATGGTGTGTGGATTCTGGGACAACGTCTGTATATTCCTGAAACAGTCAGATTGAGAGTATTGCAACTCATTCACGATTCCAAGATAGCTGGGCATAGAGGAATTTTAAAGACACAGGAATTTCTTTCTCATTTCTTTTGGTGGCCCACTTACAGGAAAGATGTTTTAAACTATGTCACTTCATGTGAAGTCTGTGCAAGATGCAAAACACCTCGCTCCTCACCAACTGGTCTGTTACAACCTCTTCCCACCCTGTCCCGCCCGTGGGGATCCATTTCTATGGACTTCATTGTGGAGTTACCAACCTCTCAAGGGAAAAACACCATTCTAGTGGTGGTTGATCGTTTAACAAAGGCAGCTCATTTTATTCCTTGTGTCGGCTTACCCACTGCAAAACAGACATCAGATTTGATGATTAAAGATGTGTTTCGCTTACATGGAGTACCGGATGAGGTTATTTCGGATCGAGGGGTGCAATTCACTTCAAGGTTTTGGCAAAATTTCTGTGCAGCATTGGACATTAAAGTAAACCTTTCTTCTGCTTTTCATCCCCAGACTAATGGACAGACCGAACGAACCAATCAAACTCTGGAGCAGTATCTCCGCTGCTTTATCTGCCACCTACAGGATGATTGGGTGGATCTACTTCCATTGGCTGAGTTCTCTTATAACAACTCTCAGAGCGCCTCCACTAAGCAGTCTCCTTTTTACTCCAATCTAGGTTATCATCCTAACATTCTTCCACGATTTCCCATAGAAACGCCTTTACCAGCAGTGGCCGAAAGAATCACGTCTTTACAGAAGAATATGGATCTTCTAAAGGAGAATCGGGAATTGGCTCAGGAAAGGTACAAGAAAGCAGCAGATAAATTTCGTAAACCTGCACCAGCTTTCAAGGTAGGAGACCTGGTCTGGCTGTCAACCAGAAATCTTAAGTTAAGGATTCCATCGTCTAAGTTGGGACATAAGTATATTGGACCCTATAAAATCAGTAAAATTATAAGTGCCGTTGCTTGTCGTCTTCAATTGCCTAGAACTATGAGAATCCACCCTGTCTTTCATGTATCCCTACTAAAGGCTGCAACACCCAATACGTTTCCTGGACGTTCTTCTCCTTGCCCTGACCCAGTGCTAGTCGATGGTCAGGAAGAATTTGTGGTGGAAAGAATTCTAGATTCCAGGTTATATAGAAATCAGTTACAATATTTGATTAAATGGCAGGGCTACCCAGTGGAGGACAACTCATGGGAACCAGTCAATAACGTTAATGCTCCTCGTTTGCTCCGCCAGTTTCATCAGAGGTACCCAGACAAGCCTGGTCTGAGGCCATCCGGAGGTTGTCCCTAAGGGGGAGTAATGTAAGGTTCTTTGTACATGTTCTTGAAACTCAGTTTTCCGTCAGCCATTTTGCTTTCTGTCTTGCTGCAGCTATCTTGCCCTCAGTCAATATGGAGTTTTCAGCTTTCATGTTCCCGCCCTGATTCTCTCCCTCTTGCTTCTTAAGCAGCCACAGCTGAGCAATCAGTGCTTCAGAATCTAGCCTGCAGTGAACCTGTGACCTGACTCCTGGAAGCCTTGGACTATGTACTCCAGGTATTCCTACTGAGGAACTCTGAACACTTGTGGACTCTGGAACCCTGCTCTTTGAAAGATCCACGTTTGCATGGACTTACGGTAACAGAGAAGAAGATCCTGAACCTGTTGTGGAGAGTGATTGCTGAGCTTAAGTTACTCTGGCCTGCTGTGTCTCCTGCTTCTGTATCTGCAAACTGTGTGATTATTTTTGCCACTTGTATGAAGTAATACAAGACCTTCTATATCAAACCTGTGTCTCATGTATTTTCATCGCACCCAAGCACAAGACGCTATATGAACTGTGCTACATACATTACACATATTTTTTCCACAAACATGATCATTTAGTCCCCAGTTTTTTATTTTCCCAAGGGTAACAGTAGAAATTGGACACCAAAAGTTGTTGTTCAATTTGTCCTTAGTACGCTGAGAAAACTGGATGGGCACACGTCGGGGCTCGGAAAGGAAGTAGTGACGTTTTACATTGCAGACTTTGATGGAATAGTCTGCAGATGTCATGTCGCATTTGGAGACCCTGATGTGCCTAAACAGAGGAAACCCCAACAAGTGACCCCATTTTGGAAACTAGACCCCCCAAGGAACTTATCTAGATGTGTAGTGAGAACTTTGAACCCCCAAGTGCTTCACAGAAGTTTATAACGTAGAGCCATGTAAATAAAAAAATCATATTTTTTTCCACAAAAATGATATTTTCACCCCCAATGTTTTTATTTTCCCAAGGGTAACAGAAGTAATTTGACCCCAAGAGTTAGTGTGCAATTTGTCCTGAGTACGCTGATACCCAATATGTGGGGGTAAACTACTGTTTGGGCGCATGGCAGAGCTCAGAAGGGAAGGAGCACCGTTTGACTTTTTCAACGCAGAATTGGCTGGAATTGAGATCAGACGCCATGTCACGTTTGGAGAGCCCCTGATGTGCCTAAACAATGGTAACCCCCCAATTCTAACTCCAACCCTAACCCCAACACACCCCTAACCCTAGTTCCAACCCTAACCATAAACCTAACCACAAACCTAACCATAACACACCCCTAAAGCTAATCCCAACCCTAACCCTAATCCTAACTTTAGCCCCAAACCTAACTTTAGCTGCAACACTAACCCTAACCCTAATGGGAAAATGGAAATAAATATATTTTTTAAATTTTATTATTTGTCCCCTAACTAAGGGGGTAATAAAAGAGGGTTTGATTTACTATTTATAGCGGGTTTTTATGTTTGGCAGCTGTCACACGCTAAAAGATGCTTTTTATTGCAAAAAATAGTTTTTGCATCACCACATTTTGAGAGCTATAATTTTTCCATATTTTGCCCCACAGAGTCATGTGGGGTCTTATTTTTTGTGGGACGAGTTGACATTTTTATTGGTACCATTTTTGGGCATATGACACATTTTTATCGCTTTTTATTACGATTTTTTGGAGGCAGAATGAACAAAAACCAGCAATTCATTAATTTCTTTTGGGGGGGGTGTTTATACCGCTCAGTGTGTAGTAAAATCGATAAAGAAGTTTTATTCTTTGGGTCAGTACGATTACAGCAATACCTCATTTATATAATTTTTTTACGTTTTGGCGCTTTTATACAATAAAAACAATTACCGTATATACTCGTGTATAAGCAGACCCGTGTATAAGCCGACCCCCTAATTTTGCCACAAAAAACTGGGAAAACTTATTGACTCGTGTATAAGCCGGGTGTATGAACTGCCCTCCTGCTCTGTGCTGCCCCGTCCTGCTCCTTGCTCCCCCATCCAGCTCTGTGCTCCCCCATTCTCCTCTGTACTCCCCCCCTCCTGCTCCATCCTCAGCGGTGCTCCCCCATTCCTTCTCCGTCCTCCTGTGCCCCCCCATCCTGCTCCGTGCTCCTCTGTGCCCTCCATCCTCTCCCCCGTCCTGCTCCGTGCTCCCCTGTGCCCTCCATCCTCCCCCGTCCTGCTCCGTGCTCATTGTCCTCCTCCATGCTTCCCCCATCCTCCGTTCTCCCCCCGTCCTCCTCCATGCTTCCCCCTGTCCTGCTCCATGCTTCCCCCGTCCTCCGTTCTCCCCCCTCCTCCTCCATGCTTCCCCGTCCACCGTTCTCCCCCCCCTCGTCCTGCTCCGTGCTCCTTGTCCTCTCCTCCATCATACTCACCCCTCCCCGTGCCATCGCTGAGCGTCCCTGCAATCCTGCATTCTCCCTGGCTTCCTGCAGCTCTCCAGCACTGAGCGGTGATGTAATACCGCTCATTAAGGCCATGAATATGGAGGCCACGCCCATGGGAGTGGCGTCGCGTCCATATTACATGACCTTAATGAGCGGGTATTACCTCACCGCTCAGTGCTGGAGAGCTGCAGGAAGCCGGGGAGAACGCAGGATTGCAGGGACGCTCAGCGATGGCACGGGGAGGGGTGAGTATGATCCCAGCCACCGGCTCCTGCCGCGGCATCCCCTCCCCCGCTGGTTTCTGCCCTATGACTCGTGTATAAGCCGAGGGGGCATTTTCAGCACGAAAAAAGGTGCTGAAAATCTCGACTTATACACGAGTATATACGGTATATATAAAAAATAATTGTTTTTGCATCCCTTTATTCTGCGAGTTATAACTTTTTTAGTTTTTCACTGATGATGCTGTGTCATGGCTCGTTTTTTGTGGGACAAGATGACATTTTCAGCGGTACCATGTTTATTTATATCCGTCTTTTTAATTGCGTGTTATTCCACTTTTTGTTCGTCGGTATGATGATAAAGCATTTTTTTTGCCTTTTTTTAAGGGGTTCACTAAATGGGTTATCTAGAGGACAGTTTTATAGGGCTGGTCGTTACAGACGTGGCAATACTAAATATGTGTACTTGTATTGTTTTTTTTTACATTAAAGAAATTAATTTATTGGGGAATATTTTTTTTTCTTTATTTAGAATTTTTTTTTACACGTTTATTTTTATTTTTTTTTACATTTTTACTTTGTCCCAGGGTGGGACATCACTGTTTAATGTCAGATCGCTGGTCTGACAGTTTGCACAACACTCTGTCAGACCAGCGATCTGACAGGCACTGCTGGAGGCTTTCTCAGCGCCTGCTCTCAGCAGGCACTGAGGAAGCCGCCTCCCTGCAGGACCTGGAAGGACCCTGTGGCTATCTTGGATCTGGGGTCCTGCAGGGAGGAGGCCCTCGGAACAGCGCGATCACATCGTGCTGCTCTGAGGGTCTCAGGGAAGCACGCAGGTAGCCCCATCCCTGCGCGATGCTTCCCTATGCCCCCGGTACACTGCGATCATCTTTGATCGCAGTGTGCTGGGGGTTAATGTGCCGGGAGCAGTCCGTGACTGCTCCTGGCACATAGTGCCAGGTGTCAACTGTGATAATCAGCTGACACCCAGTCGCGATCAGCTGCTCTCCCCCCGGGAGCGCAGCTGATCACGTATGACATACTATCCTGCCCTTGGGAATTAAGTCCCTGTGCACATGGACGGGATAGTACGTCAGATGACAGAAAGGGTTAATAAGATTATCTCAGCACAGGAACATTTTTTTTAAAACACATCCAATTGTGGAACTTATTATTATTCAAAGATCTATTGACTAAAATGTTGACTAAAATTAACCCCGTTCATGGGAAAACCCCTTTAAAGGACTTGTCCCAAGAACAAAGTACATTTTAATCAACAGATCTTGGAACAATAATAAGTTCCACAATTGGATGTGTTAAATAATGTTTCCATACTGAGATAATCTTTTAAGTATGCCACTGCAATATATATTATTATTTGTTGTGTCTGACCATGCAGAGGTGCTGCAGTTCATGTTTGACACATACTACAGTTCCTGGCCAGGTGAGAAAGCATATATCATCTATATATCTATTGAGCATAGAAATGACACAGCAAGGGCTCATAGCTGCAAATTTCTTAAGTAATATATTTCCCCAGCCCTCCAGGCTTATCATAAATCAACATGACTCCCTAAGAAGTTGAGCAAAATGTACGTCAGGGCAGAGGGACGACCGGGGATTTCCACTTACCAGCCGCCGGTAGGTCTATTTCTATCCTAACATGTCATTTTATTGCACAATGCACTTTATTGGGGTTTGTTATTGATAGTCACAGAACTGTAGCTGCTTCGTGTCCTTGTTATTCTTGATTCCCATGAGAGCAATGTGTAATTTTGAATAAGGACTTTCAGGTAGGTGGCTTTATACATTAGTACCATGAGCAAATGATTTTTCACTTTGAGTAACCGAATCCGGTTGTTTGGCTGGTAACATTTGTATTAGTGGGTATCCTATGGCTGGTTTGTCCCTCCATATTTTCTGTCTTGATCCTTATCTTGTTATTTATGTTTTTAAATAATTGTAAATAAAGCATTGTTTTAACCTCACATACCATCTTGTAGTACCTTATTTTTATTTATGGTCACCACAAAAGTGATACATTATCATAAATCAAGTCAGGGATGTTGGAGCTCCAGGGTCCTTATGTCATTGACTTGATTTATGATGAGCCCACAAGACTGGTGACATGACAGAAACACTCATTCCTGTGATAAAACAGGCAGGTAAATCTGTTAACTGATAAAGTAGCAGCTGCAATCCCCTGCTGTGTCATCTGTATACTCTGTTATTATAAAGGACATATGCTTCCTCCTCTGATTGTAGGATCTGGTGTGTGCCGACCATGAACTGGACAAGCTTTGCATGGCTGAACACAGTAAACAGTATTGTATATAGTTGGTGCAAATTTATAAAATTATCTTTTCACAGGAACATTTTTTAAGATATCCAACTATAGAATATTCTAAGATCTATTAATTAACATGTATTTTGTACACAGGAAATTGTATATCCACCAGATATGGATTACAGCATGGGACAGAACGACGGACAGGTATGGTATATTGTTAGCTTATTATTTTACTTTTATTACAGGAGATTGAGGGCTTCGGGGAATTAAGTGATGTTGTAAGTATGGTTTAATTAAGAATAATAAAGGAGTCTGTGTCTTTATTTCAATAAAATAAATTTTTTCAGGGTGTATATGTTTTATTTACAATTTGACTGTGGGATTAGTAATAGGGGCATCTTACTAACCCCCCCAACTATTACCCCACATACCACCACTACAGGGCAGTGGGAAGAGCAAGGCTATGTGCCAGAATTGGAGCATCTTACAGATGCGCCTTTTCTGGGGCGGCTGCAGGCTGATGTTTTTATCAGCCCGCAGCTGTCTGCATAATCATTGTTGGCTATAAATTATAGGGAGACCCCACACCATTTTTTTCCCATGAATCATCTTTTATTCATTAAATACATGTCCAGTATTTTGCGCATACACTCTACTAATTGTATTTGACACTGACATCAATATATATATATATATACTAGTGATGAACCCGTTCTACGCCCGGGTGGCAAGCATTTTTATAGGTACATGGTCTCCCATTCTGGTATGTGCTTCCCCCCCCTATTCTGGTATGCATGGCACCCCTCATCCCTATCCTGGTATGTATGGTCCCCTCACCCCCACCCAAATCTACTATGCATGGCACCCCATTCCTCATCCTGGTATGCAAGGTCACCTCCTGCCCAATCCTGGAATGCATGGTCCCCTCACCCCCCAATTCTGGTATGAATGGTCCCCTCACCCCCCAATCCTGGTATGAATGGTCCCCTCACCCCCCAATCCTGGTATGAATGGTCCCCTCATCGCCCAATCCTGATGTGCATGGTCCGCTCACCCTCCAATCCTGATGTGCATGGTCCCCTCACCCCCCAATCCTGATGTGCATGGTCCCCTCACCCCCCAATCCTGATGTGCATGGTCCCTCACCCCCCAATCCTGATGTGCATGGTCCCCTCAACCCCCAACCCTGATGTGCATGGTCCCCTCACCCCCCCAATCCTGATGTGAATGGTCCCCTCACCCCCCCAATCCTGATGTGCATGGTCCCCTCACCCCCCAATCCTGATGTGCATGGTCCCCTCACCCCCCAATCCTGATGTGCATGTCCCCTCACCCCCCCAATCCTGATGTGCATGGTCCCCTCACCCCCCAACCCTGATGTGCATGGTCCGCTCACCCCCAATCCTGATGTGCATGGTCCCCTCACCCCCCAACCCTGATGTGCATGGTCCGCTCACCCCCAATCCTGATGTGCATGGTCCCCTCACCCCCCCTATACTGATGTGCATGGTCCCCTCACCCCCCCAATCCTGATGTGCATGGTCCCCTCACCCTCCAATCCTGATGTGCATGGCCCCCTCACGCCCCCCCTATCCTGATGTGCATGGCCCCCTCACCGCTATTAAACTGCACAGATACCCCCAAAAAAACAAACATTTATACTCACCTTTCATCCCTGTGCTCCAGCGGGGAGGAGAGCGGCGCCGGAGTACGCGCATGCCCATACCGCGCGGTCCGGCGCTATATTACTGAAGACACACTGTAAATGTGTCTTCAGCAAAATGGCGCCAGATAGCGCTATTGCGCATGCGCGATCCAACGCGCACTCCTAGTCTCCTGCCCCGGGAGAAGAGAAGCGCCGTGGCAACGCTCCTCCTGGTCAGGTAAGTATGTGAGTATGGCTCCGGAGATCGCGGTATGCATCCAGTACGCATACCGCGATCTCTGGCGCCATACAGAGTACTCACCGCTCTGGATGCCTCACTCTGTCTGGAGCCAGACTGCGCAGGCGTGTCGCGCTTGCGCAGTCTATAAAGGCTTCAGACAGAGTGACGCTCCCACCGTTATATTATAGATATATACAGTACAGACCAAAAGTTTGGACACACCTTCTCATTCAAAGATTTTTCTGTATTTTCATGGCTATGAAATTTGTAGAATCACACTGAAGGCATCAAAACTATGAATTTACACATGTGGAATTATACATTACACTTTACAAAAAAGTGTGAAACAACTGAAAATATGTCTTATATCCTAGGTTCTTCAAAGTAGCCACCTTTTAATTTGATTACTGCTTTGCACGCAGAAAAGGTGAACGGATGGATTCTACAAGCCTGGTTCCCACCGTGAAGCATGGAGGAGGTGGTGTGATGGTGTGGGGGTGCTTTGCTGGTGACACTGTTGGGGATTTATTCAAAATTGAAGGCATACTGAACCAGAATGGCTACTACAGCATCTTGCAGCAGCATGCTATTCCATCCGGTTTGCGTTTAGTTGGACCATCATTTATTTTTCAACAGGACAATGACCCCAAACACACCTCCAGACTCTGTAAGGGCTATTTGACCAAGAATGAGAGAGTTGGGGTGCTACGCCAGATGACCTGGCCTCCACAGTCACCAGACCTGAACCCAATCAAGATGGTTTGGGGTGAGCTGGAACGCTCACCGCTTCAATTTTGAATAAATTCCCAACAATGTCACCAGCAAAGCACCCCCACACCATCACACCACCTCCTCCATGCTTCACGGTGGGAACTAGGCATGTAGAGTCCATCTGTTCATCTTTTCTGCGTGCAAAGCAGTAATCAAAGCAAAAGGTGGCAACACTGGAGTCGGTAAAAACCGACCCGAATCATGTTCTCTGAGGTCTCAGCTTCCCCAAGTTGCCGAGACCCCGGAGAAATTCTGACTCTGGGGGCACCATTCATTTATTTTTCAGCGCCAGTAAAAAGCGGCGCTGAGGCATAAGTACCCTTAATAGCCGCCATTGAAAGGCGTATCGTGGTCGTTAAGGGGTTAAACCATTATTTAAAACATTAACGCATTCCGAAAGGACTGATTGTCCAAAAAAAAAGCTGGCAGGTGATTTTGAAAATCCTGCTATTCAACAAAAGTGGGATATGTTTTTTGATTTTTCTACAAAACATGTTTTATTCATCATTTAGAAAAGATGAGATAATGTGCATAAAACGGATCACACTGTCAGAGACGTTTTTAATAAACTCCAATCTTTTCAACACATAGACGAAGTCTTAAATATTTCCAGTAATATTCTGCAACGTATTAAAAACAAAGAAAATTACCTACTTGATAAAAACGGGAAAAATTTAGTAGAGATAATGTTCTGTTCAATGAACATTTACTAAATAATACATTTTGCAATGACGACTTGGGAATTGCAGCCAAATTCGTTACATTGGATGAATACTGGATCGCTATGGATAAATCCTGTGAATTTGAAGATTTTTCTGTATGACAATTACAGTTAGGAGGCTCCTCTAGTTGAATTATCAGTCTCCTTAATATTGGGATATCACTTTAACTCTTTGCATTTGTCTCCCATTATCACAGTGTCAAATAAATCGGCAGTTAATCAATCATATTAGCATTAACCAACAAAATAAACATAAAAATAACAATAAAAAATTCAATAAATCAAATGGACTTAACAAATGTATTATTTTTGGGGTTGTGATTCCATCTCCCTATGGGAGATCCTTGATGATAATATGTGTGGAACACCCAATATCCACATCAGATTGACTTTAGATGGGGATTCCACATTCATGAATGAGGTCATGGAACCATATACTCCAATTAATGCACCTTTACATAGTATACAACAGTTCTTCTCCACTAAATCCAAACTCACTCTGAATTTATTAACCTTGAGAGGGGCACAAATAAAAGCGAGGGTCAGTCTAAACACACCTTAATAAAGGGGAAGAAAACTACTAACAGGAGGGAAGAAGACTACTGGTATTATTAAACAAAATGCATGTAACAATATTATCAGCAAAATTCAATAATAAGGATTTTTTAAAGGTATCCCATACAACCCTACGACAATAGGGAAAAAATGTAAAAAAATATATATCAATAAAACTAAAAGAAGAAGGGTTGGTAGAGGTAGTGGATGCAGTAAGAAATTAGGTAACACCAATGATAATCAAAAAATTTACAATCTCAGCAAATACGTCCTCAATAAGGAGAAAAAAATCACCATTACGCAAGGGTCCTAAGTTTGCACCAACCTTTTACTTCAACCCCTTCTATGCTTTTGTAGGTGTCAAACAATTTGCTAGGAAGCTAGCTTTGCAAAAGTTTTCCTTAAAGAAGTCCAATAAAACCCCCAGCAACGTATATTCACAGTACGTTGTCCCAGAAGTCTAAATTAATGGATACTATGTGGCAATGACAACATTTGAAACCATGGTGATCAGGGAAATGCAACAAGTCAATCAGCAGAACAAGAACAGATATAAAAAAGGTTTCATTAATAGATCTAATCTCAGCTCTAACCCTAGCATGGGTGACGTCACAAATCTACACTTTTACGTAATAGGGGCCTTTTAGGCCCACCGTGCAAATCATATGGAGAAACTCACATAAATAACTTTTACAAGTTTATTTCAAAATTGCAAAATAATATATGAATAATGCACAACATTTTAACTATAATATTTTGCAGAAAACACCAAAAAACTTTTTTTTTTTCAAAATTTCAAACAAAGATATGAAAAATACACAAAGGTATATAAATCTAGAGTAAACTAGCTGCAGCTACATTTCTTTTCTAACTTTTTCTTTTCAATTTTATTGGTCTTCCAAACAATTTTCACGTGTTATCTTTTCTGAAGAATGTTCTTTAAAGACAATGAACACAATTAGGGTTGTCCACTATTTGCTTGTGTGTGACACACTGTAAGGGTAAAGTGCCCCCTTCCTCATCTCATCCTCAGCAGCTCTTACCTTTTATAATTTCTTTTAGGTGTTGTACAATTCTCTTGATTTTTGTGGCTCACAAGCTCTACCATTTGCAAGCTTCTTATAGAAACAAAGAGACTGAAAATGAGTCAGACTTCCTCCCAACATCACATCATCACAGGTCCTTCAGCAATTAGCTCACAGTTTATACTGTCCTTAGTACTCTATATACAGCTCATTACTGTGTTCAGAAGAACCTGAGATGATGTCATGGCCTTATCAATTCCTCCCACAATCATATGACATCCTCACATGGCATGTTCCACCCCCCGGCCCCTCCACCAGCAACCCTGACTACAAATAAAAAGCTTGAGACACAAACACTGCTGAGTATATGATAAAAATAGCAGGGAGGCCCCGTACAGATGTGGTTTTCCCCAAAAAAGCATTGTTACACCAAAATGCCTATGAAAAAAATTATATGAACAACTGGATATTACCAACAAAGACATACTTGAGGAATACCTAGAGTTTCAAAATTCTAACTAAAGTAATTTTGCAGATAATAGTAAAAAAGTAAGCACCGGGGCCTTAAAGGCCCCTATACACATTGTAGGGTTAAAGAATGACAGGCAACTAGTGATGAGCAAGTATGCTCGTTACTTGGGTTTTCCAAGAATGCTCGGGTGTTCTGAGAGTATTTTGGACGTGCTTGGAGATTTAGTTTGTGTTGCTGCAGCTGCATCATTTGCGGCTGCTAGACAGCCTGAATACATGAGGGGATTGCCTGTTTGTTAGGAAATCCCCACATGTATTTAGGCTGTCTAGCAGCCACAAATCATGCAGCTGCGGCAACACAAACTAAATCTCCGAGCACGCCCAAAATACTCGGAGAACACCCGAGCATGCTTGGAAAACCTGACTAAGGAGTATACTCACTCATCACTACAGGCAACTATTTTATTGCAAAGGAATCAGGAGATTGTTATCACCCAGAAGACAAGGGGAGAAGTATTGTTGTACTGGACAGTTCAGCTTACCATGCTTTGTGCATGCACCTTTTGAGTGATGGTCTAACATATGATAAATTTAACAGGGACCCAACTAATCTATATATCAATGAATTGGGAAAATTATACTCTATGGGACGTCGGACAGGTATCCTTCATAAAAGGGAATTTGAGAATATTTACAATGGGACACCACAGATGGCTGCGTTATCATGTATCCCTAAGATATACAAGGATAACCTCAACCTCACTGGATGCCCTATCATTGGGGTTTTGACGTCTATTCACGCTAAACAATTATTGCACGTGACAAGGGATGCAGAATAACACAATACTTCCTCTCGGCATGTGGCAAATACCAGCCTAAACAAATTGAGTTAATTATAGAAAGTATATGGATTATTTTGTCACAGAACCATTTTGTATACAATAATGATGTCTACCGACAGTTGTGGATGGGCTCACATTATTTGGCCAAATTTTGTGCAAAGCTTCTCATGTGTATTTTTCCTAAATTTCAAAAGCCATTTTGCTATTCACACTTCATGTATTTCACATTGACATTCTTTAACACAATTGAGTGCAACCATTTTCCTATTTTCATATGTAAGTTTTATGGCATTCACCTGTTCAGACTGGTTCTTGATGTTTCAGTCAATTTTTTTCCTATTTATATACTAAGTTTTTCTGAATGATCACTCCGCCCTTCACCATGTGGTGATTTTAATTACATCTAATCACATCTAGGTCTGACCAACCCATATATGTACGCTTTACTGAGAGGTGTCCACATTCACCCATGCATGCAGATATTAGCCTTAGGTAAGTGCTCACACTGGACAGGGAGGTCAGGGACCCATCCAATTCATGAGATTACCTTGACGATGGTTGATGGGCTCACATTATTTGGCCAAATTTTGTGCAAGCATCTCACGTGTACTTTTCCTAAATTTCAAAAGCCATTTTGCTATTTGCATTTCACATATTTCACATTGACATGCTTTAACACGATTGAGTGCAACCATTTTCCTATTTTGATATGGAAGTTGTTTTTTGGTATGCACCTGGTCAGACTAGTTCTTGGTGTTTCAGTCACATTATTTTTAGTTGTGGGGGACCGCCATGGTGACCAGGTTCACTTCAAATTATGCCAACCTCTATATGAGTGGGTGGAACTGCACACCATTTACCCTGGGGGAAAGCTACAGGGTGACCTGGCCCTGTGGTGGCGTTTTATCGATGATATCATCTTCATCTGGAAAGGCACAGAGGTATCTCTTAATCAGTTCTTGAATGTGATTAACAATGACAAATTTAATTTACAATTCACACCTACAGTACAGACCAAAAGTTTGGACACACCTTCTCAAAGATTTTTCTGTATTTTCATGACTATGAAAATTGTAAATTCACACTGGAGGCATCAAAACTATGAATTAACACATGTGGAATTAAATACTTAACAAAAAAGTGTTACTAACAACTGAAATTATGTCTTATATTCTAGGTTTTTCAAAGTAGCCACCTTTTGCTTTGATGACTGCTTTGCACACTCTTGGCATTCTCTTGATGAGCTTCAAGAGGTAGTCACCGGAAATGGTTTTCACTTCACAGGTGTGCCCTGTCAGGTTCAATAAGTGGGATTTCTGGCCTTATAAATGGGGTTGGGGCCATCAGTTGTGTTGTGCAGAAGTCTGGTGGATACACAGCTGATAGTCCTACTGAATAAACTGTTAGAATTTGTATTATGGCAAGAAAAAAGCAGCTAAGTAAAGAAAAATGAGTGGCCATCATTACTTTAAGAAATGAAGGTAAGTCAGTCTGAAAAATTGGGAAAACTTTGAAAGTGTCCCCAAGTGCAGTTGCAAAAAACCATCAAGCGCTACAAAGAAACTGGCTCATATGAGGACCGCCCAAGGAAAGGAAGACCAAGAGTCACCTCTGCTTCTGAGGATAAGTTTATCCGAGTCACCGGCATCAGAAATCGCAGGTTAACAGCAGCTCAGATTAGAGACCAGGTCAATGCCACAAAGATTTCTAGCAGCAGACACATCTCTATAACAACTGTTAAGAGGAGACTTTGTGCTTCATGGTAAAATAGCTGCTAGGAAACCACTGCTAAGGACAGGCAACAAGCAGAAGAGACTTGTTTGGGCTAAAGAACACAAGGAATGGACATTAGACCAGTGGAAATCTGTGCTTTAGTCTGATTTTTTGAGTCCAAATTTGAGATCTTTGGTTCCATCCACCGTGTCTTTGTGCGACGCAGAAAAGGTGAACGGATGGACTCGACATGCCTGATTCCCATCGTGAAGCATGGAGGAGGAGGTGTGATGGTGTGGGGGTGCTTTGCTGGTGACACTGTTGGGGATTTATTCAAAATTGAAGGTATACTGAACCAGCATGGCTACCACAGTATCTTGCAGCGGCATGCTATTCCATCCAGTTTGCGTTTAGTTGGACCATCATTTATTTTTCAACAGGACAATGACCCCAAACACACCTCCAGGCTGTGTAAGGGCTATTTGACCAAGAAGGAGAGTGATGGGGTGCTATGCCAGATGACCTGGCCTCCACAGTCACCAGACCTGAACCCAATCGAGATGGTTTGGGGTGAGCTGGACCGCAGAGTGAAGGCAAAAGGGCCAACAAGTGCTAAACATATCTGGGAACTCCTTCAAGACTGTTGGAAGACCATTTCCGGTGACTACCTCATGAAGCTCATCAAGAGAATGCCAAGAGTGTGCAAAGCAGTCATCAAAGCAAAAGGTGACTACTTTGAAGAACCTAGAATATAAGACATATTTTCAGTTGTTTCACACTTTTTTGTTAAGTATATAATTCCACATGTGTTAATTCATAGTTTTGATGCCTTCAGTGTGAATGTACAATTTTCATAGTCATGAAAATACAGAAAAATCTTTGAATGAGAAGGTGTGTCCAAACTTTTGGTCTGTACTGTACATATAGTATATCAAATGTGAATTTTTTGGACCTAAATTTTTTTTTATTGATAATAATACCATCTGTACTAAATGTTATCGTAAGTTATTGGATTCAAATAGTTACATTAACACTGCCAGCTGTCATGTACCAGTGTGGCTGCCAAACATACCTAAAAGTCAATTCCCTAGAGTCTGACAGAATTGCACATATAAAAAATTTTTTCTCAAAGTAGCTAATTTCCTAAAATTACTATAACAAAATACCAAAATAAAGAATGCAAACAGTGTTCCTTAGATGTAGCAACTGAGTGTGTGGAATCTCAACCAAGAGATTGATTTGTAGCAGATAAGCTGGCGGTAAGTACTCATAATTACTATAAGTCACAACTCATGGATAGTCAATATAGTCAAACCAATCATGAATACATAACAATCCAAGAAAAATTACTCAATATCCATGTTGCTATACAATATAATTCCTAGATAATTTTTTTCAAAAACATTATTAATCTTTTCTGGCCTACATTAAAGCAGGACCCCACAATAGGGGATTTTATTCCAAACAAACCCCAATTCATTTTTCATAAAGCCCAAAACTTGGGTAATATGATAGCCACAAATGTGCAAAATAGTAATGGAAATAAAAATGGAAATAAAAATGCAAAAATGAACTGTGGTGTAGAGGATAATAACTTCCTGCCCACACCTAGGGCTTTCTTTAGGTGAGGTCATTGTTATGGCTGTAAGAACATCTTAAGGAGGTTAAAACCTTTCAAAGAAATCATGAATTCTAGTAATACTCAAACCTGTTTATTATTAACGGAAAAAGAAAGCCAAACCTACAGGGCACAGTGTGAAAAAGTGATTGCCCCCTAAACCTAATAACTGGTTGGGCCACTCTTGGAAGCAACAACTGCAATCAAGCATTTGTGATAACTGGCAATGAGTCTTTTATAACATTCTGGAGGAATTTTGGTCCACTTTCCTTCAAAGAATTGTTGTAATTCAGCCACATTGAAGGGTTTCTGAGCATGATCAGCCTTTTTAACTTCATGCCACAACATCTCAATCGGATTAAGGTCAAGACTTTGACTAGGTCTCTCGAAAGTGTTAATTTTGCTTTTCTTAAACCATGCACAGGTGGATTTGCTGGTGTGTTTTGGGTCATTGTTCTGCTGCATAACCCAAGTGCGTTTCACCTGGAAGTCATGAACAGATAGCCGAACATTTTCCTTCAGTATTTTTCGGTAGGCAGCAATATTCATGGTTCCATTTACCACAGCAAATCTTCCAGGTCCTGAAACAGCAAAACAGCCCCAGACCATTATACTTCCACCACCATATTTTATGGTTGGTATAATGTTCCTTTTCTGAAATGCTGTGTTACTTCTACATCAGATATAAGAGGATATACACCGTCCAAAAAGTTCAACTTTTGTCTTGTCAATCCACAGAGTATTCTCTTGGGATCATCAAGATGTTTTCTGGAAAAATTGAGTTGAGCCTTGATGTTCTTATTGCTCAGCAGTGTTTTTGTCTTGGAATTCTGCCAGCAGGACATTTTTGCCCAGTCTCTTTCTTATGATGGAGTCATGAACACTGACCTTAACTGAGGAAAGTGAGGTCTGCAGTTATGTGAATGTTGTCGTGGGGCATTTTGTGACCTCTTAGATGAGTCATTGCTGCGCTCTTGGGGAAATTTTCGTCGGCTGGCCTCTCCTAGGAAGGTTCAACACTTTTCTATGTTTTTGCTAGTTGTGGATAATGGCTCTCACTGTGGTTTGATGGAGTCCCAAAGCTTGAGAACTCTACAACCTTAAGGCTCTATGACCTTTTCCACACTGATAGATCTCAATTACTTTGTTTTTCATTTGTTCCAGAATTTTTTTGGACAGCAGCATGATGTCAGGCTTTTGAGAATCTTTTGGTCTACTTCACTTTGTCAGACAGGTCCCATTTAAATGATTTCTTGATTGAGAACAGGTGTGGCAGTAATCAGGCATGTGTGTTATGTTTTGGTAGCTGAGGAGAGCAGGCAAAAAAGGCAATACACCAGAGAGGTTGGAATCTATTGGATTGCAGTACCCTGACTAACCACCACAACTAAAGGCAGCCGTGGAGCATTCCTACATTGGTCCTAGACGCCTCTTCACAGCCTGAGAGATTAACTACACCTAAAGATAGAAAGAGGAAAGCTATCTGCCCAGGAACAGATTCCCAAAGAACATAGGAAGCCCCCAAACATGTAATGGCGGTTAGACAAGAGGAAATACAGACACAGACAGAAAATAGTATGAGCAAACGCTGGGGCCCAATCTGCCTAGACAGAAAAGGATAGAAAGGATACTCACTGAAATCCAAAAAAACCCCTAAAAAATGCCAACGCTACTGATTGCAAAAACACCTGAGATCACACGACCTCTACCACCTAAATCAGTTCTCTGGTGTAACAAAACTAAGCCGCAGCCACTGAAAACACTGGAAAAGGCAAATGAACAAATAACAGTGGCTCCAGCGGAACTGAGAGGAGCCCAAGCCCCCCGGGGGGGGGAACCTGGCTAACCTCACAGAAATGCAGTGTAACGTATGTAGTACAGTTCATATAGCGTCTTGTGCTTGGGTGCGATGAAAATACATGAGACACAGGTTTGATATAGAAAGTCTTGTATTACTTCATACAAGTTGGCAAAAATAGTCACACAGTTTGCAGACACAGAAGCAGGAGACACAGCAGGCCAGAGTAATCTAAGCTCAGCAATCACTCTCCACAACAGGTTAAGGATCTTCTTCTCTGTTACCATAAGTCCATGCAAACGTGGGTCTTTTAAAGAGCAGGGTTCAGAGTCCACAAGTGCTTCAGAGTTCCTCAGTAGGAATAGCTGGAGTACAAGGTCCAAGGCTTCAGGAGTCAGATCACAGGTTCACTGCAGGCTAGATTCTGAAGCACTGATTGCTCAGCTGTGGCTGCTTAAGAAGCAAAAGGAGAGAATCAGGGCGGAAACATGCAAGCTGGAAACTCCATATTGACTGAGGGCAAGATAGCTGCAGCAAGACAGAAAGTAAAATGGCTGACGAACAAACTGAGTTTCAGGAACATGTACACAGAACCTTACATTACTCCCCCTTAGGGACAACCTCCGGATGACCTCAGACCAGGCTTGTGTGGGTATCTCTGATGAAACTGACGGAGCAAGCGAGGAGCATTAACGTTATTGACTGGTTCCCATGAGTTGTACTCCACTGGGTAGCCCTGCCATTTAATCAGATATTGTAACTGATTTCTATACAACCTGGAATCTAAAATCCTTTCCACCACAAATTCTTCCTGACCATCGACTAGCACTGGGTCAGGGCAAGGAGAAGAACGTCCAGGAAACGTATTGGGTGTCGCAGCCTTTAGTAGAGATACATGAAAGACAGGGTGGATTCTCATAGTTCTGGGCAGTTGAAGACGACAAGCAACGGCACTTATAATTTTACTGATTTTATAGGGTCCAATGTACTTATGTCCCAACTTAGACGATGGAATCCTTAACTTAAGATTTCTGGTTGACAGCCAGACCAAGTCTCCTACCTTGAAAGCTGGTGCAGTTTACGAAATTTATCTGCTGCTTTCTTGTACCTTTCCTGAGCCGATTCCAGATTCTCCTTTAGAAGATCCATATTCTTCTGTAAAGACGTGATTCTTTAAGCCACTGCTGGTAAAGGCGTTTCTATGGGAAATCGTGGTAGAATGTTAGGATGATAACCGAGATTAGAGTAAAAAGGAGACTGCTTAGTGGAGGCACTCTGAGAGTTGTTATAAGAGAACTCAGCTAATGGAAGTAGATCCACCCAATCATCCTGTAGGTGGCAGATAAAGCAGCGGAGATACTGCTCCAGGGTTTGATTGGTTCGTTCGGTCTGTCCATTAGTCTGGGGATGAAAAGCAGAAGAAAGGTTTACTTTAATGTCCAATGCTGCACAGAAATTTTGCCAAAACCTAGAAGTGAATTGCACCCCTCGATCCGAAATAACCTCATCCGGTACTCCATGTAAGCGAAACACATCTTTAATCATCAAATCTGATGTCTGTTTTGCAGTGGGTAAGCCGACACAAGGGATAAAATGAGCTGCCTTTGTTAGACGGTCAACCACTACTAGAATGGTGTTCTTCCCTTGAGAGGTTGGTAACTCCACAATGAAGTCCATAGAAATGGATCCCCACGGGCGGGACGGGGTGAGAAGAGGCTGTAACAGACCAGTTGGTGAGGAGCGAGGTGTTTTGCATCTTGCACAGACTTCACATGAAGTGACATAGTTTAAAACATCCTTCCTGCAAGTGGGCCACCAAAAGAAACTAGAAAGAAATTCCTGTGTCTTTAGAATTCCTCTATGCCCAGCTATCTTGGAATCGTGAATGAGTTGCAATACTCTCAATCTGACTGTTTCAGGAATATACAGGCGTTGTCCCTGAATCCACACACCATTCTTAAAGACAAGACTTACGTCCCTTGGGGGTTGTGCCAAAAAGGAATCCGCATGGTATGCTTCCTTGATGTCTTTAAGTAGGTCTTGATTATGAATCACTCCTAGAAATCTAGAGTCAGGAAGAATAGTCTTAGGAGGAGTAATTGGACGTGTTTCTGCTGAGTAAATCCTAGAGAGTGCATCAGCCTTTCCATTGCGCGATCCTGGTCTATAAGAAATGATAAAATTAAATTGGTTTAAGAAAAGATTCCAGCGAGCCTGGCGAGGAGTCAGGCACTTAGCCGACCTGATAAATTCAAGGTTACGATGGTCTGTCAGGACGACTATTTGCTGTGCAGCACCCTGAAGAAGGTGTCTCCATTCTTTGAAGGCGGCAATAATGGCCAACAACTCTCTATTGCCCACATCGTAGTTCCTCTCAGCCGAAGACAACTGCTGGGAAAAGAAAGCACAGGGATGCAAGACATTCTTCTCACCTGTTCTCTGAGAGAGTATAGCTCCAACGGCACAGTCTGAAGCATCCACCTCTATTATGAAGGCAAGCTCGGGGTTGGGATGTACTAGGATAGGTGCAGTGGTAAATTTATCTTTTAGACGGGAAAATGCTTCCTGGGCTTGGGGAGTCCAGGAGAACCTAGACTCTTTCCGGGTAAGTTGGGTGATAGGTGACACTACCTCCGAGAAATTTCTAATGAAACGTCTATAGAAGTTGGCAAACCCGATGAAGCGCTGTACCTCCTTCACATTTCTAGGACTTGGCCAATCCTTGATGGCTTGGGTTTTGCTTCCATCCATACTAATTCCTTGTGTAGACAGTACATACCCCAGAAATTGAATTTCGGTCCTATGAAATTCACACTTTTCAAGTTTGATGTAAAGATGATTTTGTCTTAGACGTTCCAAGACCATTCTCACATGTCCATGATGTTCCTCTGTGGAGTTAGAAAAAATTAGAATATCATCCAAATAAATCACCACGAATGTATCTAGGAGATCCCTGAAGATGTCATTCACCAAGTGTTGGAAAGTGGCTGGGGCGGTACTCAGACCAAAAGGCATAACTAGATATTCAAAGTGTCCATAGCATGACCTGAATGCAGTCTTCCATTCATCCCCAGGTCTAATACGGACTAAGTTATAGGCCCCACGAAGATCTAGTTTAGAGAAAATTTTGGCATGTCGCACTCTCTCCAATAACTCAGGGATTAAAGGCAATGGATAACGGTTTCTAATAGTAACCTTATTGAGTTCCCTATAGTCTACGCAGGGTCTCAGAGATCCATCTTTCTTCTTTACAAAGAAGATGGGTGCACCTGCAGGAGATGAAATGGGGCGTATGAAGCCCTTGGCTAGATTTTCATCTATGTAATCCTTTAAAGCCTTTAGCTCGGGCCCCGCCAGGGGGTAGATCTTACCAAAAGGTATCTCTGCTCCAGGCAATAATTCAATTGGACAATCATATGGACGGTGAGGAGGAAGCTGGTCAGCGTTCTTCTTGTCACATAAATCCACATAGTCCTGGTATACAGCTGGTAGTTCAGGGACTGACATGGTTCCTTTAGGAACAGAGCAAGCTGAAACTTTTGGACTCATCTGTTTCTCTGGAAAGTGTAATTCCTTGGTCTCCCAGTTAATGGTAGGATTCTGAGCCTGCAGCCATGGTAGCCCTAGAATAATGGGAAAGTGGGGAGAAGAGATAAGCATAAAGGACAGTTTCTCTTGATGATCTTTACCCATAAGAACCCTCAAAGGCTCTGTTTCCTGATCCACTGGTCCAGAGGTCAGCAGGGAGCCATCCACAGTTTCCATCTGTACTGGAGTAGCCTTCTTCACTGAACGTATCCCCTGTTTCAGAGCAAAGGAGACATCCATAAAATTTCCACTTGCCCCTGAGTCGATCATAGCAGAGCTAGACACCCAAGTTGAGTCAACCCAGAGTTTGATGGAAAGAAAGCAATGAGAATTGTTTTTCTTACAACTCAGCTGGGACACCGCTGAGGAAACTTGAAAAATGGCAGCGTTTACACAGTCAACGTCCTCAGAGGTAACGGAGTTTAAGTCCGAGAAATCAAGATCTGTTGCTGCAGATCTCTCTGGAGCCTGAGGCTCGGACCTGACAGATCCCCTCTCGCAACACTCACAGTGAATGAGTGCTGCAGTAGTCTTACGAGAACGGCTGGGGCAGTTTATAACGAAGTGCCCTGACTTACCACAATAGAAACATAGATTTTCCTTAAAACGATGTTCCTTGCGTGCATCACTAACCCGTCGTTGTAAAGAGTCTACCTGCATGGGTTCAGGTTCAGGTTCCCGTGTAATCCTACTCAAAGGTTCCTTAGCTGGAGAGGAAGGTAGGAAAAGGTTAGTGCGATTGCTTTCAAACCATCTCTCTTGCCTGCGTTCAGTCAGACGAGTATAAATACGCATGCAGTAGTTAATAAAGTCACCTAACGCAGTGGGAGGGTCGGCATGAGCAAGTTCATCCTTAATCAGTGGAGATAACCCCTTTCGAAAAATAGATTTTTTGGCGGAACTGTCCCAGGTGGTATCAAGGGCCCATCTCCTGAAATCCAAGGCATATTCAGCTACCGAGTGCTTACCTTGGCGCAAAGCTAACATGGCTGCTTCAGCTGTTGCACCTCGATTGGGGTCATCAAACACCTGCCCCATGGCTGAAATAAAATCATCAAGGTGATTCAAACAATCATCCTCAGTCTCAATCAGAGGGTTTGCTCACATTAAAGCCTTGTTGGTAAGCAACATAATTATAGTAAGCACCTTAGATCGTTCAGTGGGAAATTGTGAAGCATGTGCAGAAAAAAAAAGATTGCATTGATTAATAAATCCCCTGAATTTCTCACGTTCACCGCCAAAACGAAAAGGGGGCAACTTGGGAATCCCAGAACTCGGGGCTACGGCAGGAGCCTGGACTCGCCCCTTTAGAACCTCAATCCTGGCTCGCAAATCCTGGGCAGTCTGTCCAAACACTTGCAAATTGTGATTAGTGAGGTCCTGTAGGTTTGTAAAACGGGTCTTTATATTCTGCAAATCTGCAAGGATATTATCAGTCACTCCGCAAAGTTCCTTTATGCGGGCCTCCATTTTCCAGATCTTTTAAGACAGGAGTACTGGAAGAAGAGGAGAGGAAAAAAAAACAATAGTGTTTACCTGTGGTAACACTGCAGAGAGAAAAAAAAATTAAGGGAACTGCTCACCTGGAATGGTTGTGAGAAGTCACAACCACCGTCATCACAGAAAGCTCAACCGGACATCTGACATCCACAGTTACAGCAGACAAAAAAGAGAAAAAAACAAAAAACAAAACAATAGTGTTTACCTGTGGTAACACTGCAGAAAAAAAAAAACTTAAGGGAATTGCTCACCTGGAATGGTTGTGAGAAGTCACAACCACTGTCATCACAGAAAGCACAACCGGACATCCAATATCCACAGTTACAGCAGACACAGCCTTTTCAGACCCAGCAGACACTAACGTTTGGCTTCAGAATCTTGTAATGTATGTAGTACAGTTCATATAGCGTCTTGTGCTTGGGTGCGATGAAAATACATGAGACACAGGTTTGATAAAGAAAGTCTTGTATTACTTCATACAAGTTGGCAAAAATAGTCACACAGCTTGCAGACACAGAAGCAGGAGACACAGCAGGCCAGAGTAATCTAAGCTCAGCAATCACTCTCCACAACAGGTTAAGGATCTTCTTCTCTGTTACCATAAGTCCATGCAAACGTGGGTCTTTTAAAGAGCAGGGTTCAGAGTCCACAAGTGCTTCAGAGTTCCTCAGTAGGAATAGCTGGAGTACAAGGTCCAAGGCTTCAGGAGTCAGATCACAGGTTCACTGCAGGCTAGATTCTGAAGCACTGATTGCTCAGCTGTGGCTGCTTAAGAAGCAAAAGGAGAGAATCAGGGCGGAAACATGCAAGCTGGAAACTCCATATTGACTGAGGGCAAGATAGCTGCAGCAAGACAGAAAGTAAAATGGCTGACGAACAAACTGAGTTTCAGGAACATGTACACAGAACCTTACATGCAGAGAAATATGCAAATGGTAAGCACAAAAGCAAAAACAGAAAATATCTTATCTGAAAGCAGAAGAAGAGGCAAGACTCAGCAAGCTTCCAAGTGAACCAGGAACCACAGTTGAGACAAGAACAATTGATCACCGGCAACCATGATGGGAGGGAACCTCCCTTATATCAAGCCACTCTGTGACTCCTGATTGCCAATCCTCATTGAATGGTTCAGTACTGTTTGTAACCACCAGAGGGAGCTTCTGCTCAGAATTCATTTCCAAAACATTCACAACAGTACACCCCCCTTGAGGAGGGGTCACCGAACCCTCATTTGTGCAACCAGGTTGGTCAGGATGAGCTCGGTGATAGGCACGGATCAGTCTCCTAGCATGGTTGTCCGAAGCAAACACCCAAGAATTGTCCTCCTGACCATAACCTCTCCACTTAACCAAATACTGGAGTTTCCGTCTAGAAAAACAAGAATCCAATATTTTCTCAACCACATACTCCAGATTGCCCTCAACCAAAACAGGGTCAGGAGGCACAGCCATAGGAACCACTGGCTCGACAAACCTGTTCAATAAGGACTTGTGGAACACGTTATAGATCTTAAATGTCCCTGGAAGAAGTAAACGAAAGGAAACAGGATTAAGAATCTCCATGATCTTATAAGGTCCAATGAACCTAGGCTTAAACTTACGAGATGCAACTCTCATAGGGATATTTCTTGAGGACAACCAGACCAAGTCCCCCACTTTAAACCGAGGACCATCAGACCTATGCCGGTTGGCAAACCGCTGGGCCTTCTCCTGAGAGAGGGAGAACCTCTCCACTACCTGGTCCCAAATCTGCTGCATACGCTCCACAACAGAGTCAACACCCGGACAGACAGAAGCCTCCGTCTGTCCCGAAGAAAATCGAGGGTGAAACTCAAAATTGCAGAAAAATGGAGACATCAAAGTGGCAGAGCTAGCCCTATTATTAAGAGCAAACTCAGCCAAAGGCAAAAAAGAGACCCAGTCATCTTGATCAGCAGACACAAAGCATCTCAGATAAGTCTCCAATGTCTGGTTTGTTCTCTCAGTTTGTCCATTGGTCTGAGGATGAAAAGCAGAGGAGAAAGACAATTGAACACCAAGTTTAGAACAAAAAGTCCTCCAAAATCTGGAAACAAACTGGACTCCTCTGTCAGACAGAATGTTCTCAGGAATGCCGTGTAACCGAACCACGTGCTGAAGGAACAAAGGCACCAATTCAGAGGAGGAAGGCAACTTAGGTAATGGCACAAGATGTATCATCTTGGAAAATCTATCACAAATCACCCAGATAACGGTCATTCTCTGAGAAACAGGGAGGTCGAAAATAAAATTCATAGAGATATGGGTCCATGGTCTCTTGGGCACAGGCAATGGCATCAACAAACCACTAGAGCGAGAGCAAGACTTGGAGCGAGAGCAAGTCCTACAGGACTGCACAAACTCCCTGATGTCACGAGACAAAGTAGGCCACCAAAAGGACCGACTCACCAAGTCTCTGGTATCAAAAATTCCGGGATGACCGGCCAACGCGGAACAATGAATCTCAGACATCACACTCTTTTTCCACCGGTCTGGGACAAACAATTTCCCAATAGGGCAGCGCTCGGGTTCATCCTCCTGACACCCTTCCAGAGCCAGTCTCAAATTGGGCGAGATGGCGGAAAGAACTACACCCTCTTTCAAAATAACAGCAGGATCAGATAACTCAGGAGAGTCCGCAAGGAAACTCCTTGAGAGGGCATCCGCCTTAACATTCTTAGTGCCAGGAAGAAAGGAAACCACAAAATTAAAACGTGTGGAAAACAAAGCCCACCTGGCCTGTCTAGGATTTAGTCGCTTGGCTGATTCCAGATAAACCAGATTCTTATGGTCCGTGAGGACAACCACCTGATGTTTGGCTCCCTCCAGCCAATGTCTCCACTCTTCAAAAGCCCACTTCATGGCCAATAACTCCCGATTACCCACGTCATAATTACGTTCAGTTGGAGAAAATTTTCGAGAGAAAAAGGCACAAGGGTTACTTTTAGAGGTCTCAGGATCTCTTTGGGACAAAAAGGCACCTGCCCCAATTTCAGAGGCATCAACCTCCACCTGAAATGGCAGAGAAACATCAGGCTGCCGTAGAACAGGAGCAGAAGTGAATCTCTGCTTAAGTTCCTGAAATGCAGAGACTGCTTCAGGAGGCCAATTCACCACATCAGAACCCTTTTTGGTCAAATCAGTCAATGGTTTAACAATAACAGAGAAATTACCAATAAATTTACGATAAAAATTGGCAAAACCCAAGAATCTCTGAAGAGCCTTTAATGAAGTAGGTTGGACCCAATCACAGATGGCCTGAACCTTGACCGGGTCCATTTCAATAACAGATGGAGACAAAATTAATCCCAGAAATGAGATCCTCTGTACGCCAAAAAGACACTTTGATCCCTTCACATACAGAGCATTCTCTCTCAAAATCTGGAACACAGTCCGAACATGTTTCACATGAGAGTCCCAGTCATTAGAAAAAATCAAGATATCATCCAAATAAACAATCAGAAATTTATCCACAAAATCCCTGAAAATGTCATTCATGAAGGACTGGAAGACGAAAGGAGCATTAGTGAGCCCAAAGGGCATCACTAGGTACTCAAAATGCCCCTCTGGGGTATTAAACGCCGTCTTCCATTCATCCCCGTGCTTAATGCGAATAAGGTTATACGCCCCCCTGAGGTCAAGCTTGGTAAATCAAGTAGCTCTTTTCACCCTGGAAAACAGGTCAGAAATCAAGGGTAACGGATATTGATATTTCACAGTGATCTTGTTCAAGAGACGATAATCAATACACGGCCTTAATGAACCATCCTTTTGGCCACAAAGAAAAAACCGGCACCCAAGGGTGAATAGGATGGTCTGATATGACCCTTCTCCAATGACTCCTTGAAATAAGACCGCATAGCGTCATGTTCAGGTACAGACAAGTTAAAAAGGCGACCTTTAGGGAATTTACTACCAGGCACTAATTCAATAGCGCAGTCATAGCTCCTATGGGGGGGCAAGGATGCAGATTTACTTTCGCTAAACACATCAGAAAAATCAGTCAAAAAGTCAGGAACTTCCTGAGACTGGGGAGAGGCAGAAAAAACAGGAGTGTTGGCATTAACACATTGGCAGCCTCAACTGGTCACAGACACAGATCTCCAATCCAAAACAGGATTATGAGACTGTAACCAAGGGAAACCTAGTACAATAATGTCATGTAGATTATACAGTACCAAAAATTTGCAACTCTCCTGATGATCAGGTTCAACCCTCATTATCACCTAAGTAGAAAACTGGGGTTTATTCTCAGCCAAAGGGGTAGAATCAATCCCCAGTAGGGGAATAGACTTCCGTAGGGGTATCAAGGGAAATCCACAACGTTTGGCAAAATCAAAATCCATCAGGTTAATAGCTGCTCCTGAATCAACAAAAGCCTGAGCAGAAAATGTGGACAGGGAGCAAATCAGGGTAACAGTCAACAGAAATTTAGTCTGAACACTACCCAAGACAACTGAGCGTGCGAAACGTCTTCCCCGCTTAGGGCAGACAGAAAGAGCATGAGAGGCGTCACCACAATAGAAACATAACCCATTGCGTTTTCGAAACTCATGACGCTGTGCCCCAGAAGCCACTCTATCACACTGCATGGGTTCAGAAGCTGGCTCACAAGGCAACACTATTCCACGCATACCTCTACGCTCACGCAAACGTCTGTCAATTTGAATCGCTAATGACATAGAATCATTGAGACCAGAGGGAGCAGGGAAACCCACCATAACATCTTTTACATTCTCTGACAGCCCCTTCCAAAAAAGGGCTGCCAAAGCATCATCATTCCATTTGGTTAGGACTGCCCATTTTCGGAATTTCTGACAGTATAACTCAGCGTCCTCAAGCCCCTGATTTATTGCCAACAAGGTTCTTTCAGCTTGATCAGTGCCATTAGGCTCATCGTACAATAACCCCAGAGCCAGAAAAAATGCATCAACATCACTCAAAACAGGGTCCCCAGGTGTCAGGGAAAAAGCCCAATCCTGAGGATCGCCGCGCAGGAGAGAGATGACAATTTGAACCTGCTGTGCTGCGTTCCCTGAGGACTTAGGTTTTAAGGCAAAAAACAACTTACAGTTATTTTTGAAATTCAGAAATTTGGCCCGATCTCCCAAAAACAAATCTGGCATGGGAATCCTAGGTTCCACAACCGGCAACCCAGCAAGATAGACAGCAATACTCCGAACCTCAGTGGCAAGCTGATCCACAAGGCCAGACAGCTGTGCAAGCTCCATTGAGAGAAAAAAAAATCCTCCTCAGCACCCAGAGAAAAAGAGGGAAAAAATGCAAGAAACAGAAAAAAAAAATCTCTGACAACTCTGACAACTTTTTTCTTTCCACACTATTTTTCCCTTCTGTGAGTACCATACAATTTTCAGTTTGGCCGGTGATACTGTTATGTTTTGGTAGCTGAGTAGAGCAGGCAAAAACGGCAATACACCAGAGAGGTTGGAATCTGTTGGATTGCAGTACCCTGACTAACCACCACAACTAAAGGCAGCCGTGGAGCATTCCTACATTGGTCCTAGACGCCTCGTCACAGCCTGAGAGATTAACTACACCTAAAGATAGAAAGAGGAAAGCTATCTGCCCCGGAGCAGATCCCCAAAGAACATAGGAAGCCCCCAAACATGTAATGGACAAGAGGAAATACAGACACAGACAGAAAATAGTATGAGCAAACGCTGGGGCCCAATCTGCCTAGACAGAAAAGGATAGAAAGGATACTCACTGCAATCCAAAAAAAACCCAAAAAATGCCAACGCTACTGATTGCAAAAACACCTGAGATCACACGACCTCTACCACCTAAATCAGTTCTCTGGTGTAACAAAACTAAGTCGCAGCCACTGAAAAAACTGGAAAAGGCAAATGAACAAATAACAGTGGCTCCAGCGGAACTGAGAGGAGCCCAAGCCCCCCGGGGGGGGGGACCTGGCTAACCTCACAGAAATGCAGAGAAATATGCAAATGGTAAGCACAAAAACAAAAACAGAGAATATCTTATCTGAAAGCAGAAGAAGAGGCAAGACTCAGCAAGCTTCCAAGTAAACCAGGAACCACAGTTGAGACAAGAACAATTGATCACCGGCAACCATGATGGGAGGGAACCTCCCTTATATCAAGCCACTCTGTGACTCCTGATTGCCAATCCTCATTGAATGGTTCAGTACTGTTTGTAACCACCAGAGGGAGCTTCTGCTCAGAATTCATTTCCAAAACATTCACAACACATGTGTGTGGCTATGGAATTTGTACTCATCTTCCCAAAGATCTGATAGAACCCAGTTAATTTGTTTTAAGGGGGAGGGGCAATCATTTTTTCACACAGGGCCCTGAGGTTTGGATTTCTTTTTCCTTTAAGAATAAAGACCTTCATTTAAAAACTGCATTTTGTGTTTACTTGTGTTACCTTTAATATTTAATTTGTTTGGTGATCTGAAACATTTAAGTGTGACATACAGGTGTTTCTCACAAAATAAGAATATCATCACAAAGTTAATTTAATTCAGTTCTTCAATACAAAAAGTGAAACTCATTATATAGAGTCATTACAAACAGAGTGATCTATTTCAAGTGTTTATTTCTGTTTATGTTGATGATTATGGCTTACAGCCAATGAAAACCCAAAAGTCATTATCTCAGTAAATTAGAATAAACCTTTAAAAAGGTCCCTTGGTCTCTTTCAGTAGGCTCCACAATCATCATAATCGTGTTAATTCATAGTTTTGATGCCTTCAGTGTGAATTTACAATTTTCATAGTCATGAAAATACAGAAAAATCTTTAAATGAGAAGGTGTGTCCAAACTTTTGGTCTGTAGTGTATATCACTCAAGAAAAGCGGTCAAACATTTTTTCTGGATTTAATTTGTCATCCATAGAGTGTTACGTGCATTGTGATATATAACACTCCAAAAAGCTCTTAAAACTGGTTACTGGGTTAGTGTTACATTATGGTGACATACAGTGGGTATGGAAAGTATTCAGACCCCTTTAAATTTTTCTCTCTTTGTTTCATTGCAGCCATTTGATAAATTCAAAACATTTCATTTTTTTCTCATTTACCCCTTTCTGTCATCGGACGTACTATCCCGTCCATGTGACCTGGGACTTAATTCCCAGGGACCAGGTAGTATGTCCAAGGCGATCAGCTGCGCTCCCAGAGGAGCGCAGCTGATCGCCGCCAGGTGTCAGCTGATTATCACAGCTGACAACCGGCACTATGTGCCAGAAGCGGTCACGGACCGCTCCCGGAACATTAACCCCTGGCACACCGCGATCAAACATGATCGCGGTGTACCGGGGCACAGGGGAGCATAGCGCAGGGAGGGGGCTCCCTGCGCGCTCCCCTGAGGCCCTCAGAACAGTGCAATGTGATCGCGCTGTTCTGAGGCCTTCCTCCCTGCAGGATCCCAGATCCAAGATGGCCGCCGGGTCCTGCAGGGAGGCGGCTTCCTCAGTGCCTGCTGAGAGCAGGTGCTGAGGAAGCCTGCAGCACTGCCTGTGAGATTACTGGTCTCACAGAGTGCTGTGCACACTGTGAGACCAGCGATCTGATAAAATACAGTGATGTCCCACCCTGGGACAAAGTAAAAAAGTTAAAAAGATGAAAATCACAAGTGTAAAAAAAAAATCCAAAATAAAGGAAAAAAAAAAAAATTCCCCAATAAATTCATTTCTTCCTGTAAATAAAAAAAAACAAAACAATAAAAGTACACATATTTGGTATCGCTGCATCTGTAACAACCCCCCCTATAAAACTGTCCCACTAGTTAACCCTTTTAGTGAACCCCTTAAAAAAAAAGCAAAAAATCAATGCTTTATCATCATACCGCTGAACAAAAAGTGGAATAACACGCGATCAAAAAGACGGATATAAGTAATCATGGTACTGCTGAAAATGTCATCTTGTCCCGCAAAAAACGAGCCACCATACAGCATCATCAGCAAAAAAATAAAAAAGTTATAGCTCGCAGAATAAAGCGATGCAAAAATAATTATTTTTTATATAAAATTGTTTTTATTGTATAAAAGCGCCAAAACATAAAAAAATTATATAAATGAGGTATAGCCGTAATCGTACTGACCCGAAGAATAAAACTGCTTTATCAATTTTACCACACGCGGAATGGTATAAACGCCCCCCCAAAAGAAATTCATGAATTGCTTATTTTTGTTCATTCTAACCTCCCAAAAATCAAAATAAAAAGCAGTCAAAAAATGTCAAGTGCGCAAAAATGGTACCAGTAAAAACATCAACTCGTACCGCAAAAAATAAGACCTCACATGACTCTGTGGGCCAAAATATGCAAAAATTATAGCTCTCAAAATGTGGTGATGCAAAAGACAATTTTTTGCAATAAAAAGCGTATTTTAGTGTCACAGCTGCCAATCATAAAAACCTGCTATAAATAGTAAATCAAACCCCCCTTTAAAACCCCCTTAGTTAGGGAAAAATAATAAAATTAAAAAAATGTATTTACCGTATATACTCGTGTATAAGCCGAGATTTTCAGCCCATTTTTTAGGGCTGAAAGTCTCCCTCTCGGCTTATACGCGGGTCATATACGGGGGTCGGCGGGGGGAGGGGAGCGGGGGTGTCGGATTATACTCACCTCTCCGCCGGCGCGGTCTCTGCAGCCCCCCTGCTTCTCCCACGATCTCCGGCTCCTTCCTGCAGCGGTCACATGGCACCGCTCATTAAAGTCATGAATATGCACATATTCATGACTTTAATGAGCGGTACCATGTGACCGCTGTAGGAAGGAAGCGCTGTGGAGAGCGCCGGAGAAGATGAGAGGCTGCAGGGACGCGCAGCGGAGGGGTGAGTATATGCTATATTTACCTGTCCCCGTGCCACCGATGTGCACTGCTCCCTCGGTCCTGGCTGTGAATGTTCAGGCAGAGGGCGCGATGACGTCGTTAGTGAGCTCGCGCCCCCTGCTGATCATTCACTGCCGAGGACCAGGAAGAGGACGCAGCGCTGCAGTGCAGAGAGGACAGGTAAATATCTCAGGTGCCGGGGTCCTGAGCGATCGGTGACACCGGCACCTATCCCCCAGTGACGAGAGGTGAGTATGTCATTTTTTTTTTCTTGCAGCAGCATATGGGGCATAATCTGGAACATATGGGGGCATAATATGGAGCATATGGAATCATAATATGGAGCATATGGGGGCATAATATGGAGCATATGGGGCATAAACTGTGGAACATATGGGGCATAATCTGGAGCATATGGGGGCATAAGCTGTGGAACATATGGGGTCATAATATGGAGCATATGGGGGCATAAGCTGTGGAACATATGGGGGCATAATCTGGAGCATATGGGGGCATAATATGGAGAATATGGGGCATAAGCTGTGGAACATATGGGGGCATAATATGGGGGCATAAACTGTGGAACATATGGGGGCATAACCTGGAGCATATGGGGGCATAATATGGAGCATATGGGGCATAAGCTGTGGAACATATGGGGGCATAATATGGAGCATATGGGGGCATAAGCTGTGGAACATATGGGGGCATAATATGGAGCATATGGGGGCATAATCTGTGGAACATATGGGGGCATAAGCTGTGGAACATATGGGGCATAATCTGGAGCATATGGGGGCATAATCTGTGGAACATATGGGGGCATAATCTGGAGCATATGGGGGCATAATCTGTGGATCATACAGGGGCATAATCTGTGGAATATATGGGGGCATAATCTGGAGCATATGGGGGCATAATCTCTGAAGCATATTGGGCATAATCTGGAGCATATGGGGGCATAATCTGGAGCATATAGGGGCATAATCTGTGGAGCATATTGGGCATAATCTGTGCAGCATATGGGGGCATAATCTGTGGAGCATCATATGGGGGCATAATCATTTTTCACCCTAGGCTTATACACGAGTCAATAAGTTTTCCCAGTTTTTTGTGGCAAAATTAGGGGGTCGGCTTATACACAGGTCGGCTTATACATGAGTATATACGGTATTTCCATTTTCCCATTAGGGTTAGGGTTGCGGATAAAGTTAGGGTTAGGGTTGCGCCTAAAGTTAGGATTAGGGTTAGGGTTGGGATTAGGGTTAGGGGTGTGTTGGGGTTAGGTTTGTGGTTAGGGTTATGGTTAGGGTTGGGACTAGGGTTAGGGGTGTGTTGGGGTTAGGGTTGAAGTTAGAATTGGGGGGTTTCCGCTGTTTAGGCACATCAGGGGCTCTCCAAATGTGACATGGTGTCTGATCTCAATTCCAGCCAATTCTGAGTTGAAAAAGTCAAATGGTGCTCCATCACTTCTGAGCTCTGCCATGCGCCCAAACAGTAATTTACCCCCACATATGGGGTATCAGCGTACTCAGGACAAATTGCACAATTACTCTTGGGGTCCAATTTCTTCTGTTACCCTTGGGAAAATAAAAAAATGGGGGCAAAAATATCATTTTTGTAAAAAAAAAAATGATTTTTTTGTTTTACGGCTGTACGTTATAAACTTCTGTGAAGCACTTGGGGCTTCATAGCGCTCACCACACATCTAGATAAGTTCCTCGTGGGGTCTATTTTCCAAAATGGGGTCACTTGTGGAGGGTTTCCACTGTTTAGGCACATCAGGGCTCTCCAAATGCGACATGACGCCCGCAGACCATTCCATCAAAGTCTGCAATCCAAAATGTCACTACTTCCCTTCCGAGCCCCGACGTGTGCCCATACAGTAGTTTTCTCCCACATATTGGGTATCAGCGCACTCAGGACAAATTGGACAACAACTTTTGGGGTCCAATTTCTCCTGTTACCCTTGGGAAAATAAAAAGTTGGGGACTAAAAGATAATTTTTGTGGAAAAAATATGATTTTTTCATTTTCATGCTCAGGCGTTATAAACTTTAGTGAAACACCTGGGGGTTCAAAGTTCTCACCACACATCTAAAAAAGTCTCTTCAGGGTCTAGTTTCCAAAATGGTGTCATTTGTCGGGGTTTCCACTGTTTAGGCAGATCATGAGCTCTCCAAACACGACATGGCGTCCAGCCAATTCTGCGTTGAAAAAGTCAAACGGCGCTCCTTCCCTTCCAAGCTCTGCCATGCACCCAAACAGTGGTTTACCCCCACATATGGGGTATCAGCAAACTCAAGACAAATTGCACAATAACTTTTGGAGTCTTGTTACCCTTGGGAAAATAAAAATTGTGGTGAAAAGATCATTTTTGTGGAAAAAATATGATTTTTTAATTTTACGGCTCTACGTTATAAACTTGTGTGAAGCACTTGGGGTTCAAATTGCTCACCACAGATCTAGATAAGCTCCTTAGGGGGTCTAGTTTCCAAAATGGGGTCACTTGTGGGGGTTTCCACTATTTAGGCACATCAGGGGCTCTCCAAATGCAGCATGGCGTCCAATCTCAATTCCAGCCAATTTTGGTTGGAAAAAGTCAAATGGTGCTCCTTCAATTTCGAGCTCTGCCATGCGCCCAAACAGTGGTTCCCCCCACAAATGGGGTATCAGTGTACTCAGTACAAATTGGACAACAACTTTTGTTGTCCAATTTCTCCTATTACCCTTGGGAAAATAAAAAATTGGTGACTAAAAGATAATTTTTGTGGAAAAAAATAGGATTTTTTATTTTCATGCCTGGCATTATAAACTTTTGTGAAACATTTTGGGGCTCAAAGTGCTCACAACAGATCTAGATAAGTTCCATAGGGGTCTAGTCTCCAAAATGGTGTCACTTGTGGGGGTTTCCACTGTTTAGGCACATCAGAGGCTCTCCAAATGCGACATGGCGTCCAATCTCAATTACAGCCAATTTTGGTTTGAAAAAGTCAAACGGCGCTCCTTCCCTTATGAGCTCTGCCGTGTGCCCAAACAGTGGTTTTCCCCCACATATGGGGTATTGGCGTACTCAGGAGAAATTGCACAACAACTTTATCTGTCCATTTTCTCCTTTTACCCTTGTGAAATAAAAAAAAATTTGTAAAAGGTAATTTTTGTGACTAAAAAGTTAAATATTCATTTTTTCCTTCCATGTTGCTTCAGCTCCTGTGAAGCACCTGAAGGGTTAGTAAACTTCTTGAATGTGGTTTTGAGTACCTTGAGGTTGTGCAGTTTTTAAAATAGTGTCACTTTTGGGTATTTTCTGCCATATAGACCCCTCTAAGTGACTTCAAATGGGAGATGGTCCCTAAAAAAATGGCATTGTAAATTTTGTTGTAAAAATGAGAAATCGCTGGTCAACTTTTAGCCCTTATAATTTCCTAACAAAAAAAAATTTTGGTTCCAAAATTGTGTTGATGTAAAGTAGACATGTGGGAAATGTTATTTCTTAACTATTTTGTGTGACATATTTCTCTGTTTTAAGGGAATAAAAATTCAAAGTTTGAAAATTGCAAAATTTTCAAAATTTTTGCCATATTTGCGTTTTTTTCAAAAATAACCGCAAGTTATATTGAAGAAATTTTACCACTAACGTGACGTACAATATGTCACGAGAAAACAATCAGAATCGCGAAGATCCGTTGAAGCGTTCCAGAGTTATAACCTCATAAAGAGACAGTGGTCAGAATTGTAAAAATTGGCCCGGTCATTAACGTGCAAACCACCATTGGTGGTTAAAGGGTTAATGTACACTCTGCACCCCATCTTGACTGAAAAAAACAGAAATGTAAAATTTTTGCAATTTCATTAAAAAAAAAACCTGAAATACCACATGGTCATAAGTATTCAGACCCTTTGCTCAGTATTAAGTAGAAACACCCTTTTGAGCTAGTTCAGCCATGAGTCTTCTTAGGAATGATGCAACAAGTTTTGCACACCTGGATTTGGGGATCCACTGCCATTCTTCCTTGCAGATCCTCTCCTGTTCTGTCAGGTTGGATGGTGAATGTTGGTGGACAGCCATTTTCAGGTCTCTCCAGATGCTCAATTGGGTTCAGGTCAGGGCTCTGGCTGGGCCAGTCAAGAATGGTCACAGAGTTTTTCTGAAGCCACTCCTTTGTTATTTTATTTGTGTGCTTAGGGTTATTGTCTTGTTGGAAGGTGAACCTTCAGCCAAGTCTGAGGTTCAGAGCACTCTGGAAGAGTTTTTCATCCAGTATCTCTGTACTTGGCTGCATTTATGTTTCCTTCAATTGCAACCAGTCGACCTGTCCCTGCAGCTGAAAAACACCCTCATAGCATGATGCTGCCACCACCATGTTCACTGTTGGGATTGTATTGGGCAGATGATGAGCATTGCCTGGTTTTCTCCACACGTGCCGCTTAGAATTATCATCAAAAAGTTCTATCTTCATCTCTTCAGACCATAGAATCTTATTTCTCATAGTCTGGGAGTCCTTCATGTGTTTTTTAGCAAACTTTATGCGGGCTTTCATATGTCTGGCACTGAGGAGAAGCTTCTGTTGAGCCACTCTGCCATAAAGGCCCGACTGGTGGAGGGCTGCAGTGATATCTGACTTTGTGGAACTTTCTCTCTTCTCCCTACTGCATCTGTGGAGCTCAGCCAGTGATCTTGGGGTTCTTCTTTACCTCTCACAAAGGCTCTTCTCCCACGCTTGCTCAGTTTGGCTTGACGGCCAGTTCTAGGAAGAATTCTGGTGGTCCCAAACTTCTTCCATTTAAGGATTATGGAGGCCACTGTGCTCTTAGGAACCTTGAGTACTGCAGATATTCTTTTGTAACCTTGGCCAGATCTGTGCCTTGCCACAATTCTGTCTTTGAGCTCCTTGGCGAGTTCCTTTGACCTCATGATTCTCATTTGGTCTGACATGCGCTGTGAGCTGTGAGGTCTTATATAGACAGGTGTGTGCATTTAGAAATCAAGTCCTATCAGTTTAATTAAACACAGCTGGATTCCAATGAAGGAGTAGAACCATTTCTGGAGGATCACAAGGAAATAGACAGCATGTGACTTAAATATGAGTGTCTCAGCAAAGGGTCTGAATACTTATGACTATGTGATACTTCAGTTTTTCTTTTTTAATAAGTTTGAAAAAGTTTCTACATTTATGTTTTTCAGTCAAGATGGGGTGCAGAGTGTACATTAATTAAAAAAATGAACTTTTTTGAATTAACCAAATGGCTGCAATGAAACAAAGAGTGAAAAAATTAAAGGGGTCTGAATACTTTCCATACCCACTGTATAAACATAAAAACAGTTTCAATTATTTTTTCTGGATTGAGATAGTAATCCTTACAGTGTAATGTGCTTAGTGGGCGACAAGGTGAGAAAAATGGCACAATTTTGCGAGACCCTCGAGGGAGTGATTTGAAGAATATCGGAGATCCAGCTGGCGTGATAGCAGAGGTGGCAGGTACCTGTGGTCTGAAACCAGATGCTTTCTCAGAACCACCAAGGTCCAAACCCAGGACCCGTCATCGCATCACATCAGAAATGGAGCAGGATTAACCTTTATTGAGAAATGAATAGGCCTGGGAGTGGCTCCTTTAGGTGTCTCGACATGGGTCTAACACCCCTGAGAGAACGGAATGTTCTTTGGGGCTCCCCACCTCCTATGTGGGAGCAAGCAATGTTTACAAGTTACTTTCAGCCCAGGCACCTCGGAATCGAGCTCCAGGAAGTAGGTGGAAGATGTCTTTCCAGCCTCCTGAGGAAGGAGAAGAAAAGTGGAAGCCTTTATGATTTGTAGGAGTACATCAACTACCCTTTCAAAATATTTGAATGATGTCTGCAAGTTGTTTCCTTCAAGGGTTTATTAATTACTATGTTACCCACCTTATCATTTTCTCCTCGCTTTGCACTTTTATGCAAAGACTTTATGAGTGTAGGAGTACATCAACTATGCCTTCACAATTTTTGAATGAGGCCAGTCAGTTGTTGCCTTCAAGAGTCTATGGTTGACTGAATGACCCTACTTATATTTTTTTATGGCTTTGCACTTTGTGCAAAGACTTTATGAGTGTATGAGTGCAGAAGTGCCATAACTAAACTTTCTTATTTTTTATGAGGCACTCCAATTGGTGCCTTTAAAAGTGTATGGATGATTCTCCTTATAATTTTTTTTCTGGCTTTGTGCAGAGCTTTTATGAGTGTAGGAGTACCACAACTACACTTTTCTCACCGATTTCCCATTGATTCCCATTATACTCATTACTTGAAATGATCATCCGAGCATTAGAAGTTGCTTGGCTGGTGTAACAAGAATCAAAGCATTTTAGTGCTCATCCCAAGTATATACTTGTTGCAGAGTGATTTGTGTTTCTACTTTTTTTTTCATAAGAAGCTCAACAATGCTCCTATCTGTCAACCATTATTTATTGTTGCATGCTCCCAAAGTGCCTGGTTTTACTTTTGTGATCTGTTTTGAGTTATGCACAATTTAAATAAAATGTTTTTTTCAGAAATTAAGGAATGCCATTGCTTTGGACTCTTTCAGAATCTGCAGACTTTACAATATGATCCTAATGAATGTTCTTGACCTTTCAAAACCTTACAGCAACATTACATGTTTCAAAGGAGAATTAAAGAATTTTAAGTAGAAATGTTGTGCCTGTCAAGATTTTTGTAGACGTTAAAAATTGGAACACTTATTGTGTAAGCTGCTGAAAAGTGAAATCATTTTGCAAGTTCAATTTGTCCTTGTCTTATAAGTAGTGTTGAGCGATACGATACCGCAAGTATCGGGTATCGGCCGATATTAGCTCTATCGGACTTTCGATACTTAGTTCCGATATTTTCGTCTTATCGGATACCGGAATCGGATTTGTCACTGTCACTGTAAGTGTCCGTCGGTCGGGTCTGTCAGGAGTCAGCGGCACTTACCTGGCAGAAGATCTCCGGCAGTCACGGGCTGGACTGCTTGATGGCCGCCATCATCTTTCCCCGGCGGTCACATGCAGTTTCTCGCGATAACTGCAGTGACTGCTGGGTAATCCCGGCCGTAAAGCAGTCAGTCCAATGACGTCACCGCCGGGGAAGCAGGTAATCAGCTGTGCTGCGTCGAGATGACAGGCTCTGCCTGTCATTGCGATGTAGCAGAGCTGGATCGTCGTGGGACCCTCGTTACTATGGACTGCGTCGGACAGGTGGTATACTATTGGTTTTTTTTTTTTCTTTTTTTACAGGAGATCGATGGCGTCGCAGGAATGAGAGTATAATAAAAGAAATGAAAACTGTTTTGTCTCTTTTATTTCAGTAAAATACTTTTTTCTTGCTGTGTCTTTTTTTTTATACATTTAAAAACTTTGGGATTAATAATGGATCGGTGTCTTATTGACACCTCTCCATTATTAACCGGGCTTATTCTCACCGTGCAATCAACGGTGACATTAACCCCTTATTACCCCGCTTGCCACCGCTACAGGGCAGTGGGAAGAGCCGGGTAAAGTGCCACAATTGGCACATCTTTTGATGAGCCAAATGTGGGGCTGCTGTAGCCTGGTATTATCAGGCTGTTGAGGGCCAAAATCCATGGGCCTTGACAGTCTTTTAATACCAGGCCGCAGCAGTCTGCATTTTACTTGGCTGGTTAACAAAAATAGGGGGACCCCTACGCCGTTTTTTTTTTCGAGGGGATCCCCTATTTTTGTTAACCAGCCAAGCTAAGCAGACTGCTGTGGCCTGGTATTATCAGGCTGGCAAGCAGGGTCGGACTGAGGCACCGGGACACCAGAGAAACCTACGGTGGGCCCCAGCTCCTGCGTGGTGGGCCCTGATTTGAAAGGATAGGTCGCGGGGCAGAGGGGGTGGTGGCCCTGGGGCCCGCGCGCTGAGGGGGCCCACCCGGAGCTACGATACAGTTACATTCTGCGGCAGAGCAGGGAGAATCGCTCTCCCTGCTCTGCCGCCCGGAAGCTATGGGGCCTGAACAGGCGTTGGGGGGCCCGGTGCCAGCAGTGGGCCCCCCACCCGTCATCGGAGGGTCAGCTGTATCGGCATCCAGCCGATAAAGCTGACCGCATGGAGAGAGAAGGAGCGAGCGCTCCTACTCTCCCATAATCCCCCTCTCAGCGTATGACAGCGGGCGCAATAACATCACCTGCCGGCGCCCGCTGTCAGACGCTGAGAGGGAGAACAGTGAGCAGCACAGGAGCCGGGAGGTGAGTTTTTTTTTGATTTTTTTTTTAATGGGGGTGCAGTCGAGTCCTGGCTGGAGAAGTCGTCATGTCGGTGTGGGCCAGATGGAAAAGACATGAAAAGTGAACAATTCCATTAGAAAGAACATCAGCGGTAAGTCATTATCTGTACCTGTGCTGTAATCTATTATATGTTCTGTAGGACTGGTATTATTTAACACAGACCATATGGCGGTAATATCAATATTGGTCTTTTTATATATAGATTATTTTGGCCAACAGCGCGGTCATTTGCTGAGGTTCTCTGATGATGGGCCCACTCAGAAGTTTTGCCCCCACTAAACCAAAACCCTAGCTACGCCTATGGCTCTCTCTCTAGTCTTTCTTTCTCGCTCTCTGTTCTTTCCTTCTCGCTCTCTGTTCTTTTTTCTCTCTGTTCTTTCTTTCTCTCTTTTCTTTCTCTCTCGCTGCTCTTTCTTTCTTTTCCTCAGTACCAGCCACTGTGCCCTCATTACCAGTCAGTGTGATCAGCAGTGCTAAATGGTTACGCTTGGGGCGAGGATATGGGTGTGATTAGCTGTGAAATGGGTGTTGTCGGGGCGTGGCCTAAAATTTTCAGCGGCGCGCAACACGCGCCGCAGCCTTTAATCCTCTTTCCTGTCTTCCAAATTTGGGAGGTATGCTGTATGACCTCCCTACAACTTCTGGCCATGCTCCTGATGAGCGCGACGGATGGTCTCGTGAGGGATCTCCTCCCACACCTGGACTAAAGCATCCACCAACTCCTGGACAGTCTGTGGTGCAACGTGGCATGGCCTAAAATTTTCTGCAGCATGCACAGCATGCCACAGCCTTTGTCCCTCTTTCCCTTATTCAAAGGTTGGGAAGTATGATGTTGGGCCGCAAGAATATATTTTCTCTGGTGGGCCCAAGGTACTCCAGTCCGACGCTGCTGGCAAGGTCCATGTATGTTGGCTCCTTAACAGCCTTAAATACCATGCCTCAGCAGCAGGGGCGTACATATAAATCATGGGGCCCCATAGCAAAAGTCTGAATGTTCCCCACACCCCCAAAAAAAAAACCCAGAGGCATTGTAAATGTAAAGTGCCAGCACAGTGAGGGAAGTTGAGTCGCACAGAGACAGGGGTTTTGGGGGTACTCGGCACCGATCACGTCGACTTCTATGGGGGATGTCACGAGTAGCACAGCTCGGTCCGTGACCTGGGCGATCACTGGAATGTGGGATATTTCCAGGGATGATAGAATGTTCGTGTAGTTTGTCGTGACGCCACCTGTAGTACCTGGTCAGGGTGTCCAGCGCTGCTGTGCAGGTCCTCTGGAAGGGATGGTGTAGTGCAGGTAGGTGAAAAGTCTTCTACAGGTAACACGCTATCCTTCCAGGGCAGATAGATGTGAGATAGAGCAATGGTGCAAAGTGATGTAGCAGAGTGGACTATGCGACGTAGTAAGAAAGCAGGAAACACTTCAAGTTAAACGTTGCATAATAAAATTTTTAATAATAACATTACAAAAGTGCAAATGGCTTATATTATGTGACATGTTTTGTTACTGTTCATACCCTTGATATGTGTTATACATGTGTGTTAATAAATACATATTCAACAAAAGTGCAAATAGCATTAGTGCCGAAGTTCGTGGAGACTTCTTAGGACTACAACCCCACCGGGGTAACTTCACAGTGTCCTTTACTTGTGCTTGTGGAGGACCCGCTCCAAACCTCCAACTGTGGTCTTGGGTGGGCTGCAAGACTTTCCCTGAGCAGACCTCACTTTCGGCCACACCAAACGGGTTTTTAGTTTCTGAGGTAGTTGAAAATAGTGCACAGTAAAGTTTTTTGCAAAACCAAGATGGAGCACCGAAGTGCCAACTATTTACAGAAAAGTTTGTGAGCCAGTACAGTTCATGGCTTCAAAGTTCAACATTTTCATTACAGTGAAACACCATTACCCAACCTGGGTATATTAAGGCAACAATAAACTTGTTCTTCTGAACATTCACCCGTTCCGGTACATCAAACCATTACCCAACCTGGGTATATTAAGGCAATAAACTTCTTTTTATGAACATTCACCCGTCCGGGTACATCAATAATTTAACTATTTACATACAGAGACCCTGTCCGGGTTATTTAGACTTCTTTGGCTGGCCTCTTCCAGGTACCACCTGGTACTCTTCTGGAGCTTGCCAAACATCCGTGACAGGAGGGTCCACCCAGACCTGATGACGTCGTGTGGCCAGTACAGTGACGTCGTGACCCGCTATATGGGTCTGTGTGGCCACCTCTTTCATCTCCCTCCGGGTCTGGACCCCTATGTCCCGGACTGAACGAACCCCAGGGGGCCTAACAGGCGCCGGGTACGGGCCAGCTATCATTATCATGTCCATAGCTGGGGCTGCTGAGGAGACCACTGAGGGAGGCTGGGGAGATTTACGGCGTGGGGTGGGCACTTGTGCAGAGGCCTGGTTGGGGGAGGCTGAAGGCTCGTAGGGTCTGTCAGTTTCCTGACACTCTGGGGAGTAGGGGTCGCACCTGGTAACATTTAGGGCATACCATCCATTGTAACCCCAGTGTCGGGTGTAAGTCACCAAGTCTCCTGGCAACAGGTCCCTCCCCGGGTGTCCTTCTGGGAGGTGAGCCTCCACGTCCCGCCGGGTTACAAAAACTTCTAAATAAAGTCCAGGCTCCTGGATGAAGCCCCAACCACCTTTTAACTTAAAGTTCCGTACTGCACCCTTACGCCGCGGCTCCCTCACCGTACTTTTATCCTTTCTCATACGTGCCTTCTCTGCTAGGTCCTTCTCCAGGTGACGTTGCCGAAGCTTTTGGGATTCTCGCTGCTCCCTTTGTCGCTCTGCTTCCCGCTCCCGACGTCTCCACTCTTCCTCCTGACGCCGGTTGTAATTCTCCTCCACCAGCATCTCCATGTCTCCACCATCAAACGCCACCTTACGATGTACGGTTTGCGGCAGCTCTCCTGGCGCCCGCCAGTCCTGGCGGTGCTCACCTGCGGCGGAAGCAGCCGGCTCTGGAACAGATGACGGTCGGGGCTCCGGTACAGGCAGGTAGAGCTCTGGTGCCTGCGCGGCCTCCTCCATGAGGATGGGTGTCGCTTCTTCTGCCTCAGTGACGGGGGCAGACAGCGGGATCTGGGGTGCTGGTGCGGCGTTTTCTGCAGGAACGGGTGCCTCCACTGTGATACTGGCAACCGGTTCAGATTGCAAGGGCTGGGATGCCTGCACGGCCTCCTGTACTGGAACGGGTGCCTCCACTGAGATACTGGCAACCGGTTCAGATTGCAAGGGCTGGGATGCCCGCACGGCCTCCTGTACTGGAACGGGTGCCTCCACTGAGATACTGGCAACCGGTTCAGATTGCAAGGGCTGGGATGCCCGCACGGCCTCCTCTACTGGAACGGGTGCCTCACCTTCCGGTACAGACACTTCAGGGGGTAAGAGGGATTGGCGCCGCTCCAATTGTAGTTTTAGGGCCCGCCAGCTCGCTTCCATCCTGGCGACCTCCTCCCGGTGCCGGGCCAGGTCTCTCAGGGTATCCTCCGATTCTTCAAGCGTAGGAGGGTTTCCAGGCCGGGTGCCAAACGGTGGCTCCGTGGCGATCGGGTCGCTTCCGTGGGGGGAGAGCTCTGACTCCTCCATCCCTTCCCACTTCTGCTCACGTCCATTCGCCATCTCAGCAAAGTCACATGTGTCATTAGCATCAGGAGAGGCGACATCTTTTGTAGGGAGGCGGGACCTTCGCGTTCGTTTACGCCCACTGAGGAGGATGAGGAGGCGGAACTCCAGAGCTGTGGGGCACGATCTTACATTGCAGTAACATTTAGAGTGTGCGGACATCGTTTTCGCGCCACGGAGTGAGTGTACGCCCACGAGAGCACCCCCTTATTCTTCACCTGTGCCTCGTGGCGCAGATATGACGGAAAAATGGCAAATACAGTCTATGATGATTTTTGCAATTCTCAAGCAAAAAAACAGTTCAATTAAGGCACACAGGACTCGCTTATAGCGAGCTTCTGAATCCTGTTCGCTGGGTGCGATGCAACATCTCTGTGGCGACTGGACCCTCGGGTGCTTCTGTCTTTTCACAAATGCCGGCTTTACCCGGCAATTGAATCAGAGGCTATTTTACTATGTAGAAGTGAATAAACTATAAATATATGTATATATATATATATATATATGTCACAATGACATGTATATATATATATGTATTCTAAGTGTGTATATTTTGTGTTTACAAGGAAAGAAAGTGTTTTTTTAGTTGCGATATTTTGTTCCCATAGACTTACATGGGACTTCCGGTATCGGAATCGGATATCGCCGATAGTTAGTGATATCGGCGATACCATTCCGATCCGATATTTTTAGATATCGAGCAGTATCGCTCAACACTACTTATAAGTCATCAGGTAGTCAATGTTTGGTATAGCTTAGGTTTACTTCACAGCAATAAACACAGAATACCACCAGTTGCACTTTTCGCTATAGGCAGACACAAATCTTTTTAACATTTTATTTAGAAAATCATTAACACTTATTTGCTCGTATATATGGAGGAAGTGAAGAATGCTGATGACCACCTGTATATCATATGCCTGTCCAATTAAACTTCACTGCTAATAGTCAAACATAGTGGAAAGACTACATTATGTAATAGTGCAGCACAGCTGCTTTTGATATCTGGGTGTTGTAGTCTAATGACTAGAGTTGAGCGATACTTTCCGATATCCAAAAGTATCGGAATCGGAATGGTATCGCCGATACCCAAAAAATATTGGCGATACCCGATACCGATACCGGAAATCCAATGTAAGTCTATGGGAACAAAATATCGGAATTAAAAAAAACCCATTCTTGCCTTGTTGGTTAATTGTACATGAAGGAAAACAACAAAGAGTAATGTAGAATGTATTGGGGAAGCTTGAGGAGACATTAAAGGCATAGATGTTTAACCCAATCAAATGGAATAGCATAAATATTTTTTTTTTAAAAGATGTTCGGATTGACGAAGAAATTGACAATGTTGTTAACGTTTTTTCTATTTTGGCAAATATGTATATTTCCCAACTTCCATGCTCTTCACCTTTTTAACTTTTGACACACTTTCTCCTTCATAATCTTCAGCAGCATCATCTTTTTCATCAAATTATTCTTCATCTTCACCTTCTTTATCTTCTTCTTAAACTTCTGCTATTCATCTTTTTGTTAACATTACTCATATTCTTCTTATTAAACTATTCTTCTTCTTCATATTGTACTTCATCTTCTTCATCATATTCTTATTTGTGACAGAGATTCCTGTACTTGTAATCTGTCAAAGTATGAATTTTTCATCCTTCCGTTCTTGCTGTCACAAAAGATTTAAATTACAACAGTATTTGTCCGTGTTCAGTTTAGCCTGCAGCAGCAGGCATTTTCCAGGGGCACCATGAGGAGGAACGGACTCACCCCCATACACTGCTTAGTCTTCTTCTGCTTATAATTTAGAGCATATATTTTGCTCTTCATTTTGGTCTTATACTTCATGTTCTTCTGCTTTTTGATCTTCTGCTTATTGTTCTTCAGTCTCTTGTTCTGTATCTTGTAGTTTGTCTTAACATTCTTAGTCCTGTTGGGTAATCTTTTATTTCTTCTTTGTGATGGTGTTTAGGCTGGTTGGCTTGATGCTCGTCGTCCTTGTGGTCGTCATCTTCTTCGGGGTGGTCATCAGGGTCGTCGTCTTCATTGTTGGAGATCCAGAGTGATTACCCAAAAAAACATTTAAAAAATCTTCAATTTGTAAATGTAGCAGAAGGTACAAGAGCCAATGCAAGTAACGAGGACCAGCTGACTGTGCTGGAACCCGGAGGGGCAGCAGAAGGAAAAGAGCCAATGGCACAACCGAGGACCAGCTGACGTTACTGGGACACGGTTACTAAGCAGGAGGTAACCTGTGCTCCAAAGCACTACCAAGGACCAGCAGACGTTGCTGGAACTCGGATACCGAGATGGAGAGGCACCTAGGCCAAGGCACTGCGGAGAACCAGTTGACGGTACTGGAACCCCGGACGGGTAGCAGAAGGTACAAGAGCCAATGCAAGTAACGAGGACCAGCTGACTGTGCTGGAACCCGGAGGGGCAGCAGAAGGAAAAGAGCCAATGGCACAACCGAGGACCAGCTGACGTTACTGGGACACGGTTACTAAGCAGGAGGTACCTGTGCTCCAAAGCACTACCAAGGACCAGCAGACGTTGCTGGAACTCGGATACCGAGATGGAGGCACCTAGGCCAAAGGCACTGCGGAGAACCAGTTGACGGTACTGGAACCCGGACGGGTAGCAGAAGGTACAAGAGCCAATGCAAGCAACGAGGACCAGCTGACTGTGCTGGAACCCGGAGGGGCAGCAGAAGGAAAAGAGCCAATGGCACAACCGAGGACCAGCTGACGTTACTGGGACACGGTTACTAAGCAGGAGGTACCTGTGCTCCAAAGCACTACCAAGGACCAGCAGACGTTGCTGGAACTCGGATACCGAGATGGAGGCACCTAGGCCAAAGGCACTGCGGAGAACCAGTTGACGGTACTGGAACCCGGACGGGTAGCAGAAGGTACAAGAGCCAATGCAAGTAACGAGGACAGCTGACTGTGCTGGAACCCGGAGGGGCAGCAGAAGGAAAAGAGCCAATGGCACAACCGAGGACCAGCTGACGTTACTGGGACACGTTACTAAGCAGGAGGTACCTGTGCTCAAAGCACTACCAAGGACCAGCAGCGTTGCTGGAACTCAGATACGAGATGGAGGCACCTAGGCCAAAGGCACTGTGGAGAACCAGCTAACGGTACTGGAACTCGGACGGGTACCATAAGGCACCCATGAAATGTAAGTTGACAGGCCGAAGCCGTCTGCAGTTACAAATCACACAGTCCTAGAGTGGGTGCTTGTCCTATTTTCACAACGGAAAGAGCCTTTATTTACATATCCCACAGCACACATAGGAATCACCTAAACTGCAGGCACCATAGAGTCGGATAACCGGAATGCAACATGACAGGACAACTTATTGGAGGCTAATTTACGTTGACACTGCCAGGAAACAGCTGTGGTGCTGTAAACAGGGTGGGCATGAGTCAGTACCCGTGCCAATTACTTACGAGCAACAACTGGCGGTGTTGGAGCCCAGGGATGAGAGGAGGACAGGGTGGAGGCAGCATGACTTTTTGTCGTACACACAGCAGGGGAACAGCTGCCATTACTCAACCCCAGTAACACAGGAGCAAGTGTTGACTGTGCAAACAGCACTTACAGGCAACAACTGGCGGTGTTGGAGCCCAGGGTCCAATGCATCGACTTCAATTGCTTCCACCTCCTCTCAGTAACACAGCACTGTTGATGAACCATCTGTCTCTTCACCGCCTGCCAAATTGCCCAGTCAGTCAGAGAGTTCTGTACAGGAGCCAGCTGAGTCTCTGCTTCTGTTCTCAGAATCTGTTGGTTTGCAAACAGGGGCACAGCCAAGCAGCATTCTGGAATGTGAAGAAGAGGGAGTATGCAGTGATGCGCAACAGCTGTGTCTCTCTGAATCTGAAGAGGCGGGTGAGACAGTGCCGATGGTCAGCACACCGCAGAACGCATCTGATGATGATGAGACTCAGGTGCCAGTTTCTGTTGAGCATGGTGGTGGCCAGACCACCCAACAGCAGCAGGTGTTGTAAGAGGTTAGTGGAGATGATGAGGTCCAAGACCCAACATGGCGTGAGGAACAGGAAGGTGGTGGCAGCAGCTCTGAGGAAGCGATTGCCCCAACGGTACAAACAGGAGGGAGAGTTAGGCTGCATACTCTGTTGCCTGTAGCCTCCATTTTGGCACCTGTTCGGATTTCTCTTCCAAAAGTCTAAACGGACGCTCCCAGGACTTGCACTGCGTGGTCCTTTTTTCACACACTTGCAGATGATATTTGCTATGTCAAATGCAAGCTGTGTAATCAAAAAGTAAAAAGAGGTAAAGTGTCAGTAACCTCAATACCACAAATATGTCTAAAATTGTGCGTAGAAAACACGTAGTTGAGTTACAAAGACACACTGAAGATGTACAGTCTATCGAGAATCACAGCACAAGTTTAACTGCATATGTCATGGTTAAATTTGAAATTTTTATTGCACACTTGATGTGAAAAAAGAAAATAGCTATGAGACGACTGACTGACGTTTTGGGCAACGCAGTGGCCTTTATCAAATAGTCGCTGGAAGAGATAGAAAAATTTACAGTCAATGACAATGGATAATATATACAATATATACATAGGGTGAAGAATATATATACATAGGAATTAGGCAACATGTTAAACATTTGGGTGATACTGTAGAACACGGAGAATTATCCCTCTAGGGTATGCGGGTGGATAATGTAGTTTTTTGTTGATTTTTGTGAGTGTGTAGAAAACAGGGGTGATGGGGTATTGAATATTAAGGAATGTCATAGTCTTACAGTCTATGGTGATCAATTAAAGATGTATTGTCAGGATACGATCAATTTTTTGACAGATGTAAAATGTAGGGTCACAATTGAGTTGTCTGTAGGTTAGGTTAACTGACAGTTGTCTATGAATTTCGGCAATAGATTGGGTCTTATTCATAATAACGATAGCACCCCCCTTATCTGCTTGTTTAATAATAATGTTGGGGTTATCTTTCAGAGATTTTATGGCTTGTTTATCTGTGGGTGTCAGGTTGTGGCGTATCGGGTGTAGGCCCAATCTCGGCAAACCATCCACGACCACAGGCTCTGAATGCTGGCATTGCAAAACTCCTGTGCCTTGAAATGCTGTCATTCAGGCTGGTGGAGACTGACAGTTTACGGAACTTAATGGCATTGGCAGTCCCACAATACAATGTGCCAAGCTGATTTTATTTCAGCAGGCAAGCCGTCCCTGGTCTGCAAAACCATGTTGTTGAGGTTAAAATTAAACATGCGCTACTAAACTCCGTCAGTAGCAATGTCCACCTGACCACCGCTGCGTGGACCAGTACCCATGGCCAGGGACGATACCTTTCCCTTACTGCCCATTGGGTCAATGTTGTGGAGCCGGGTACAGATCTTGCGAGTGGCGCTGTACGTGTTCAGGCAACTACAAGGATTGCGGGAATCAAGTCTGTACACATTGACTCCTCCTTCTCCAGTTCCTCAGAAACATCGTTGCAGGAGCCGTCACGGTCTACCTCCACATGGACCCGTGAACGCTTAATACGAATCTTTAGTTATATAGCGCCAACAGATTACGCAGCGCTTTACAGTTTAACAGTTTCCGAACACAAGTCATAAGTAACAACGTTACCAATACAATAATGAAAGCAATATAATCCGCACACGCTCGTGAGAGCTTACAATTTACAAATATGTGGGGGAGATACAAAGTACAGGTGTTTATATACAATGGTGTATTTATAATGATGGCCCAGCCATTTTGAGGGAGTGAGGGATGGATGGAGATAGTGAATGGGCTACACACACACACACTTACACATAGAATGACTTTGATTAGTGAAGGTGATAGGCCGCTATTATTATTATAGATTTTTATAGCGCCATTTATTCCATGGCGCTTTACATGTGAAGAGGGGCAAGTATAGACAAGTACAGTAAACATGAGCAATACAAGGCACACACAAGTACAGAAGGAGAGAGGACCCTGCCCGCAAGGGCTCAGAGTCTACAGGGATGGGTGAGGATACACTAGGAGAGGGAAGACCTTGAAGAAATGTGTTTTGAGTGAGCGCCCAATAACATGCAAATTGTGGATAGTTCTAATTTCTTGGGGTACAGCATTCCACAGTATTGGCGCAGCGCGGGAGAAGTCTTGGATTCGGGAGAGATGTTCTTTAGGTGTAGGCGGCAATAGCGGGCAACAGATTGTATATGGGAGGTGAAGGAGAGATTGGTGTCAAACATAACACCCAGACAGCGAGCCTGTTGACCGATATGAGCACAGACGTGGTCAAACGTCAACAGACCGTCCTGAAATTAATTTCCATGGGGAATCAAAGCCACACAGCTCTGGAATGCCATAAAGCAAGAGAGCGACATGTGTATCTTGCCAGCGAATCTCCAGCCAGGCTTGGTAGTGTGTGACAATGGCCGAAATCTGGTGGCAGGTCTGGGCCTAGGCAACGTCACTCACATACCATGTCTGGCACATGTGCTAAACTTTGTCGTCCACAGTTTTTTGAGGGACTATCGGGATCTTGATTCACTGCTGCACAAGGTCCGCCTACAGTGCGCTAACTTGCGACGTTCCACCATGGCCAGATCGCGCATTGCAGCTCTGCAACGCAGATTTTGCCTTCCTGAACATCGCATCATATGTGACGTACCCACCAGGTGGAATTCCACGTTACATATGTTGGAGTGGTTGTGTGAGCAGCAGCCAGCAGTAATGGAGTATCAGCTGCATCAGTCGCAATCAACTCGCAATTTGCGCCGTTCACTTCACCACTACTGAGTGGGCCTCTACTATAATAATCTTTATTTATATAGCGCCAACATATTCCGCAGCGCTGTACAGTTTAACAGTTTCATAACACAAGTCATAAGTGACAACGTTAACAATACAATAATTAAAGCAATATAAGCCGCCCCTGCTCGTGAGACCTTACAATCTACAATGAGGAGGAGGAGCTCCAAAGTACAGTTGTTTATATACAATGGTGTATTTACAATGATGGTCCAGCCATTTTCAGGGAGTGAGGGATGGATGGAGATAGTGAATGGGCTACACACACACACAGTTACACATAGAATGACTTTGATTAGTGAATGTGATAGGCCGCTCTGAACAAATGTGTTTTGAGTGTGGAAGTAGGGCTGTTAATGGGGATGTTGAAGTCTCCAAGGATAAGGGTTGGTACTTCTGAGGACATGAAAGTGCGGCAGCCAGGCAGAGAAGTGGTCAAGGAACTGTGTGTGCGAGCCTGGGGTCCGATATATTACCGCTACTCTGAGGGAGAGGGGACGAAAGAGCCTGATGGTGTGGACCTAATAATTTGCAAAATCTTAATCTAAAATTTACATGTTACATATTTACATCTAGTATAAAACATTTAACCATTAAGCCTACTTACAGAACAAGGAAGTGTAAAAAAACTTGTGCTTAAAAAAAAAGTGAAAATAAAATGTGAGAAGGGCAGTGTAACAAATAATTTAGGAAAAAGATAAACTAACATCAAGTGCTGTGTGCTGTGTAAGAGCCAGACACATTAACATTAAATCAGTCTGGAATAGCGGTGATTTTCTCCCCATAACCCGAGTAACATTCTGGGGAGAGGGGTGTAGAGTCAACGATCAGCAACTAGCTACGGTAGATCAAATACCTGAAAAAAAAAAAAAAGTTATTTAACATTCATAACATACATTTTATTTTATAAAAAACCAAAAAAAATTATTTAACATTCATAACATACATTGTATTTAACCAAAAAAATAACAAATTTATTTAACATTCCTAAGATAAATTTTTTTTAAAACATAAAAACTATAATACACAGCAGGATCTTTAGTAAAAACCAGACTTACCACTGTAACCTCTTAATCCTTGCAAGCTTCAACACAACGTTGACAAGGTACACAGCAGGGGTGGTCGGTCTCCTAGACAACGAGCAAACTCCTTCATGTTGAGAGAGGCCACCATCTCCTTAGCTTTCAGGTACTTTTCTGTGGGAATGAGCTTGTCTCCAACCAGCCAGGAATATCCATTGAATGCCACACCATGGTTTGGTATTAGCACCCAGCCAGTACCAAAAGTGAAGCCAACCACAGTTCCCATTTCTCATGAACTTTATTTGACATACTGGCTGGCCAAACATTAGTTTCTCACAAAGGAGCTGAAGACCCTGAGTGGCAGTAGGTGCAAGTCTCTCCAGCATGACCTGTTTGTTAGATATTTGCCGTCTACACACCTAAAGAACATCTCTAGAATCCGCCCTTTTCTCACCATGGAAACAACAAAAACCCTCACTGTAGCATTGATCCACTCCCGCCTGGACTACTGCAATGCTCTATTACTTGGCCTCCCCATTACTAGACTATCCCCTCTCCAGTCCATCCTTAATGCAGCAGCCAGGGTCATCCATCTGGCTAATCGGTACTCGGACGCGTCCGCTCTTCGCCAGTCCTTACACTGGCTGCACATTCATTATAGGATCCAATTCAAAGTACTGGTTCTCACCCACAAAGCTCTCCACAGTGCAGCACCCCCCTACATCTCCTCCCTCATTTCTATCTATCGGCCTAACCGACTGCTGCGCTCTGCAAATGACTTTCGACTAACCTCTGCAGTAATCCGTACCTCCCACTCCCGACTACAAGACTTCTCCCGCGCTGCGCAAATCCTCTTGAATGCTCTACCACAAGAAATTAGGACTATCCACAATTTGCCTGGTTTCAGGCGCTCCCTCAAAACACATTTGTTCAGAGTGGCCTATGACATTCAATAACCAAAGTCGTTCTATGTTTAAGTGTGTATGTGGAGCCCATTCACTATCTCCATCCATGCCTCACTCCCTCAAGATGGCTGGACCATCATTGAAAATGCACCATTATATATACACACCTGTACTTTGTATCTCCCCCACCTCATTGTAGATTGTAAGCTCTCACGAGCAGGGTCGGCTTATTTTACTTTAATTATTGTATTGTTAACGTTGTTACCTATGACTTGTGTTTTGAAACTGTTAAAGTGTAAAGCGCTGCGGAATATGTTGGCGCTATATAAATAAAGATTATTATTATTATTATATCAGAGGGAGAAGAGGATTGGGCCTTGACAAGGTGCCCGATTGCATCTTAAGTGTTATTGAATGTTGGAGCCAGTCCACCGTATAAAAGCAGCCATACAGTGTCCGGGTACCTGCTTGGATTTCGATCAAAATGAAGACTACTTTGATGTACATGTACACCAATTAGAGAAAAATGACAAGGATGAGGCAGTAAGACACGCTCAGCAGAGCACAAGCAGCATTGCTTGAAGAAGTAACTTGAGCGTGATCAAAATTGAATAAATTAAAATCTCAGACTACAGTGAACACAACTCTTAGCTGTGAAAGGGCTTTTTGTGTCCTTCTACAGTGTTTTCAACCAATGTATTGGATACGGATGGAAGCAAGTCACACTATAATTTCAATTGAATTGAGCAGCAAGAATTACACTAAAGAAAAAAAAAAAAAAGAGTGTGAGAGTGACATGTGCAGATGCCTACATACAGCGTTGTATGCCGAGCAAACTGCAGCGCGTCACCTGCACTCACACACACACCTTGCAGACCTGTGAAAAAAACACTGCAAGGCAAAAGGAAGATGTACACAGCGGTTGGTAAAGTGGCCTGCCTAAAGCACAGTACACAAAATCCCAATCTCTAACTGTCCCTCAGAGTCAGCAGAGCAGCGTTCTGTCCCAAACAGAATTAACAGCACAGTGACACTAAAATGGCGGCTTTATCCGGCAACAATACCTTCCTTGTGTCACGGTTAGGGTAGCGTGTGTCTATTATATGAGTGTCTGTAAAATGTAACGTTACGCAGACTTATTCTGCCCTTGGGACTCAAAAAATAAGACAGCAGTAATCATTTACTGTATAAAACTCCACCTATGCGCAACAAAACAAGCACGTTCCCTCTTACGGTTCCTGCGCTGACATGTGAGTAGGGAGTTTGGAGACGTTCCTGAATTTATCCCAGGTATCCAAGCATATCAGGCCGATAGGAGAGCATTAAAACCACCCACGGTGGTGACTTAAATATGGTGAATCTAAACAGTTAAGAACTGTAGGTCGATGCGAATGAATGTGCGATCACATGACACACGTTTATAATAACCCTTGCTAGACACGAGTAACTTTGTAGACATTTTGACACACCTGAACCCAGATGGCAGTGAATATTCATTCTATTCGGCGCCACATGACTCTTGGTCCAGAAGAGATTATATATTGCTAGCACACGAGCTATTAAGGGGAGTGGAAGAGGCAGATGTGCACAACGTAGCTAAATATGACCACGCGCCCATATCAGTGACCCTGCCAGATATGGTGCAGATGGGGCCAAACCAAACTTGGCGCTTCCCGACCTATTTGTTAATGGATGAGAAGTTTCGACATCACGTGAAGCAATGGTGTTTTTAATATGTAAGGGATAATGGAGATACTAGGGATAGGCCGGAACTTTTATGGGCAGCAGGGAAGGGAGTAATGCGCGGGAAACTAATAGGTTATCAGACAACGCTAAAAAAGAAGATCGCGACAAACTACTCGCAGGCTAGCAGGATATTACGCGATAGGTACACGGCAAACAAGACAAGTTCATCAACACAGGTTAAAAATAGATGTGAGCAGGCTAAGGCTGACTTACACGTATGGGTATATCGACGAGAGACAAGCAGTAATAACAATTATAGAGCCGATGTATATCGTTATGGTAGCAAATGAGGGAGATTATTATCACGACTAGCGAAAGGAAATCACATTCGTCATCAACATATTACAGCGTTAACGAATAAACATGGGATCATGAACACAGACCCTCGAACCATAAACACCATTCTACAAGAATACTACTCAGACTTATATAAGGTTGAACATACGGATAGTGCGGAGGGTAACACCTTTGTAGATGGAATACGGTTACCATCCATCACAAACTATCAGCTTCTCCTTTTAAAAAAACAAATTGAGGTGACGGAAGTGACAGCGGCGATAAGTTACTTTAAATACGGGAAAGCTCCAGGACCTGACGGGTTTACAGCCAAATTATTTAAATTATTCAGTGAGGATATCCCGTCCACATTGGTACGCACCTTCAATCATATATTGGAGACAGGAGGGTTGCCCAGCCATTCAAACATGTCACACATGAAGTTGCTACTAAAACCAAACAAACATTCACATCTGCCTGGATCCTATCGTACATTCTCACACATTGACCATTATATCAAGATTTTGTCCAGGATCATGGCAGATCTTTTGAGTAGCATTGGTCCTACGCTGATAGGGCGATCACAAGTGGCGTTTGTTTGCTACTTTGTTGGCTACTATCAGTCTCACTATGCATAACACATGTGTGCAGTGGGCAGTATTACCTTTGCCTTCGGTGGAGTAGGAAAACCCCTCTCCTATCGAAGTGTTAGTTGGGGAAATGGAAGATTTGACACCGGGACCTGAATTGTAATACTTAAATGTGACAGGTGACAAATTTGTTAAGGCGCAACTCCGCGGCCCCTACTGTAATGTATGTAGTACAGTTCATATAGCGTCTTGTGCTTGGGTGCGATGAAAACACAGGAGTCACAGGTTTGATATAGAAAAGTCCTGTATTACTTCAGACAAGTTGGCAGAAATAGTCACACAGTTTGCAGACACAGAAACAGGAGACACAGCAGGCCAGAGCAATCCAAGCTCAGCAATCACTCTCCAATACAGATTCAGGATCTTCTTCTCTGTTACCGTAAGTCCATGCAAACGTGGGTCTTTCAAAGAGCAGGGTTCAGAGTCCACAAGTTCTTCAGAGTTCCTCAGTAGGAATAGCTGGAGTACAAGGTCCAAGGCTTACAGGAGTCAAGTCACAGGTTCACTGCAGGCTAGATTCTGAAGCACTGATTGCTCAGCTGTGGCTGCTTAAGAAGCAAAGGAGAGAATCAGGGCGGGAACATGCAAGCTAGAAACTCCATTTTGACTGAGGGCAAGATAGCTGCAGCAAGACAGAAAGTAAAATGGCTGACGAACAAACTGAGTTTCAGGAATATATACATAGAACCTTACATTACTCCCCCCTTAAGGACAACCTCCGGATGACCTCAGACCAGGCTTGTGTGGGTACCTCTGATGAAACTGACGGAGCAAGCGAGGAGCATTAACGTTATTGACCGGTTCCCATGAGTTGTCCTCCACTGGGTAGCCCTGCCATTTAATCAGATATTGTAACTGATTTCTATACAACCTGGAATCTAAAATCCTTTCCACCACAAATTCTTCCTGACCATCGACTAGCACTGGGTCAGGGCAAGGAGAAGAACGTCCAGGAAACGTATTGGGTGTCGCAGCCTTTAGTAGGGATACATGAAAGACAGGGTGAATTCTCATAGTTCTGGGCAGTTGAAGACGACAAGCAACGGCACTTATAATTTTACTGATTTTATAGGGTCCAATGTACTTAAGTCCCAACTTAGACGATGGAATCCTTAACTTAAGATTTCTGGTTGACAGCCAGACCAAGTCTCCTACCTTGAAAGCTGGTGCAGGTTTACGAAATTTATCTGCTGCTTTCTTGTACCTTTCTTGAGCCGATTCCAGATTTTCTTTTAGAAGATCCATATTCTTCTGTAAAGACGTGATTCTTTCAGCCACTGCTGGTAAAGGCGTTTCTATGGGAAATCGTGGTAGAATGTTAGGATGATAACCTAGATTAGAGTAAAAAGGAGACTGTTTAGTGGAGGCACTCTGAGAGTTGTTATACGAGAACTCAGCTAATGGAAGTAGATCCACCCAATCATCCTGTAGGTGGCAGATAAAGCAGCGGAGATACTGCTCCAGGGTTTGATTGGTTCGTTCGGTCTGTCCATTAGTCTGGGGATGAAAAGCAGAAGAAAGGTTTACTTTAATGTCCAATGCTGCACAGAAATTTTGCCAAAACCTAGAAGTGAATTGCACCCCTCGATCCGAAATAACCTCATCCGGTACTCCATGTAAGCGAAACACATCTTTAATCATCAAATCTGATGTCTGTTTTGCAGTGGGTAAGCCGACACAAGGGATGAAATGAGCTGCCTTTGTTAGACGGTCAACCACCACTAGAATGGTGTTCTTCCCCTGAGAGGTTGGTAACTCCACAATGAAGTCCATAGAAATGGATCCCCACGGGCGGGACGGGGTGGGAAGAGGCTTGTCATGTGTGCATCGCCACGAAGATCG
>JARQOD010000005.1:140380840-140552024 GCA_033576555.1 Oophaga sylvatica | reverse complement strand
TCCACGCATACTTCTCCGCTCACGCAAACGTCTGTCAATTTGAATCGCTAATGACATAGAATCATTGAGACCAGAGGGGACAGGGAATCCCACCATAACATCCTTTACATTATCTGACAGACCCTTCCGAAAAAGGGCTGCCAAAGCGTCGTATTCCATTTGGTCAGGACTGCCCACCTACGGAATCTCTGACAGTATAACTCAGCATCATCAAGCCCCTGATTTAATGCCAACAAGGCTTTTTCAGCTTGATCAGTGACATTAGGCTCATCGTACAATAACCCCAAGGCCTGAAAAAATGCATCAACATCACTCAAAACAGGATCCCCAGGTGTCGGGGAAAAAGCCCAATCCTGAGGATCGCCGCGCAGGAGAGAGATGACAATTTGAACCTGCTGCGCTGCGTTCCCTGAGGACTTAGATTTTAAGGCAAAAAAACAATTTACAATTATTTTTAAAATTCAGAAACTTGGCTCGATCCCCCAAAAACAAATCTGGCATGGGAATCCTAGGTTCCACATCAGGCAACCTAGCAAGATAGGTAGCAATACTCCGAACCTCAGTGGCAAGCTGATCCACACGGCCAGACAACTGTGCAAACTCCATTGAGAGAAAAAATCCTCCCCAGCACCCAGAGATACAGAGGGAAAAAAAAAAAAAAATGCAACAAACAGAAAAATATCTCTGACAACTCTGACAACCTTTTTTCTTTCACAATATTTTCCCTTCTGTGAGTACCATTCAATTTTTTGGGCCGGTGATACTGTTATGTTTCGGTAGCTGAGGAGTGCAGGTAAAAAAGGAAATACACCAGAGCAGTTGGAATCTATGAGATTGCAGTACCCTGACTAACCACCACAACTAGCGGTGGCTAATGGGTTAATAATGGGTTAAGGCCACCTTGCTATTGGAAGGTGACAATAAGCCAGGTTAATAATTGTGAGTTGTCAATTAGACAACCATCAATTATTAATCCTATAGTATGAAATGAAAAAAAAAAACACACACATGAATTAAAACTCATTTTCATGAAATAAATACACAGTTTTTAACCATATTTTATTGTACTGGTACTCCTTGCGAAGCCCTTGTTCTCCTGTAATAAAAAAATAATAAAACAATCATATTCTTACCTCTCCGGCGCTCAGTCAGGTGCCACGCTGTAATCCTTCACAAAGGGTTAACATTTACTGCGGGGACCGGAGCTAATGCTGACAGCCTCGCAGTAAACCCCCGAATGAATGAGCTCTTCTCCTGGCTGACAGGAGAGGAAGTGATTAGCTGGGAAGCCTAATTGATTGTTTCCCAGGCTAATCAGTTCACTTAAAGTCAGCCGGAGACTCCACACAGCATCAGTGACGTCAGAGTGAGTCCCCGGCCAACCTGAAGTGAACTGATTACCGTGGGAAACAATCAATTAAGCTTCCAAGCTAATCACTTCCTCTTCTGTCAGCTGAGAGAAGAGCTCATTCATTCGGGGGTTTACTGCGAGGCTGTCAGCATTAGCTTCAGTCCCCGCAGTAAACATGTTAACTCTTTGTGAAGGATTACAGCGTGGGACCTGATTGAGTGCCGGAGAGGTAAGAATATGGTTTGTTTATGTTTCGGTAGCTGAGGAGTGCAGGTAAAAAAGGAAATACACCAGAGCAGTTGGAATCTATGAGATTGCAGTACCCTGACTAACCACCACAACTAGAGGCAGCCGTGGAGCGTTCCTACGTTGGTCCTAGACGCCTCGTCACAGCCTGAGAAACTAACTACACCTAAAGGTAGAAAGAGGAAAGCTATCTGCCCCGGAGCAGATCCCCAAAGAACATAGAAAGCCCCCAAACATGTAATGGCGGTTAGACAAGAGGAAATACTGACACAGACAGAAAATAGTATGAGCAAACGTTGGGGCCCAAACTAACTAAATAGAAAAGGATAGGAAGGGCACTTACTGCAATCCCAAAAAACCCTGAAAAGCACCAACTCTACTAATTTCAAAAACACCTGAGATCACACGACCTCTACCACCTAAATTAGTTCTCTGGTGTAACAAAATCAAAACAGCAGCCACTGAAAAAACTGGAAAAAGCAAATGTTCAAACATCAGTGGCTGAACTAAACTGAGAGGGCAAAAGCCCCCGGAGGGGACCCTGAAGGCCCCCACAGAAGTACAGGACAAAATGCAAAAATCAAGCACAAAAACAAAAAGAAGAAAATGTCTTATCTGTTAGCAGGAGATGCAGACACGACACAGCAGGCTACAAAGGAAACAGGAATCAAGGATTGAGACCAGAACAATTGATCACCGGCAACCCTGATGGGAAGGCGAGTCCCTTATATAAGACCAGTCAGTAACACCTGATTCTCAATCCTCACAATCTTCACTGGACAGTCCAGTACCGCTTGTAACCACCAGAGGGAGCCTCTGCTCAGAACTCATTTCAAGTCCATTTACAACAGTACCCCCCCTTGAGGAGGGGTCACCGAACCCTCACTTGAGCAACCAGGTCGGTCAGGATGAGTTCTATGATACGCACGGATGAGTCTCCTAGCATGGATGTCTGAAGCAAACACCCAAGAATTGTCTTCCTGACCATAACCTCTCCACTTAACCAAATACTGGAGTTTCCGTCTAGAAAAACGAGAATTCAAAATTTTCTCAACCTCAAACTCCATATTGCCCTCAACCAGAACAGGGTCAGGAGGCGAAGCAGTAGGAACCACTGGCTCAACAAACCTCTTCAACAAGGACTTGTGGAACACATTATGGATCTTAAATGTCCCTGGAAGAAGCAAACGAAAAGAAACAGGATTAAGAATCTCCATGATCTTATAAGGTCCAATGAACCTAGGCTTAAATTTAGGAGATGCCACTCTCATAGGAATATTTTTTGAGGACAACCAGACCAAGTCCCCCACTTTAAACCGAGGACCATCAGTCCTATGCCGGTTAGCAAACCGCTGGGCCCTCTCCTGAGAGAGGGACAACCTCTGCACTACCTGGTCCCAAATCTGTTGCATACGCTCCACAACAGAGTCAACACCTGGACAGACAGAAGCCTCCGTCTGTCCTGAAGAAAATCGAGGGTGAAACCCAGAATTACAGAAAAATGGAGACATCAAAGTGGCAGAGCTAGCCCTATTATTAAGAGCAAACTCAGCCAAAGGCAAAAAAGAGACCCAGTCATCCTGATCAGCAGACACAAAGCATCTTAGATAAGTCTCCAATGTCTGATTTGCTCTCTCAGTTTGACCATTGGTCTGAGGATGAAACGCCGAGGAGAAAGACAATTTAACACGAAGTTTAGAACAAAAGGTCCTCCAAAATCTGGAAACAAACTGGACTCCTCTGTCAGACACAATGTTCTCAGGAATGCCGTGTAAACGAACCACGTGCTGAAGGAACAAAGGTACCAATTCAGAGGAGGAAGGCAACTTAGGTAATGGCACAAGATGTATCATCTTGGAAAACCTATCACAAATCACCCAGATGACGGTCATTCTCTGAGAAACAGGGAGGTCGGAAATGAAATCCATAGAGATATGGGTCCATGGTCTCTTGGGCACAGGCAATGGCATCAACAAACCACTAGAGCAGGAGCAAGGCTTGGAGCGAGAGCAAGTCCCGCAGGACTGCACAAATTCCCTGACATCACGAGACAAGGTAGGCCACCAAAAGGACCGACTAACCAAGTCTCTGGTACTAAAAATTCCGGGATGACCGCCAACGCGGAACAATGAATCTCAGACATCACACTCTTTTTCCAGTGGTCCGGGACAAACAATTTCCCAACAGGGCAGCGCTCGGGCCTATCCTCCTGACACCCCTCCAGAGCCAGTCTCAAATTGGGCGAGATGGCGGAAAGAACTACACCTTCTTTCAAAATAACAGAAGGATCAGATAAATCAGGAGAGTCCGCAAGGAAACTCCTTGAAAGGGCATCCGCCTTAACATTCTTAGTGCCAGGAAGAAAGGAAACCACAAAATTAAAACGTGTGAAAAACAAGGCCCACCTGGCCTGTCTAGGATTAAGTCGCTTGGCAGATTCCAGATAAACCAGATTCTTATGGTCAGTAAGGACCACCACCTGATGTTTGGCTCCCTCCAGCCAATGTCTCCACTCTTCAAAAGCCCACTTCATGGCCAATAACTCCCGATTACCCACGTCATAATTACGTTCAGTAGGAGAAAATTTTCGAGAGAAAAAGGCACAAGGGTTACTTTTAGAGGTCTCTGGATCTCTTTGGGACAAAACGGCACCTGCCCCAATTTCAGAGGCATCAACCTCCACCTGAAATGGCAGAGAAACATCAGGCTGCCGTAGAACAGGAGCAGAAGTGAATCTCTGCTTAAGTTCCTGAAATGCAGAGACTGCCTCAGGAGGCCAATTCACCACATCAGAACCCTTTCTGGTCAAATCAGTTAATGGTTTAACAATAACCGAGAAATTACCAATAAATTTACGATAAAAATTGGCAAAACCCAAAAATCTTTGAAGAGCCTTTAATGAAGTAGGTTGGACCCAATCACAGATGGCCTGAACCTTGACCGGGTCCATTTCAATAACAGATGGGGACAAAATGAATCCCAAAAATGAGATCCTCTGTACGCCAAAAAGACACTTTGATCCCTTCACATACAGAGCATTCTCTCTCAAAATCTGGAATACAGTTCGAACATGTTTCACATGAGAGTCCCAGTCATTGGAAAAAATCAAGATATTATCCAAATAAACAATCAGAAATTTATCCACAAAATCCCTGAAAATGTCATTCATGAAGGACTGGAAGACAGAAGGAGCATTAGTGAGCCCAAAGGGCATCACAAGGTACTCAAAATGCCCCTCAGGGGTGTTAAATGCCGTCTTCCATTTATCCCCGTGCTTAATGCGAATAAGGTTATATGCCCCCTGAGGTCAAGCTTGGTAAACCAAGTAGCGTTTTTCACCCTGGAAAACATGTCAGAAATCAAGGGTAACGGGTACTGATATTTCACAGTAATATTGTTCAAAAGACGATAATCAATACACGGCCTTAATGAACCATCCTTTTTGGCCACAAAGAAAAAACCGGCACCTAAGGGTGAAGAGGATGGTCTGATATGACCTTTCTCCAATGACTCCTTGATATAAGATCGCATAGCGTCATGTTCAGGTACAGACAAGTTAAAAAGGCGACCTTTAGGGAATTTACTACCAGGCACTAATTCAATAGCGCAATCATAACTCCTATGGGGAGGCAAGGATGCAGATTTACTTTCGCTAAACACATCAGAAAAATCAATCAAAAAGTCAGGAACATCCTGAGCCTGGGGGAGGCAGAAAAAACAGGAGTGTTGGTATTAACACATTGGCAGCCCCAACTGGTTACAGACACAGATTTCCAATCCAAAACAGGATTATGAGACTGTAACCAAGGGAAACCCAGAACAATAATGTCATGCAGATTATACAGAACCAAAAATTTGCAGCTCTCCTGATGATCAGGTTCAACCCTCATTATCACCTGAGTAGAGAACTGAGGTTTATTCTCAGCCAAAGGGGTAGAATCGATTCCCAGTAGGGGAATAGACTTCTGTAGGGGTATCAAGGAAACCCACAACGTTTAGCAAAATCAAAATCCATCAGGTTAATAGCTGCTCCCGAATCAACGAAAGCCTGAGCAGAAAATGAGGACAGAGAGCATATCAGAGTAACAGTTAATAAAAACTTAGTCTGAACACTACCCAAGACAACTGAGCGTGCAAAACGTCTTCCCCGCTTAGGGCAGACTGAAATAGCATGAGAGGCATCACCACAGTAGAAACATAACCCATTGCGCTTTCGAAACTCATGACGCTGTGTCCCAGAAACCACTCTATCACACTGCATGGATTCAGAAGCAGGTTCACAAGGCAACACTATTCCACGCATACTTCTCCGCTCACGCAAACGTGTGTCAATTTGAATCGCTAATGACATAGAATCATTGAGACCAGAGGGGACAGGGAATCCCACCATAACATCCTTTACATTATCTGACAGACCCTTCCGAAAAAGGGCTGCCAAAGCGTCGTCATTCCATTTGGTCAGGACTGCCCACCTACGGAATCTCTGACAGTATAACTCAGCGTCATCAAGCCCCTGATTTAATGCCAACAAGGCTTTTTCAGCTTGATCAGTGACATTAGGCTCATCGTACAATAACCCCAAGGCCTGAAAAAATGCATCAACATCACTCAAAACAGGATCCCCAGGTGTCAGGGAAAAAGCCCAATCCTGAGGATCGCCGCGCAGGAGAGAGATGACAATTTGAACCTGCTGCGCTGCGTTCCCTGAGGACTTAGATTTTAAGGCAAAAAACAATTTACAATTATTTTTAAAATTCAGAAACTTGGCTCGATCCCCCAAAAACAAATCTGGCATGGGAATCCTAGGTTCCACAACAGGCAACCTAGCAAGATAGGTAGCAATACTCCGAACCTCAGTGGCAAGCTGATCCACACGGCCAGACAACTGTGCAAACTCCATTGAGAGAAAAAATCCTCCCCAGCACCCAGAGATACAGAGGGAAAAAAAAAATGCAACAAACAGAAAAATATCTCTGACAACTCTGACAATCTTTTTTCTTTCACAATATTTTTCCCTTCTGTGAGTACCATTCAATTTTTTGGGCCGGTGATACTGTTATGTTTCGGTAGCTGAGGAGTGCAGGTAAAAAAGGAAATACACCAGAGCAGTTGGAATCTATGAGATTGCAGTACCCTGACTAACCACCACAACTACACAACTAGAGGCAGCCGTGGAGCGTTCCTAAGTTGGTCCTAGACGCCTCGTCACAGCCTGAGAAACTAACTACACCTAAAGGTAGAAAGAGGAAAGCTATCTGCCCCGGAGCAGATCCCCAAAGAACATAGAAAGCCCCCAAACATGTAATGGCGGTTAGACAAGAGGAAATACTGACACAGACAGAAAATAGTATGAGCAAACGTTGGGGCCCAAACTAACTAAATAGAAAAGGATAGGAAGGGCACTTACTGCAATCCCAAAAAACCCTGAAAAGCACCAACTCTACTAATTTCAAAAACACCTGAGATAACACGACCTCTACCACCTAAATTAGTTCTCTGGTGTAACAAAATCAAAACAGCAGCCACTGAAAAAACTGGAAAAAGCAAATGTTCAAACATCAGTGGCTGAACTAAACTGAGAGGGCAAAAGCCCCCGGAGGGGACCCTGAAGGCCCCCACAGAAGTGCAGGACAAAATGCAAAAATCAAGCACAAAAACAAAAAGAAGAAAATGTCTTATCTGTTAGCAGGAGATGCAGACACGACACAGCAGGCTACAAAGGAAACAGGAATCAAGGATTGAGACCAGAACAATTGATCACCGGCAACCCTGATGGGAAGGCGAGTCCCTTATATAAGACCAGTCAGTAACACCTGATTCCCAATCCTCACAATCTTCACTGGACAGTCCAGTACCGCTTGTAACCACCAGAGGGAGCCTCTGCTCAGAACTCATTTCAAGTCCATTCACAACAATGGTTGTTTTATTATCTTTTTTATTACAGGAGAACAAGAGCTTCACAAGGAGTACCAGTACAATAAAATATGGTCAAAAACCGTGTATTTATTTCATTAAAATGATTTTTAATTCATGTGTGTGTGTTTTTTTTTTTCATTTCATACTATAGGATTAATAATTGATGGTTGTCTAATTGACAACTCACAATTATTAACCTGGTTTATTGTCACTTTCCAATAGCAAGGTGGCCTTAACCCATTATTAACCAATTAGCCACCGCTACAGGGCAATGGGAATAGATGGGCTAAGTGCCAGAAAAGGCACATCTGATTATATCTGTGCCTTTTCTGGGGTGGCTGGGGGCAGATGTTAGTAGCCAGGGGGGCACAAAATAAATGTACCCTCCCTAGGCTATTATTATCTGCCCCCACTCGCTGGCTTTCCCTGTCTGGTGGAGAAAATACAGCGGGAGCCCACACATTTTTTTTCAACGAATTTACACATTTAATTAACCCCTACATGTATGAAATTTTGCACACATACACTCATGTAATTGTTAGTGAAAACCATATATCAAACCACATGAAATGACATGGTTAACTATGTAAACCATGTGTCATTTCATGTCGGGTTCTGTAATTTTACAGAAACCGGCAATTGAATTAGCGGCTATTATACTATGTAGAAGTGTATGAACTATAAAATATATATATATATATATATATATATATATATATATATACACTCCCTGACAGAAGTTATGTCGCTTATCCATGTTATGTAAATAAAAGCTTATAACCTGAAATTAAATTCATCCATTGGTTCTATAAATTATTCTTTTGAAAGCTGAAACCCTCGGAAATGTGGTTTAAGTTAAGAAAATAAATTGGCATCAATGCAGAAATATTGATTATTTAATGGACATAGAATGGTCAGATTTTGGCAAGACAAAAGTTTTATCGCCCACAGAAAGTAATGTGGTATTAAAACAAATAATTAACTTAAAATACAAATATATGTTGCATAACATTGGTGAATGAAGTTGTGGTGCTATAAAAGTCATATTTAATATTTTGTGTGACTTCCATGAGCTTGAAGGACTGCATCCATGCGATTCAACAATGATTCATACAATTTATTAATGAAGTCATCAGGAATAGCAAAGAATGCAGTCTTACATGCCTCCCAGAGTTCATCTAGATTCTTTGGGTTTGTCTTCCAAGCTTCCTCTTTCATCCTACCCCAAACATGCTCAATGATGTTCATGCCTGGTGACTGGGCTGGCCAGTCCTTGAGCACCTTGATCTTTTTTGCCTGGAGGAACTTTGTTGTAGAGATGGATGTATGAGATGGAACACCATCCTGCTGCAGAATTTGACCCCTTCTATGATTTGGAATATAATAGGCAGCTAATACTTCTTGATATTTTAGGCTATTGATATTGCCTTCCACCTTGCAAATGTTTCGCACACCCCCATACTGAATTTAACCACAGACCATGATCTTTCCACCACCAAATGTAACTGTTTTCTCTGTGTATTTTGGATCCATACGTGTTCCAGTAGGTCTCCTACAGTATTTGCGGTGGCTGTAGTGTAATTCTACTGAAGATTCATGAAATAAATCCACCTTCTGACACTTTTCCAGCGTCCATCTGTTTAGTAGGCTGTGCCACACGGTTTTTTATTTGCCTTTTGTTTAGTGCTGGCTTCGGGGCACTGATTCGACCATGGAGGCCATTTCGAGACAGAATCCTACAAACTGTTCTAGTTGACACAGGGACTTGAGGTGACCAGGCCTGTTGGAGCTCTACTGCAATGGAAGAGGGTCTTGCTTTGGATTTTCTAACCAACAAATGCTCCTCCTGAGCAGTTGTCTTGCGGGGTCTGCCGGACCTGGGCTTGTCAAACACATCTCCAGTCTCTTCAAATCTTTTTCTAATTCTTTGTACTTGACGCTGAGACACATTAAAGGTGCCAGCCACCTCTGCAATGGATCTGGTCTTCAGCCTCTTGATAATTCTGGCTTTGGTCACAGGGTGGATTTTGGCATGTTGTCAAAGCTCAAGTTGCAGTTCAAGTGAAGGTCTGGGGTGCTGGGTTTCTTTTTATACACACCCACTAATTAACTGATCATTTACTGAGCACAGGTGAGGATGTAAACTAGGATCATTACTGAGCACAGATGAGGATGTAAACTAGGATTGGGTGCATTATATGACCAGGTAACAAAACTTTTGTCATCCCAAAATCTGACCATTCTGTGTCCGCTAAATGATCAATATTTCTGCATTGATGCCAATTTATTGTCTTAACCTAAACCACATTACGGAGGGTTTCAGCCTTCAAAAGAATAATTTATACAACCAATGGATATATTTAACGTCAGATTCTAAGCTTTTATTTACATAACATGGATAAGCGACATAACTTCTCTCAGGGAGTGTATGTATTCTATGTGTATATATATCTATTCTTTCTTTTGTGATTTAAAAACTATCATTTGGATCCATTATATGTCGGTTTTGCTAGCCACCGACAAAATCTCGCCAGACGGATGTCAAGCTGATGTCAAACGTACGCCCAGATGCGACAAAATCGCATCCTCGCATTCAAATCGGATGACAGATGGATCAATGTTAAGGAAACATTTGTGCGATTATCGGCCGTCTAAAACGGTCCGATTTTTTAGACGGTGTGTGTGACTCCAGCCTAAGGCTACATTCTGTGAAGGTGGCTTATATGTTTCTGATCGCTAGGAATGCTGAAATATACACTTTTGTAATCTGTCCGACAAACCTCTATTGTGTCAGGGAAGTATGTCTTCTCCCCGTGTCAATGGCCTCAGAGGTGTCAATCATCCCCCTCTTGTTTCTGGCCCCGCCACCTCTCCTTGCGACATCACCAGCGGCGCTTCGTGTAGCAGCGGGCCCAGATCCCGCCCCACAGTGTGTTATGATGTATTCACACTGCGGGGCTGGGAATCTGGAGCCTGCGCAGTGAGGATCTCTGCGAATGTCCCCCATCTCCCTCCGCCGCTTTCATCACTGCGCAGGCCCCAGATTCCCAGCCCCACAGTGTGAATACATCATAACACACTGATACTAGAGCTCTACAACTCACCTGAACTCTCACTCAAAGAGGAGAGCCTGCCCCACCATAAACCAAAAAGTGAGGAAACTGCTGATTTGTGAGTTGTTCAAGACACAAATTCAAAATAAATCACCCATTAAGTAAATGTACATCTGAAATATTACCATGACATTTCACGTATATTTTTTTAGTACTGTCATGCTTTATGTTTTTGGAACCATAGTATTTTATATTCTATGAACAATTGCTCATGTCCTTCTCATTTTAGCATTCAATGTTAAAAATTAACCATTTTTTAATCTGCGTAAAATATGTCACATTATTGCACAGTTATAGGGAATGTATACATTCAGCCAAGTCAGCCCATGTGTTCACTATTAACATTACCCCCTCTTTGAAATCTGTATGAGAGCCAGAAAAATGGATACCACAGAGGAAAACAGGATTATGATTTCAGAAAACAGGAAGTACATTTCTCTTGTTGCTTAATTTTCATTTTTTCTATTTTTATGCATATTTATGTATTTCTTTATGCTGTTTAAAAATGCATGGCCACATCTGCAGGCTTTTAGTGGGGGATGGATGGTATAATTTATATGTTGTTTAAAACAATGTTTTGGGTGAAATATGTAGAATGCGTGACAAATGTTTGTATCAAACCAGAAAAGAAAGAAAACAGTATTGTGAAATGCAGCCTACAAAATATCAGTCAGCTAGTACCAGAATAGGACAAAGCCCTAAAAGTCTTGCAGTGATATTGGATGCGTGATATAATATAGCTAAAAATATGTAACATACAGTTGTGTGAAAAAGTGTTTGCCCCTTCCTGATTTCCTATTCTTTTTCATGTTTTTCACACTTAAACGGTTCAGATCACCAAACAAATTTAAGTATTAGACTAAGATAACACAATTAACTTGCAATACATAGTAGAATCATTTAGAACTTTTAGATTTTCAGGATGGTAAAGACCCGCATTTAGAATGACAACTCCACCCCCCTTATCCGCCTGTCTGACCGTAATATCCCTATTTGCAATAAGATCTTTCACAGCTTGTTTTTCAGGGAGGGTGAGGTTGTCACCAAAATTGTTGCTTGATTTATCAAGCATAACAAGATCCTTTTTAATTAACTCTTGGAATGTGTCTAAAATAGATGGTCTAGACTCGATTGGATAATAAATGGGTTAGACATATGAAAATTATCATTAAGTGAACAATCTTTGTGGAGAGATTGTGATTCTAAGTCTCAATGTATTAAAATGCAAAAGATCCTGAAAAAGAAAATTAACAAAAGGGAGATCATTAGCTGGAAAAAATTGTTGTTCACTGACACATTGTAACGATTCCTCCACATCCTGCTGTTGAGAGAAATGACACTTAAGGGTTAAATTTCTTGCAAATCTGTTTATGTCCAACAATGTATTAAAGATATAAAATTTTTTGACCGGACAAAAACCGAGATCCTTGCTCAGCAAAGTCATTTGCGCTTCAGAGAGAATATATGAGGAAAGATTCCACACTGGGCAGGTCAGTATTTCTTTCTGTTCCTGAGTTGGTAGGATTTTGCGCTTATGTTTCCTCCCACCTCTTCTCTGTAGTTTTTTGAAAACGTGCCAGTTCCAGATCTGTTATAATTTGAACCATTGTGCCTGATGGAGCTGATTGAAGAGTCAGAAAAATTATCAGACATGTTCAGATTAGAACTAGAGGAACCTGCAGTTTCCAGGGACATGGTGAAACTGACTCTCCGTTCGCCTGGAGTGGAATTCCCCTGTTGAGTCCGTCTTTTGGATTTCCAAATACGGAAAATTTTCCAGGAATAAACTTGATTAAGTTCATAATCTTTTTTTGTCCCTCTGGGACTTAGTGCGTTCGATATCCGGAATTTTGTTTTCCAGTTTCAATAGATTATTTTCCAATCTATGTCCAAACTTGTTTAATCTCTTCCAAATTATTGTGTTTATTTAAAGAAGTTTTTATGCTAGTAATCTCTTCCTTTATATGTGCAGCTTCTTGTTCTTCATACTTAATTATAAGCTCCATTAGGCGTATCGATCAATTTGATAAAATATCATCCCAGTCACGTATACATTCATCTGAATAATTGAATGTAGGTCTTTTATTGATTTTCAGACCTCTGGGAATAAGATTCTTTGAAACATATGATTTGAGGGAGGTCATATCTTACCAAAGTCTTGTTTCTTTATTTTTACAGTTTTTGAATTTTTTGTATAGGTTCTCTATGGTTTCGAATGCTATTGTTTTCCTTATTATCAAAAATAGAGGCAAATCTGCTTAGTCTGTCCATATCATATGTTCCTGCTGAAGTAGATTCCATATAGCAAATGGATAACAAACAATTGAATCTTCTTATGTAAAGGGAGCAAGACAGAATCAACACAAGATCAATAGCATAGGTAAAGGGGAAAAGGAAAATAGTCAGCTCACCAGTCTTCTGCAGTTTTCTCTGATTGAGCACTCACGAAGCCACCTTGATCAGAGGTGTGGTTCACAATGAAAAATGGAAGAGGAAAAATATCTCCAGCGTGTAATCCAATAAAATCAATGATTTTATTCAAGACATATTAAAATGTATGTAAGACCACAAGAGGTTGAAACGCGTTGGTTGTTATGGGGACCCCATCCTTCCTTTCCTTTGTTCATTTGTTTTTTTGATACATACATTTTAATATGTCTTGAATAAAATAATTGATTTTATTGGATTACACGCTGGAGATATTTTTCCTCTTCCATTTTTCGCTTTTAAATGAAGGTCTCTATTCTTAAGGGAAAAAGAAATCCAAACCTATAGGGTCTTGTCTGAAAACATGATTGCCCCCCCCCCCATAAAACATAAATTGACTGTGGTTTATCTCATTTTTGGGAATCTGAGTTCAAATTCCCCAGCCACACGCAGCCTTGATTACTGTCACACCTGTTCTCAATCAAGAAATCACTTAAATAGGACCTGCCTGACAAAGTGAAGTAGACCAAACGCTTCTCTAAAGCTAGACAGCATGCTGAAATCCCAAAAAATTCAGGAACAAATGAGAGACAAAGTAATTGAGATCTTTCAGTCTGGAAAAGGTTATATAGCCATTTCTCAAGCTTTGGGACTCCAGTGAACCAAAGTGAGAGCCATTATCTACAAATAGCGAAAACACGGAGCAGTGCTGAATCTTCCCAGGAATGGATAAAATTACCCCAAGTGTGTAGAGATGATTCATCCAAGAGGTCAAAAAAGACCCCACAACAGCATCCAAAGAACTGCAAGCCTCAGTTAAGGTCAGTGTTCATGACTCCACTATAAGGAAGAGACTGGGCAAAAATGGCCTGCTGGCAGAATTCCAAGACAAAAACAGCTGTTGAGCAATAAAAACATAAAGGCTCATCTCAATTTTTCCAGAAAACATCTTGATGATCTCCAAGACATTTGGGAGAATACTCTGTGGATTATTAACAAGACAAATGTTGAACTTTTTGAAAGGTGTATGTCACATTACATCTGGCATACAAGTAACAGCATTTCAGAAAAGGAACATCACACCAACAGTAAAATATAGTGGTGATAGTGTGATGATATGGGACTGTTTTGCTGCTTCAGGACTAGAGAAGAGCTAATATTTCAATCTTCAGTTCAGATTACAATCGCCGAATTTGCAATATTTTCTGATTAATTCGTCGAATATTCAGCGAACATAACCTAATGCCATTCATCTCAATGGGAGGCAAAATCAAACTCATGCACAACACCTTGTAGCGGCCCCAAATGCTACCAAAGCACATCAAATAAGGGACAGACACCAGGAAAGTAGCCTCAATTCACCCACAGTACAAATTTTACCATGCCACTACAACAATCAGCTAGGCATGAGGTATCAGGTTCTGAGACAGCATTTACAGCTTTAAATTGAATGTCACAGTAAGACTAGGTGGGTGAGGAATTGGTGTAGGCCTCCTTTGCTGGGAGCCCTGATACCACATGCAACACCTCTACCTGCTTTCATGCTGAGCCACACTCAGGTGGCAGAAATATCAGTTTTGTAGACTACCATTATCAGAAAAATTTAAGGATAGTAACGTGGGTAGTTGAGTTCAAAGAAATGGAGGCCTGACGGTCTCGGAGGCCTACAGGCAACACGCTTGAAGGAGACCCAACCAGGAGTGTTCACATTCCGAAAATTACTGGCAGATACCACAAAAGTGGCATCAATTTCACCACAGTAGAAATAGTATAATAGGGACTGATATGTCTTCCACTAAACCCAGTCCAGCAGATGGACCCCTAACCAGGAGTGTTCACAGTTCCTAAAATTACTGGCATACACCACAAAAATGGCATCAATTTCACCACAGTATAAATAGTATAAAAGTATAATAGGGACCGACAGGTTTTCCACTACACCCAATCCAGCAGATGGACACCCAACCAGAAAAATGTAATGATAGTAACATGGGTAGTTGAGTATAAGGAAATGGAGGCCTGACCGTCTCGGAGGCCTACTGCTACAGGCAACACGCATGAAGGAGACCCAACCAGGAGTGCTTACATTTCCAAAAATAATGGCAGACACCACAAAAGTGGCATCAATTTTACCACAGTAGAAATAGTATAATTGGAACCGACAGGTCTTCCACTACATCCAATCCAACAGATGGACACCCAACCACGAGTGCTCACATTTCCAAAAATTATTGGCAGATACCACCAAAGTGGCATAAATTTCACCACAGTAGAATATGTATAATAGGGACCAAAAGGTCTTTCACTAAACCTAATCCAGCAGATGGACACCCAACCAGGAGTGTTTGCATTTCCAAAAATTACTGGCAGACACCACAAAAGTGGCATCAATTTCACCACAGTATAGATAGTATAATAGGGACTGACAGGTCTTCAACTACACCCAATCTAGCAGATGAACACCCAACCAGGAATGTTCACATTTCCAAAAATTACTGATGGACACCACAAAAGTGGCATCAATTACTTTGATGCAATGGAAGGTGATCCCCTCCAACAGTTATGCAGACATGTCTTTATTACTCCTTCATAGAGCTTATATTACCCCACACATTAAGTCTAGGATGTCTCCAGGGGCACATTCACCTGTTCCAAATGCGGGACAGGAAACACAGACATATTTCATCACACGTGGGGATGCCCCAAAGTGCAAAAATTATGGCAGTCTATCCATGCCGAACTACAGAATCTTGGTGGGATATTATTTCCTTTGACGCCGCAATGGGCAATATTTAATATTCTAGACAGCTCTCAACACAAATTCCCCAAACATGTTAAGGCCATGTTGATAATATGGGCCTCAGCTGCCAGGAAAAGTATCTTGCAGCACTGGCTAAATCCATTGCCACCACCCAAATCTCTCATATACTCCAAAATAATGTATATTTTTCGAATGGACTGGCTAGATACCCTGACAAATAAAGAGAAATTGACTGGGAAATTTTTAAGTACATGGTCATTGTTCATCCCATCTCTGTCTCAGGACACCAGGGACAAACTAAGGACACATTTTGAAAACACCCAGTGGTATCTTCTTCAGAAAATTAGCGGACATAATCCTATTCCTTGAACTTGTTGATTGCTGTTAATCAAATGCAGGGTCACTTTAGGGGTTTATATGTTGGGGGGATGGGAGGGTTGAGGGTGGTGGGGGGACATTTATGAGTATTATACCTGTCAAATAAGCGTCAAATAAGCTTGATACCTTCAAACCTGTATGACTTACTTTTTGGCAATGCTCTTTAAATCAATATTTTGAGTTTTACGTCTGTCAAATAAGCTTGTTACTTCAAGACTTGTATGATTATATTTTATTGTAATACTTTTTAAATCAATAAAACATGTTGGAAAAAAAAAAAAAAGTGGCATCAATTTCACTACTGTATATATAGTATAATAGGGACCGACAGGTCTTCCACTGCACCCAAACCAGCAGATGGACACCCAACCTGTAGTTTTCACATTGTAAAAAATGAGGGCCTGACACCACCAAAGTGGAATAACTGTCACGAGAATAGAAATAGTATAATTGGGACCGAGACGTCTACCACTACAGCTAACCCAGCAGATGTACACCAACCATGACTGTTCACATTTCCACAAATTTGTGTTAACATCATCAGCAGCAGCCACAGAAAACACAGAAGCCACACTAAAGATATCACAGAGTGCAGTTATGTGACATTAATGCATCACACTAAAAAATGCAATATCACCTAGTCTGTAGAGACTGCGATTGGGGTGCAAAAGTGTTATGTTTCGGTAGCTGAGGAGAAATAGCAAAAAAAGCAAAGTAGCAATACACCAGAGAGGCTGGAACCTATTGGATTGCAGGACCCTAAACTAACCCCAACACTAGAAGTAGCCGTGGAGCGTACCTACGGTGATCCTAGACGCCTCATCACAGCTGGAAAGATAGCTACACCTAAAGGCAGAAAGATGAAAGCTATCTGCCCCGTAGCACAACCCCCAAAGAAATAGGAAGCCCCCAAACATGTAATGGCGGTTAGACAAGAAGAAAAAACGGACACAGACAGAAAATAGAATAAGCAAACGCTGGGGCCTAATCTGTCTAGATAGAAAAGTATAGGAAAGAATTCTGACTGCAACCCAAAAAAACCCTGACAAAAATACCAACACTTCTGATTAACAAAAAACTTGAGATCACACCATCTCTACCACCTAAATCAGATCTCTGGTGTAACACACAGCAATTCAGCAAATAAAAAGTGACACAGGAACAGAGCAAAAGTGCAAACACAAACTGAGCACAATTGCAGAGCCAGGCCCCAAAAGGGGACCAGGCTGAAGTCTACTGCTAAGAAGCAAACAAGCAAATAAAATCCAACAAGAGGAAAAAAACAGCACATCACTTATCTGAATGAGAGCAGGAATGCAAGCAGAGCTCCAAGCAAGGCCAGGAAGAACAATTGATTACCGGCAAGGCTGAAGGGAGTTCAGGTCACTTATATCAGACCATTCAGAGGCAGCTGAAGGCCATTCAGCAATTAGTTCATTACCCTCAGCAACCACCGGAGGGAGCCCCAGCTCAGAAGTCGCCTCCAGAGTATTCACAACTAGGGTTGAGCATTCCGATACTGCAAATATCGGGTATCGGCCGATATTGGCTGTATCGGAATTCCGATTCCGAGTTCCGATATTTTCGTCATATCGGATACCGGAATCGGGATTGTCACTGTCACTGTCAGTGTCCATCGGTCGGGTCTGTCAGGAGTCAGCGGCACTTACCTGGCAGAAGATCTCCGGCGGTCACGGGCTGGACTGCTTCATGGCCGCAATCTTCTTTCCCCGGCGGTCACATGCAGTTTCTCGCGATAACTGCAGTGACTGCTGGGTAATCCCGGCCGTAAAGCAGTCAGTCCGATGACGTCACCGCCGGGGAAGCAGGTAATCAGCTGTGCTGCGTCGCGATGACAGGCTCTGCCTGTCATTGCGATGTAGCAGAGCTGGATCGTCGTGGGACTGTCGTTATGGACTGCGTCGGACAGGTGGTATACTGTTGGTTTGTTTTTTTTCTTTTTTTACAGGAGATCGATGGCGTCGCAGGAATGAGAGTATAATAAAATTAATGAAAACTGTGTTGTCTCTTTTATTTCATTAAAAGACTTTTTTCTTGCTTTGTCTTTTTTTTAAACATTTAAAAACTTTGGGATTAATAATGGATCGGTGTCTTATTGACACCTCTCCATTATTAACCGGGCTTATTGTCACCGTGCAATCAACGGTGACATTAACCCCTTATTACCCCGCTTGCCACCGCTACAGGGCAAGTGGGAAGAGCCGGGTAAAGTGCCACAATTGGCACATCTTTTGATGCGCCAAATGTGGGGCTGCTGTAGCCTGGTATTATCAGGCTGTTGAGGGCCAAAATCCATGGGCCTTGACAGTCTTTTAATACCAGGCCGCAGCAGTCTGCATTTTACTTGGCTGGTTAACAAAAATAGGGGGGATCCCCACGCCGTTTTTTTTTCGAGGGGATCCCTATTTTTGTTAACCAGCCAAGCTAAGCAGACTGCTGTGGCCTGGTATTATCAGGCTGGCAAGGTCCATGGATATTGGATCCTTACCAGCCTGAAAAACCAGGCCTCAGCGGTCTGCTTCATCTGGCTGGTTAACAAAAATAGGGGGGACCCCACGCCAATTTTTTTCGAGGGGATCCCCTATTTTTGTTAATCAGCCAAGATATGCAGACTGCTGTGGCCTGGTATTATCAGGCTGGCAAGGTCCATGGATCTTGGCTCCTTAACAGCCTGAAAATCCAGGCCTCAGCGGTCTGCTTCATCTGGCTGGTTAACAAAAATAGGGGGGACCCCACGCCAATTTTTTTCGAGGGGATCCCCTATTTTTGTTAATCAGCCAAGATATGCAGACTGCTGTGGCCTGGTATTATCAGGCTGGCAAGGTCCATGGATCTTGGCTCCTTAACAGCCTGAAAATCCAGGCCTCAGCGGTCTGCTTCATCTGGCTGGTTAACAAAAATAGGGGGGACCCCACGCCAATTTTTTTCGAGGGGATCCCCTATTTTTGTTAATCAGCCAAGATATGCAGACTGCTGTGGCCTGGTATTATCAGGCTGGCAAGGTCCATGGATCTTGGCTCCTTAACAGCCTGAAAATCCAGGCCTCAGCGGTTTGCTTCATCTGGCTGGTTAACAAAAATAGGGGGGACCCCACGCCAATTTTTTTCGAGGGGATCCCCTATTTTTGTTAATCAGCCAAGATTTGCAGGCTGCTGTGGCCTGGTATTATCAGGCTGGCAAGGTCCATGGATCTTGGCTCCTTAACAGCCTGAAAATCCAGGCCTCAGCGGTCTGCTTCATCTGGCTGGTTAACAAAAATAGGGGGGACCCCACGCCAATTTTTTTCGAGGGGATCCCCTATTTTTGTTAATCAGCCAAGATATGCAGACTGCTGTGGCCTGGTATTATCAGGCTGGCAAGGTCCATGGATCTTGGCTCCTTAACAGCCTGAAAATCCAGGCCTCAGCGGTCTGCTTCATCTGGCTGGTTAACAAAAATAGGGGGGACCCCACGCCATTTTTTTTTCGAAGGGAACCCCTATTTTTGTTAATCAGTTCCCTCTGACGTCACTGATTGTGTCCCTGGCTGACCTGAAGTGAAAGTGGAAAGCAATCAATTAAGCTTTCCACTTAAGGGCCCGTCTCACATAGCGATATCGCTACCGAGATCGCTGCTGAGTCACTAGTTTTGTGACGCAGCAGCGAGCTCACCAGCGATATCGCTGTGTGTGACATTCAGCGACGATCAGCCCCCCTGCCGGGTATCGCTGATCGTCGCTGAAATGTCAGGACCTTTTTTTGATCGCTGGTTTCCCGCTGACAGGCACACATCGCTGCGTGTGACAGGCGGGAGACCAGCGATCCGCTGGTAACCAAGGTACACAGCGGGTTTCCAGGCGCGGGGCTGTGCCTAGAAACCCGCTGTGTACCTTGGATACCAGCGCCCTGATGCAGGGAGCTGGTATCCAAGGTACACAGCGGGTTTCCAAGCGCTGTGCGGTGCCTGGAAACCCGCTGTGTACCTTGGTTACCAGCGGATCGCTGGTCTCCCGCCTGTCACACGCAGCGATGCGTGCCTGTCAGAGGGAAACCAGCGATCAAAAAAAGGTCCTGACATTTCTGCGACGATCAGCGATACCCGGCAGGGGGGCTGATCGTCGCTGAATGTCACACACAGCGATATCGCTGGTGAGCTCGCTGCTGCGTCACAAAACTAGTGACTCAGCAGCGATCTCGGTAGCGATATCGCTATGTGAGACTGGCCCTTAAGCGATGTTACCCGCAGTGTCGCTGTCCCAGATCGCTGCCTGAGCTGCCTGTTTGGCAGCTCAGCAGCGATCATGTAGCGATACACCAGCGATCCTGACAAGTGCATATCGTTGTCGGGATCGCTGGTGTATCGTTATGTGAGACCCAGCCTTTACTCTCCTGTCAGCCAGGAGAGGAACTCATTCATTTGGGGGTTTACTGTGAGGCTGCAGCATTAGCTGCGGTCCCTGCAGTAAACATTAACCCTTTCTGAAGGATTACACCATGGGACCTGACTGTGCATGGGATAGGTAAGAATAATTTTGCTTTTTTATTTTATTTTTATTACAGGAAATGGTTTTTGCAGTAAAATAAAAGATGGTCAAAAACATGTGTCTTTATTTCATTAAAATGATTTTTAATTAAAGTGTGTGTGTTTTATTTTTATTTCATGCAATAGGATTAATAATTGATAGTTGTCTAATTGACAGCTCTCAATTATTAACCTGGCTTAAGGTCACCTTTCAATAGCAAGGTGGCTTTAACCCCATATTAACCCATTCGCCACCGCTACAGGGCAATGGGAATAGACGGGCAAAGTGCCAGAAAGGGCGAATCTAATTATAGATTTGTCTTTCCTGGGGTGTCTGGGGGCAGATGTTAGTAGCCGGGGGGGGCAAAAATAATGGTCCCTCTCTGGGCTATTATTATCTGCCCCCACTCACTGGCTTTGTCTGTCTGGTTGCGAAAATAGGGCGGGAGCCCACGCATTTTTTTTCAGCAATTTTACACCTCATATATATATATACATGTCATTGAATTTGTGACACATATATATATATATATATTTATATTTGTAGTTCATACACTTCTACATAGTATAATAGCCGCTAATTCAATTGCCGGCTTTTGTGAAAATGCAGAACCCGACATGAAATGACACTTGGTGTACATAGGGTTAACCATGTCTTTTCATGTCCTTTGCTATCTAATTTGCACAAACAATTAAATCAGTCTATGTGTGCAAAATTTCACACTTGTAGGGGTTAATTAAAGGTGTAAATTCGTAGCAAAAAAGTCCGTTTTTTTACAACGAATTTACACCTTTAATTAACCCCTACAGGTGTGAAATTTTGCACACATAGACTGATTTAATTGTTTGTGCAAATTAGATAGCAAAGGACATGAAAAGACATGGTTAACCCTATGTACACCAAGTGTCATTTCATGTCGGGTGCTTCTGTCTTTTCACAGAAGCCGGCTTTACCCGGCAATTGAATCAGAGGATATTTTACTATGTAGAAGTGTATAAACTATACATATATGTATATATATATATGTCACAATGACATGTATATATATATATATATGTATTCTATGTGTGTATATTTAGTGTTTACAAGGAAAGAATGGGGTTTTTTTAGTTACGATATTTTGTTCCCATAGACTTACATGGGACTTCCGGTATCGGTATCGGGTATCGCCGATATTTTAATGATATCGGCGATACCATTCCGATTCCGATACTTTTGGATATCGGAAAGTATCGCTCAACTCTATTCACAACACAAAAGTTCTTGGAGATCCATGAGTCATTCATCTTGATGAAAGTTAGGTACTCTACAGTTTCAGGGGACAGCCAGATGCGCTTATCCGTCAGGACACCACCAGCAGCACTGAAGACATGTTCTGAAAGAACGCTGGCTGCCGGCACGATTAAACCTCCAAGGTGTGTGGGGCGAGCTCAGGCCACTCATCCATTTTGGAAGACCAAAATGTGAAAGGGTCCAGACCCTCCCCGATGGTATTGATATTCAGTTCTAGATACTCCTGCACCATCTTCTCCATTTGTTCACCACGTGTAAGACTTAGACTCTGTTGTGCTGGTGTACGAGTTGGTCTAAAAAGTATCAAATGACATACAGAAATTGCTTCTTTCACTTCTACCACTGCTGCTGCTAATGAGCTGGGATGTGAACTGTGTGCTTCACTGCTGTCTTGGGGAAAAGCTTTCTTGAGGTTGTGTAAAAGCGTGTTTCAATACTCCAGCATTTGCTGGTCTCTTTCCAGGGTGGCAATAATCTGGCAAAATTTGGTTTTATAACATGGATCTAACAGAGTGGCAACCCAGTAGTAAACAATTTTCCTAATCATAACTACACGGGGATCATGTTGCAGAAGGCACTCATATGTCAGGCTCTACTATGAGGTCCAAGCCCATGCTGTGTTGGTGGCTGGGTAACAATGAGGCTCGTTTCCTCTGTCCCCTCCCACCAACCACGAACAACAGAGAGAGCATGATTATCCTCTTCATCTGGCAGTTGCTCGCCCATCACCTCTTCCACCTTTATTTGTTCCTCAGATCTTGAACCTTCGAGAACAGTTTGTCTGTTATTACCAGTCCTCCTTGATCGCAGTACCTTGTGTAATGACCCGCCTGTGTAATGACAGTCTTGAACTTAGGGACAATGTTATCCCTTCCGCATCCTCCTCTGCTTCCTCCTCTTTTTCTGTGACCACCATCTCCTCCCGCAGGCTAATCAAAGTCTGCTCCAGCATATGGATGACAGGAATAGTGATGCTGATGATGGCGTCATCAGCGTTAACCATCTTAGTAGCCATTTCGAAACTGTGCAGAAGGGTGCAGAGGTCCTTAATCTGTGCCCACTCTGTAAACATGATATGTGCCATGTCCGTACTGTGTTGGCCCAGGCTATACGACATGACATACTGCGTCAGGGCTCGCTGCTGCCACACTCGCTACAACATGTGCAGAGTGAAATTCCACCGTGTCGGCACATCGCATATCAACAAGTTAACTGGCATGGACAAAGACCTCTGTATCAATGCATGCCGATGACCAGAGGGGTGATAATGGTGGAAATGAGCACACAGCTTACGTGCTTTCTGGAGCAGCTCAACCTGGCCAGGATAGTGGCAAAGAAAATTCTGTACCACCAGGTTAAGGACTTGAGCCATGCAAGGCACGTGTGTAATCTTGCCTCGCCATAAGGCCACCACCAGGTTCGCACTGTTTTCGGACATGACTTTCCCTGGATGCAGGTTCAGCGGAGACAGCCATTGATTAAACTTAGCCTGGAGAGCTGTCCACAACTATTTAGCTGTCTGACTGCAATCTCCAAGGCATATCAATTTTAATACTACCTGATTGTGGTGAGCCCTGGCTACGCAGTACGGAGGTGGTGGGGATTAGCTCTGCACTGTTGGGATGCGTGTCTAGTTAAGGCAGAGGTTGAGGGTGCAGGTAGAGGCCCTAGAGGAGATAGAGGAGGAGGAAGAAGCAATGGAGAAAGTGTTAAATGTTGAGATTTGTCCTGCAAGCCTTGATTCCAAGATGTGTGGAGAAGTGCCTGTTCCCATAGTCACCAGTGTCACCCAGTGCCCAGTCAGCGAGATGTAACGCCCTTGGCCATGCTTACTCATTCAAGTGTCTGTGGTGAAATGCACCCTGGCAGAGATTTAGTCAAGGAACGGGTGATGTTGTCTGCTATATGCTGGTGTAGCGCAGGCACAGCTTTCTTAGAAAAGTAATGGCAACTGGGCAATTCGTACTGGGGGAGTGCGACGGCCATCAGCTTTCGGAAACCATCTGTATCTACCAGTTGGAAAGTCAGCATTTCTGAGGCCAACAGATTAGAGATGGTGGAGTTCAACCTCTTAGCTTTGTCATGCATAGGTATACATATATATATATATATATATATATATTAGTGGCTGGGGCAAGCAGGGTAGTTGCGGGGGTGTGTGTGTTCATCATCACATGCAGAGTATATATACCAGGGATCAACTGGGGGTTTGTAACCCTGAGGAAGAAGGATGCAGTCCTTCGAAATGAATTGGTTGGCCCTCTTTGATCCCAGCATCGCTCTGTACTCTCCGTGATGTCACACAGCAGCAGGCCGTGTCGGCCATTTTTTGCACGCGGCTGGTATCCAGGGATGCCACCGGCCGGGGCTTCCCTGGCTCTGCACAGCAACATACTTTCCCGCTGCTCCTCAGACACCGTGGAGCTCTAAGAACTTGGTGATCTATACTACTGGACGCCACTCTGAAATATCCTACAGCCACCTACTATATCTAGGTAAGCCTGTGGCCGCACATGCTTCCACATTACCCGTCATATTTATGATATGGGCATCCTTCCACCTACACTATGAATGCGGGCAGCTTTCTGCAGGTATCATATATAGGGGCACGGATTCACTCAGCAGTCCAGAGATTTTTTGGGGTATTATAGGGGCCCTCCGCAATAACTCTATTTATAATAGCCCCAGCTATTGATATTTTCATAAGGGTTTTTTTTATACAGCAAACTATAGTTTGTCTCCAAGTGGACACGGGTGATGACATTCTAGGTTCTTTTGTTCTTATTATTATCCTCAAGCGTAGTATCATTATTTATCTCTTTTATAAGCTCTTCAGACTCCCCTATCTGTGGTTCCCTACAGTCAGATGTACGGTTGGAGAGTTGGGATGAGGGGGACGCAAGGGAAATTGGGTGCCACCTCTGTGGACTGCACTGGGTGTGATGTTGAAGTGGAGGAAGAGAAGGAGAGGTCAGTTTAAGCTGCGCTTGCCATCCACTCGAGAAACCAACAAGAAAAAAGACACATGCATATATTGAAAGGATCACCAAAAGAAAAATTAGGTAAAGTAAAGCAATATAAAGTTTATTCAAAATTAATTCCACAACAAAAAACCAACACACACGACATAAAAACACTTAAAAAACCATACATGGTATATACAAAGAACACTATTCAGAGTAAAATACTCAAACAGAACCTAATTCCACATGCCTAATAGAGATATAGCCTATAATCAGTATTGCACACAAAAACAGCCTTTTCAGCAATGGTTAAATAACCCAAGTCTTATTATCATCATCATCCAGGGAACAATAGTATCTATCCTATTTGCTGACCTCCAAAACACATAAAGAGCCTAGCATTCCCTTAGTGGAGTATAATAGCTCCATTTACTAAAGGTAAGAGGGAAAAAAAAAAAGTGTATTTTAGCTTCATGTTATATTACCCTATAGGAATGAATGCTCCCCAGAGAGTGGCATGTGGCATGTGGAACCGAGCCCACGCATTCCGACACTAGCAGTGTCTTTGTCAAGGCAGGAGTGTGTGGGTTAAAGAGTGCGATCTATTTATAGTATCACTGTAATTGTATATTTACACATACCAGGTGCAGCGTTCCATCCACTCGAGCACATGCTCTTTCTGGACATCATCGACAAGGCGTACCACTGTGCGCCTGCCAAAGAAAGGTAGTGGAGTAGCCCGACTAGTAACAGAAGTTGTCAGTTGTCTTTGCTTAGGACGTGAAGTTAGTTCACTAGTGCTTTCGCAAATATTACAACCTACCCCACGTACACCTTGAACACCAAGCCTAATTCCCCTTCCAGCACGGCCTCGCTTTTTACCAGTCATATTGCTCAGATAGTGTGGTAGGAGCACAGTCAAAGCAACAAAAAAATAGATTTTAAACTCTGCACCACCTCTGCAAACAGCTGAATTTCAGTGACAGTAAATTCAAATTTGAAATATGGCGTGTTGTATCGTTTTAGTCACAGATAAAAGAATTGTTTGAGTGTGGATGAGGTCTGTGTGACAAAGAAGATATGCTGCAAACAATGTGAAAGTCAAGTCCACTACTTTGACACTAGGAACAGAAGAATTTTTTTGTGGCCTCTGTATCAGGCCTCTATAACACACTAGATGCTACAAACTATTTGAATGTGAGATGTCCCATACTCTATGACACTAGTAGCAGAAGTATTTTTTGTGGCCTCTGTATCAGGCCTCTATAACACACAAGATGCTACAAACTATTTGAATGTGAAATGTCCCATACTGTATGACACTAGGAACAGAAGAATTTGGTGTGGCTTCTGTATCAGGTCTCTATAACCCACTAGATGCTACAAACTTTTGAAAGTCAGGTCTCCTACTGTATGACACTAGGAACAGAAGAATTTGGTGTGGCTTCTGTATCAGGTCTCTATAACCCACTAGATGCTACAAACTATTTGAAAGTCAGGTCTCCTACTGTATGACACTAGGAACAGAAGAATTTGGTGTGGCTTCTGTATCAGGTCTCTATAACCCACTAGATGCTACAAACTATTTGAAAGTCAGGTCTCCTACTGTATGACACTAGGAACAGAAGAATTTGGTGTGGCTTCTGTATCAGGTCTCTATAACCCACTAGATGCTTCAAACTATTTGAAAGTCAGGTCTCCTACTGTATGACACTAGGAACAGAAGATTTTTTTTGTGGCCTCTTTATCAGGCCACTATAACACACTAGATGCTACAAACTATATGAAAAACAGGTCCCCTACTGTATGACACTAGGAACAGAAGATTTTTTTGTGGCCTATGGATCAGGCCTCTATAACACACTAGATGCTGCAAACTATTTGAAAGTCAGATCCCCTACTGTATGACACTAGGAACAGAAGATTTTTTGTGGCCTCTGTATCAGGCCTCTATAACACACTAGATGCTACAAACTATTTGAATGTGAGATGTCCCCTACTGTATGACACTAGGAACAGAAGAATTTTGTGTGCCCTCTGTATTAGGCCTCTATAACACACTAGATGCTGTAAACTATTTGAAAACTAGTTCTTCTACTTATGATACTAGGAACAGAAGGAGTTATTGGTGACCTCTGACTCAGACCTCTATAACACACTAGATGCTACAAACTATTTGAATGTGAAATGTCCCCTACTGTATGACACTAGGAATAGAAGAATTTGGTGTGGCTTCTGTATCAGGCCTCTATCACGCCCCCCGAAGAAGCACTGTAGCGAAACGCGTGTTGGGGTCCTCCTGCTCACATCTTGTAAGTTTTTGGTGTCCGATTCTTTCATGCACTCTTTTTGATTTATCTGTATGCCTGATCATATGTGTTGATACTACCTAATATGGTGGATACGTAAACTGCCTGCTGCATATTCAGTTTGATTTGATTTAGCCACTTATACTTACCTACATATGATGTCTCAATTATATATCCTTTTTTGGATTAAATGAGACAAGTTGCACTATGCACGATTATTTTTTGACATATGCCATTCATTGGGATTGTTTGTCCAATTTTGGACTAAGTTGCACTAGGCACTTTACTCTTTGATACACATTGCTCATATGTGGGATTATTCATATTTGGCGGTCATGTGAATCATATCTTGGTGATATTTTGACCTTATGGTTGATTGTAATGCACTATACACTTTATTTATAATTTTGAAGAACAATAGGTTTATGGAATAATTGCATTTTATCTATATCGCTGATGAATATCATTAGTATTATATACATCTTCTTATGATTCAGGACTAATTTTGACTATATTGATGTGCATTGATGTGCTAAAATTCTTATTAAATCTGTGATACCTTTTCTTACTCTATGTGATATCTAGGCGTAGCCTTTTCCCTTGTATTATGTATTACACATTACCTATTGAATTTTGATTGATCTTTTATCAATTTTTTTGTAACAATAAAAACCTATTTTTTATAATTGCTCCTAGTCCATATTTTCTTGGGTATTTGTTCAATTATATGGATGAGTATATCATCATTTAGCTTTTTGTTTGGGATAAACTATATGAAAAACAGGTCCCCTATTGTATGACACTGGTTACAGAAGAATTTTTTTTGGCCTCTGTATCAGGCCTCTATAACACACTAGATCCTGCAAACTATTTGAAAGTTAGGTTTCCTACTGTATTACACTAGGAACAGAAGGAGTTATTGGTGACCTCTGAATCAGGCCTCTATAACACACTAGATGCTACAAACTATTTGAATGTGAGATGTCCCCTACTGTATGACACTAGGAACAGAAGAATTTGTGTGGCCTCTGTATCAGACCTCTATAACACACTAGATCCTGCAAACTATTTGAAAGTTAGTTGTCGTACTGTATGACACTAGGAACAGAAGGAGCTTATGGTGACATCTGAATCAGGCCACTATAACACACAAGATGCTACAAACTTTTTGAATGTGAGATGTCCCTACTGTATGACACTAGGAACAGAAGAATTTGGTGTGGCTTCTGTATCAGGCCTCTATAACACACTAGATGCTTCAAACTTTTTGAAAATCAGGTCTCCTACTGTATGACACTAGGAATAGAAGAATTTTTTTGTGGACTCTGTATCAGGCCTCTATAACACACTAGATGCTACAAACTATTTGAAAGTCAGGTCCCCTACTGTATGACACTAGGAGCAGAAGGATTTTTGGTGGCCTCTAGATCAGGCCTCTATAACACACTGGATGCTGCAAACTTTTTGAATGTCAGGTCCCCTACTGAATGACACTAGGAACAGAAGAATTTTTTTGCGGCCTCTGTATCAGACCTCTGTAACACTATAGATGCTACAAACTAATTGAATGTGAGTTGTCCCCTACTGTATGACACTAGGAACAGAAGGATTTTTTGGTGACTTCTGGATCAGGCCTCTACAGCTTAATTTCAACCCAACAAAATGACAAAGTGTGATATGGTGGGTTTTCTAACTTTTTGCAACTGAAAAATTATGTATCTTTTTAATGTGCCTTAGGTCTGCAGTTTCAATAGAAGCAGTGCACAACACACTTGTAGGACATGAGCCCTGCTGGCTTTATCTGTGGCCAAAAAATAAAAATGCTGGAAGATAAATTTAACAGTCACACTGGACAGTAGCTAGCTACACTATCTGACTGATATATAAACACCTAGCTAACTAGCTAAAATCTTGCTGCTAACAGTGCCAGTATCAGGAGCAGACTCTCTGTGCTGTTACAGTGTAACATGGTGGTAATGGTGCTAAAACAAGATGTTTGCTATATGAAGAGGGACATGTGATTTCAACAGCCATTGACACAAGCCGTTGTGTCAGGACATTGTGGGTGTTTCCCGCGCCCTGATTGGCTAGCCGCAATGTGCACACATAAAGTTAGGGGAAAAAATAACTTTATAAGAACAGCACACCTCTCCCCTCATCAAACACATGTCATACGCTCATGATACACCACCATTATCATTGGTAAAGTGCTGAAAATACTTTTTTGGCAACACAAATATTTTCAAACACTTTTACAGAATGTTACCAATTTTTTCCAATTTTATAAAATTTTGCTCGTGTTTCCGATCAAGAATCTGAATGTGCCATATTCGTGGTGAATTTATGTTTGGCGATCATTTTCCCAAAAATTCGCTCACTACTATTCAGGATGTGTAGCCCTGTGTGTAAGGCACACAGTACCCTGGAGGATGTGCGGAGAGGTAACAGTTTAATGCTCGATATCCATTCACTCCATCACACACTTTAGACACACCCATAGGGTATATAAGCTAGTGACATTCAGCAGAGACAAGGCAGTCTAGTCTGGACTTGTAGGGAGGAAGAAGTTCAGCCAGATCCTGTCAGCAGTTCTTAAAGTGGAGGCTAGTAAGGGTGAGCCAGTTCACCTTAGCCTAGTCAGAGCTGTGCCTAACCAGAAGACAGAGACAATTAAGGAAAAGAAGAGTTAGCAGCAGAAACTTCAGTCGCCTGTCCCAAGGACAGTGAAGTTCAGTCGACGTGCTCCTGAACTAGGAGAATACTGAGAATCTGTCAGCAAGCTCCAAGGAAGAAGCAAGAAAGGATTAACTTGTATTACCTTAGGAAGTGTGGAGTGCTTATGTTAAAAGCGCGAACAGGGCGAAGGGCGCAGTGGAAGAAACAGAGAAGTGCCTTAGGTATAGGATACCTGCACAAATTATCCGGTCACTGGGGACCGAAGTGTCGCTACAGCTTCAGGCGTAGTGATAGAAAAACCAGAGTCTTACTGGACCTTAGGTCACAGAAAGCAGCCCTTGGAGTGTCGGTACGTAACATGACAAAAGCAAGAACCTAGTTCCATCACTTGGAAGGCTCCGACCACAAAACTGACCGGGCAGTACAGCTATGGAGTTAGCTGGAGTATTCGGAGTGAACTTAGCTCTATGCTAGTTGGACTCATCATATTGGAAGTAAAGGAGGCCTCTAACCTGTTCAGCTGTTATCTCGAAGCACATCCTCCACCCCGACCAGCCTCCCTGGGACCTGCCTAACATCTGACAAGTAAAAGGTATGGAAAGACGCTGGATGGTGTGAGACTGATTCATTTATCTGCACCCTACATCATTAATACCATAGACTTTGAGGGACCAGTCCCACCTGTGGGGGACCCGTCATCTAGCTGCCACAACATCCCCTCAGAGATCTACTGCAGCGCTGGTCTTAGTGATCAGACAACTACAGGTGGCATCACGAACTGTTATCTACCAAATCCCCTGTAAATAAACCCTTTAACGCCTGACCGCCAGGGACACGGACCGAGCCACGCTACCAGTGACATCCCCTATAGAAATCTACAGGCTCGGCTCCGAGTACCCCATATCCCTGGTAACCCACAATTGTGGTGCGCGGGTCACATAAACTTGGCGTCACGAACAGGATGCGAAAACTTGCAAGATTGTGAGTCCTGTGTGCCTGTGGAATGTTTCAGTGAAAAAGGACTGTTTGCACTTTTGGCGGCAAATACCGCCATCTTTGCCGCCAGATTCGCGCCCTGAGGCACTGGTGAAGAAGGTGGGCGTACCTTCGTGGGCGTGTACCCCCCTGAAGCGCGAAAAGTTATGGCCGCCCTCTCCAAGGCCTATTACAATGTGCGATCCAGCCCTACAGCAAAAGAGATCCGCCTCCTCTTCACCTTCCCTGCGAAGAGGAGGAGACGCAAACCCCGCCTCCACGGAAGAGACCAGACTGTTCTGAAAAAGTACCAGAGTTGGACTTGGAGTATGATGGAAGCGGGACGTGTGCAGCCGAGCAGGGAGGCGGAGGAGGGCGGGCCCGTTCCCCAGCCGGGCTGCCACTGGAACCGGAGCCATTTGTGGTCCGGCACCTGCGGCAGGCCTTGCTGGAGATTGGAGAGGAGAACACAAGGTTAAAGAAAGTGATCCTGCAACGACCTGGCGTGGAGGAGATTGAGAAACGCCGGCGTAACCAGATACAGCGGCGGCTGTGGGACGCGGTGTTCTCTCCCTTCGACGACCCTCCGCCATTTGAATTGCCCAAATTTCTGCTGCCCAAGGCTAAGAAGCAACCGGAGGCTACCCCCAAAAGGACCGACCCTGATCCCATCGATGGAGCGGTGGAGGCGAAGGAGGTTGAGGAGGTCCAGCCAGTACCGGAACGCCCGCCCGGCCAGGAGGCCGCAGCAGATGATTGTTCCCCGGTAGGGACACCGGAGGGATCCTGTCCATCGTTGCCAGACGTCGACTGGGATGCAATGGAGCGGATTGATGACGTCACGTACGCGGTCCAGTGGGAAAGAGAGATGCCGTGTCGCAAAGAGGAGCAGCGACGCCGGCAGGAGGAAGAGCGTGAGGTGCAGCGTAACCGACAGCGGCAGCATGCAGAGCTCATCGCGGACAAGGAGACCGTTCGCCGCGATAAAGGTACCCGGAGGGAACCACGACGTCAGGGGTGCGTCACCGAATTCCAGTTCCGCAAGGGCTGGGGTTTTATCCGGGAACCGGGACTTTACCCAGGGGTATTTGTGAGCCGACGCGATGTAGAGTCCCACCTACCACAAGGCCATCCCGGGAGGGACCTGATCAATGGGGACATAGTCACCTACACACGGCACTGGGGTATGAAGGGATAGTATGCCCTTAATGTCACAATCGTCCGTGACCCCGTCCCTGACGCAGGTAACGTCACCATTGCCAGCGCGTCACAATCCCGAGCTCCCGCTGCACCAGGCAGTGCCCCGGCATCGCCCCCTGAATGTCCATTGCAGTTTGAAGCGCCCCCGGCATATTCTGCTCTGCCAGAGCCTCGCACCAAATCGCAACCCGCGACCCGTTCAAATCACAAATTATTCCGCCGGACGTGGCGGCACTAGCAGCGATGCCATCAGTATCTTGTGATGACGAGAAAGCACCCGGCGTGCCCCAAGCGGTTCGCACAAGGACTGTAGCGACCCAAACCCTGATAGCAGGTCACGACCTGTTTGTCATGTGCTCTAAGGAGCATCGCATTGTTCCAGCCCCCGGGGTGGAAAATGTAATTGAAGTCTGCAAGAAAATGTGAAGACCGGTAGGACCCAGACAGGGGTTTACCGCAACTAAGAAGATGTAAAAAGTTTTGATAAAAGGAAATAATTGCTGTTTTGCACTTTATTGCTATGTATAGTGTTTACATAGTTTTATATATATTGAGTAGAATACCCGGCTGGGTACAAGAATGAAAATTTTGAAAAGTTGAAGAATTTTGAGGAATTAAAAAGTAATATGTTGATTGCATAGTTTTACATATAGAATACCCTGGTTGGGTAAATATCGTTAGATATATAATGTAAATATTGAAGTGAAAAGTATATATGTGTCCTTAACCATGCCATGGACTGAGAGGCTGAGGACTGTGCCAGCCCAGAACTTATCTTTGTACATAGTTGCGCTTCGGTGCATTATATTGGTTTTACACGAAGCCACTATTATACAACTACCTCAGAAGAAAAACCCGTGTGGTGGGACCAGAAAGAGGTCTGCAATAAAGTCCTGCAGCCCACCCAGGACCTACGTGGGAGGTTTTTGGTGCGGGTCCTCCAAAAAGAATAAAGTCAAGTATTAATGCGAATATTTATTGAGTGTCTTGATGTTTTGATACTTTTGTATTTTCCTACTGTACAAAATGCAACGTTTAAGAATCCTCACCTCCCGGATGGGAAGAGTTGTAATGTTTATTGTTAATGCAAAACAAAATGTCTTTCTTCTTATATTTCACAGCCCGGGAGTGCTGTATTTTACCAAGGGGGAATGTGTAGCCCTGTGTGTAAGGCACACAGTACCCTGGAGGATGTGCGGAGAGGTAACAGTTTAATGCTCGATATCCATTCACTCCATCACACACTTTAGACACACCCATAGGGTATATAAGCTAGTGACATTCAGCAGAGACAAGGCAGTCTAGTCTGGACTTGTAGGGAGGAAGAAGTTCAGCCAGATCCTGTCAGCAGTTCTTAAAGTGGAGGGTAGTAAGGGTGAGCCAGTTCACCTTAGCCTAGTCAGAGCTGTGCCTAACCAGAAGACAGAGACAATTAAGGAAAAGAAGAGTTAGCAGCAGAAACTTCAGTCGCCTGTCCCAAGGACAGTGAAGTTCAGTCGACGTGCTCCTGAACTAGGAGAATACTGAGAATCTGTCAGCAAGCTCCAAGGAAGAAGCAAGAAAGGATTAACTTGTATTACCTTAGGAAGTGTGGAGTGCTTATGTTAAAAGCGCGAACAGGGCGAAGGGCGCAGTGGAAGAAACAGAGAAGTGCCTTAGGTATAGGATACCTGCACAAATTATCCGGTCACTGGGGACCGAAGTGTCGCTACAGCTTCAGGCGTAGTGATAGAAAAACCAGAGTCTTACTGGACCTTAGGTCGCAGAAAGCAGCCCTTGGAGTGTCGGTACGTAACATGACAAAAGCAAGAACCTAGTTCCATCACTTGGAAGGCTCCGACCACAAAACTGACCGGGCAGTACAGCTATGGAGTTAGCTGGAGTATTCGGAGTGAACTTAGCTCTATGCTAGTTGGACTCATCATATTGGAAGTAAAGGAGGCCTCTAACCTGTTCAGCTGTTATCTCGAAGCACATCCTCCACCCCGACCAGCCTCCCTGGGACCTGCCTAACATCTGACAAGTAAAAGGTATGGAAAGACGCTGGATGGTGTGAGACTGATTCATTTATCTGCACCCTACATCATTAATACCATAGACTTTGAGGGACCAGTCCCACCTGTGGGGGACCCGTCATCTAGCTGCCACAACATCCCCTCAGAGATCTACTGCAGCGCTGGTCTTAGTGATCAGACAACTACAGGTGGCGTCACGAACTGTTATCTACCAAATCCCCTGTAAATAAACCCTTTAACGCCTGACCGCCAGGGACACGGACCGAGCCACGCTACCAGTGACATCCCCTATAGAAATCTACAGGCTCGGCTCCGAGTACCCCATATCCCTGGTAACCCACAATTGTGGTGCGCGGGTCACACAAGGACCTGGAAGACTTGCTGTGGTAAATGGAACCATGAATTCTGATGTCTACCGAAAAATCCTGAAAAAGAATATCTGGCCATCTGTTCGTGATCTAAAGCTCAAGCGATATTGGGTTGCGCAGGAGTACAATGGTCCAAAATACACCAGCAAGCCCACCTCTGAATGTGTTAGGCCGGTTTCACACATCAGTGGCTCCGGTATATGTAGTGACAGTTTTCTCACGTACCGGAGACACTGACACACGTAGACCTATTAAAATGAACCGTGTGTCCGTGTGCAAAACATGGAGACATGTTAGTGTTTGTGGGAGCGCACGGTCCTCAAAATGTGCTGCACACGGCACATGGAGAACAGTTCACACTGTCTTCCGTGTACATGGACGGCTGCCGGGGAAGAAGCGCTACAGTAAGCGCTGTTCCCCTGCCTGTGGTGCTGAAGCCGGCTGTCATTATTCTCTCCTGCTCTGCCGGCAACAGCGAGCAGGAGAGAATGAATGAAAAAAAAAATCGACGTGGGATCCCCTTACTTTTTGAACCAACCCGGCAAAACTATACAGGTGCGGGCTGCTATTCTCAGGCTGGAAAGGGGCCATGAATATGGGCCCCCCAGCCTAAAAACAGCAGCCCGCAGCTGCCCAAAAAGGCGCATATATTGGAAGCGCCTATTCTGGAGCTTTGTGGGGTTCTTCCCACTTGCGCTGTATCAGTGGCAAGTGGGGTGTAAGGTTCTGTGTACATGTTCCTGAAACTCAGTTTGTTCGTCAGCCATTTTACTTTCTGTCTTGCTGCAGCTATCTTGCCCTCAGTCAAAATGGAGTTTCCAGTTTGCATGTTCCCGCCCTGATTCTCTCCTTTTGCTTCTTAAGCAGCCACAGCTGAGCAATCAGTGCTTCAGAATCTAGCCTGCAGTGAACCTGTGACCTGACTCCTAAAGCCTTGGACCTTGTACTCCAGCTATTCCTACTGAGGAACTCTGAAGCACTTGTGGACTCTGAACCCTGCTCTTGCTCTTTGAAAGACCCACGTTTGCATGGACTTACGGTAACAGAGAAGAAGATCCTGAACCTGTTGTGGAGAGTGATTGCTGAGCTTAGATTACTCTGGCCTGCTGTGTCTCCTGCTTCTGTGTCTGCAAACTGTGTGACTATTTTTGCCAACTTGTATGAAGTAATACAAGACTTTCTATATCAAACCTGTGTCTCATGTATTTTCATCGCACCCAAGCACAAGACGCTATATGAACTGTACTACATACATTACAAGATTCTGAAGCCAAAACGTTAGTGTCTGCTGGGTCTGGAAAGGCTGTGTCTGCTGTAACTGTGGATATCGGATGTCCGGTTGTACTTTCTGTGATGACAGTGCTTGTGACTTCTCACAACCATTCCAGGTGAGCAATTCCCTTAAGTGTTTTTTTTTTCTGCAGTGTTACCACAGGTAAACACTATTGTTTTTTTTTTTCTCTTTTCTCTTTTTTGTCTGCTGTAACTGTGGATATCAGATGTCCGGGTGAACTTTCTGTGATGATAGTGGTTGTGACTTCTCACAACCATTCCAGGTGAGCAGTTCCCTTAATTTTTTTTCTCTCTGCAGTGTTACCACAGGTAAACACTATTGTTTTTTTTTTTTCTCCTCTCCTCTTCTTCCAGTACTCCTGTCTTAAAAGATCTGGAAAATGGAGGCCCGCATAAAGGAACTTTGCGGAGTGACTGATAATATCCTTGCAGATTTGCAGAATATAAAGACCCGTTTTTCAAGCCTACAGGACCTCACTAATCACAATTTGCAAGTGTTTGGACAGACTGCCCAGGATTTGCGAGCCAGGATTGAGGTTCTAGAAGAGCGAGTCCAGGCTCCTGCCGTAGCCCCGAGTTCTGGGATTCCCAAGTTGCCCCCTTTTCGTTTTGGCGGTGAACGTGAGAAATTCAGGGGATTTATTAATCAATGCAATCTTTTTTTTTTCTGCACATGCTTCACAATTTCCCACTGAACGATCTAAGGTGCTTACTATAATTATGTTGCTTACCAACAAGGCTTTGATGTGGGCAAACCCTCTGATTGAGACTGAGGATGATTGTTTGAATCACCTTGATGCTTTTATTTCAGCCATGGGGCAGGTGTTTGATGACCCCAATCGAGGTGCAACAGCTGAAGCAGCCATGTTAGCTTTGCGCCAAGGTAAGCACTCGGTAGCTGAATATGCCTTGGATTTCAGGAGATGGGCCCTTGATACCACCTGGGACAGTTCCGCCAAAAAATCTATTTTTCGAAAGGGGTTATCTCCACTGATTAAGGATGAACTTGCTCGTGCCGACCCTCCCACTGCGTTAGGTGACTTTATTAACTACTGCATCCGTATTGATACTCGTCTGACTGAACGCAGGCAAGAGAGATGGTTCGAAAGCAATCGCACTAACCTTTTCCTACCTTCCTCTCCAGCTAAGGAACCTTTGAGTAGGATTACACGGCAAACTGAACCTGAACCCATGCAGGTAGACTCTTTACAACGACGGTGTAATGTATGTAGTACAGTTCATATAGCGTCTTGTGCTTGGGTGCGATGAAAACACAGGAGTCACAGGTTTGATATAGAAAAGTCCTGTATTACTTCATACAAGTTGGCAGAAATAGTCACACAGTTTGCAGACACAGAAACAGGAGACACAGCAGGCCAGAGTAATCCAAGCTCAGCAATCACTCTCCAATACAGATTCAGGATCTTCTTCTCTGTTACCGTAAGTCCATGCAAACGTGGGTCTTTCAAAGAGCAGGGTTCAGAGTCCACAAGTGCTTCAGAGTTCCTCAGTAGGAATAGCTGGAGTACAAGGTCCAAGGCTTACAGGAGTCAAGTCACAGGTTCACTGCAGGCTAGATTCTGAAGCACTGATTGCTCAGCTGTGGCTGCTTAAGAAGCAAAGGAGAGAATCAGGGCGGGAACATGCAAGCTGGAAACTCCATTTTGACTGAGGGCAAGATAGCTGCAGCAAGACAGAAAGTAAAATGGCTGACGAACAAACTGAGTTTCAGGAATATATACATAGAACCTTACATTACTCCCCCCTTAAGGACAACCTCCGGATGACCTCAGACCAGGCTTGTGTGGGTACCTCTGATGAAACTGACGGAGCAAGCGAGGAGCATTAACGTTATTGACCGGTTCCCATGAGTTGTCCTCCACTGGGTAGCCCTGCCATTTAATCAGATATTGTAACTGATTTCTATACAACCTGGAATCTAAAATCCTTTCCACCACAAATTCTTCCTGACCATCGACTAGCACTGGGTCAGGGCAAGGAGAGGAACGTCCAGGAAACGTATTGGGTGTCGCAGCCTTTAGTAGGGATACATGAAAGACAGGGTGGATTCTCATAGTTCTGGGCAGTTGAAGACGACAAGCAACGGCACTTATAATTTTACTGATTTTATAGGGTCCAATGTACTTATGTCCCAACTTAGACGATGGAATCCTTAACTTAAGATTTCTGGTTGACAGCCAGACCAAGTCTCCTACCTTGAAAGCTGGTGCAGGTTTACGAAATTTATCTGCTGCTTTCTTGTACCTTTCTTGAGTCGATTCCAGATTTTCCTTTAGAAGATCCATATTCTTCTGTAAAGACGTGATTCTTTCAGCCACTGCTGGTAAAGGCGTTTCTATGGGAAATCGTGGTAGAATGTTAGGATGATAACCTAGATTAGAGTAAAAAGGAGACTGTTTAGTGGAGGCACTCTGAGAGTTGTTATACGAGAACTCAGCTAATGGAAGTAGATCCACCCAATCATCCTGTAGGTGGCAGATAAAGCAGCGGAGATACTGCTCCAGGGTTTGATTGGTTCGTTCGGTCTGTCCATTAGTCTGGGGATGAAAAGCAGAAGAAAGGTTTACTTTAATGTCCAATGCTGCACAGAAATTTTGCCAAAACCTAGAAGTGAATTGCACCCCTCGATCCGAAATAACCTCATCCGGTACTCCATGTAAGCGAAACACATCTTTAATCATCAAATCTGATGTCTGTTTTGCAGTGGGTAAGCCGACACAAGGGATAAAATGAGCTGCCTTTGTTAGACGGTCAACCACCACTAGAATGGTGTTCTTCCCCTGAGAGGTTGGTAACTCCACAATGAAGTCCATAGAAATGGATCCCCACGGGCGGGACGGGGTGGGAAGAGGCTGTAACAGACCAGTTGGTGAGGAGCGAGGTGTTTTGCATCTTGCACAGACCTCACATGAAGTGACATAGTTCAAAACATCCTTCCTGCAAGTGGGCCACCAAAAGAAACGAGAAAGAAATTCCTGTGTCTTTAGAATTCCTCTATGCCCAGCTATCTTGGAATTGTGAATGAGTTGCAATACTCTTAATCTGACTGTTTCAGGAATATTCAGACGTTGTCCCTGAACCCACACACCATTCTTAAAGACAAGACTTACGTCCCTTGGGGGTTGTGCCAAAAAGGAATCCGCATGGTATGCTTCCTTGATGTCCTTAAGTAGGTCTTGATTATGAATTACTCCTAGGAATCTAGAGTCAGGAAGAATAGTCTTAGGAGGAGTAATTGGACGTGTCTCTGCTGAGTAAATCCTAGAGAGTGCATCAGCCTTTCCATTGCGCGATCCTGGTCTATAAGAGATGATAAAATTAAATTGGTTTAAGAAAAGATTCCAGCGAGCCTGGCGAGGAGTCAGGCACTTAGCCGACCTGATAAACTCAAGGTTACGATGATCTGTCAGGACGACTATTTGCTGTGCAGCACCCTGAAGAAGGTGTCTCCATTCTTTGAAGGCGGCAATAATGGCCAACAACTCTCTATTGCCCACATCGTAGTTCCTCTCAGCCGAAGACAACTGCTGGGAAAAGAAGGCACAGGGATGCAAGACATTCTTCTCACCTGTTCTCTGAGAGAGTATAGCTCCAACGGCACAGTCTGAAGCATCCACCTCTATTATGAAGGCAAGCTCGGGGTTGGGATGTACTAGGATAGGTGCAGTGGTAAATTTATCTTTTAGATGGGAAAATGCTTCCTGGGCTTGGGGAGTCCAGGAAAACCTAGACTCTTTCCGGGTAAGTTGAGTGATAGGTGACACTACCTCAGAGAAATTTCTAATGAAACGTCTATAGAAGTTGGCAAACCCGATGAAGCGCTGTACCTCCTTCACATTTCTAGGACTTGGCCAATCCTTGATGGCTTGGGTTTTGCTTCCATCCATACTAATTCCTTGTGTAGACAGTACATACCCCAGAAATTGAATTTCGGTCCTATGGAATTCACACTTTTCAAGTTTGATGTAAAGATGATTTTGTCTTAGACGTTCCAAGACCATTCTCACATGTCCATGATGTTCCTCTGTGGAGTTAGAAAAAATTAGAATATCATCCAAATAAATTACCACGAATGTATCTAGGAGATCCCTGAAGATGTCATTCACCAAGTGTTGGAAAGTGGCTGGGGCGGTACTCAGACCAAAAGGCATAACTAGATATTCAAAGTGTCCATAGCGTGACCTAAATGCAGTCTTCCATTCATCCCCAGGTCTAATACGGACTAAGTTATAGGCCCCACGAAGATCTAGTTTAGAAAAAATTTTGGCATGTCGCACTCTCTCCAATAACTCAGGGATTAAAGGCAATGGATAACGGTTTCTAATAGTAACCTTATTGAGTTCCCTATAGTCTACGCATGGTCTCAGAGATCCATCTTTCTTCTTTACAAAGAAGATGGGTGCACCTGCAGGAGATGAAGAGGGGCGTATGAAGCCCTTGGCTAGATTTTCATCTATGTAATCCTTTAAAGCCTTTAGCTCGGGCCCCGCCAGGGGGTAGATCTTACCAAAAGGTATCTCTGCTCCAGGCAATAATTCAATTGGACAATCATATGGACGGTGAGGAGGAAGCTGGTCAGCGTTCTTCTTGTCACATAAATCCACATAGTCCTGGTATACAGCTGGTAGTTCAGGGACTGACATGATTCCTTTAGGAACAGAGCAAGCTGAAACTTTTGGACTCATCTGTTTCTCTGGAAAGTGTAATTCCTTGGTCTCCCAGTTAATGGTAGGATTCTGAGCCTGCAGCCATGGTAGCCCTAGAATAATGGGAAAGTAGGGAGAAGAGATAAGCATAAAGGACAGTTTCTCTTGATGATCTTTACCCATAAGAACCCTCAGAGGCTCTGTTTCCTGATCCACTGGTCCAGAGGTCAGCAGGGAGCCATCCACAGTTTCCATCTGTACTGGAGTAGCCTTCTTCACTGAACGTATTCCCTGTTTCAGAGCAAAGGAGACATCCATAAAATTTCCACTTGCCCCTGAGTCGATCATAGCAGAGCTAGACACCCAAGCTGAGTCAACCCAGAGTTTGATGGAAAGAAAGCAATGAGAATTGTTTTTCTTACAACTCAGCTGGGACACCGCTGAGGAAACTTGAAAAATGGCAGCGTTTACACAGTCAACGTCCTCAGAGGTAACGGAGTTTAAGTCCGAGAAATCAAGATCTGTTGCTGCAGATCTCTCTGGAGCCTGAGGCTCGGACCTGACAGATCCCCTCTCGCAACACTCACAATGAATGAGTGCTGCAGTAGTCTTTCGAGAACGGCTGGGGCAGTTTATAATGAAGTGCCCTGACTTACCACAATAGAAACATAGATTCTCCTTAAAACGATGTTCCTTGCGTGCATAACTAACCCGTCGTTGTAAAGAGTCTACCTGCATGGGTTCAGGTTCAGGTTCCCGTGTAATCCTACTCAAAGGTTCCTTAGCTGGAGAGGAAGGTAGGAAAAGGTTAGTACGATTGCTTTCGAACCATCTCTCTTGCCTGCGTTCAGTCAGACGAGTATCAATACGGATGCAGTAGTTAATAAAGTCACCTAACGCAGTGGGAGGGTCGGCACGAGCAAGTTCATCCTTAATCAGTGGAGATAACCCCTTTCGAAAAATAGATTTTTTGGCGGAACTGTCCCAGGTGGTATCAAGGGCCCATCTCCTGAAATCCAAGGCATATTCAGCTACCGAGTGCTTACCTTGGCGCAAAGCTAACATGGCTGCTTCAGCTGTTGCACCTCGATTGGGGTCATCAAACACCTGCCCCATGGCTGAAATAAAATCATCAAGGTGATTCAAACAATCATCCTCAGTCTCAATCAGAGGGTTTGCCCACATTAAAGCCTTGTTGGTAAGCAACATAATTATAGTAAGCACCTTAGATCGTTCAGTGGGAAATTGTGAAGCATGTGCAGAAAAAAAAGATTGCATTGATTAATAAATCCCCTGAATTTCTCACGTTCACCGCCAAAACGAAAAGGGGGCAACTTGGGAATCCCAGCACTCGGGGCTACGGCAGGAGCCTGGACTCGCCCCTCTAGAACCTCAATCCTGGCTCGCAAATCCTGGGTAGTCTGTCCAACCACTTGCAAATTGTGATTATTGAGGTCCTGTAGATTTGTAAAACGGGTCTTTATATTCTGCAAATCTGCAAGGATATTATCAGTCACTCCGCAAAGTTCCTTTATGCGGGCCTCCATTTTCCAGATCTTTTAAGACAGGATTACTGGAAGAAGAGGAGAGAAAAAAAACAATAGTGTTCACCTGTGGCAACACTGCAGAGAGAAAAAAAAATTAAGGGAACTGCTCACCTGGAATGGTTGTGAGAAGTCACAACCACTATCATCACAGAAAGTTTCAACCAGACATCTGATATCCAGAGTTACAGCAGACAAAAAAAAAGAAAAGAAAGGAAAAAAAAAAAAAAAAACAATAGTGTTTACCTGTGGTAACACTGCAAAAAGAAAAAACTTAAGGGAATTGCTCACCTGGAATGGTTGTGAGAAGTCACAACCACTGTCATCACAGAAAGTACAACCGGACGTCTGATATCCACAGTACAGCAGACACAGCCTTCCAGACCCAGCAGACACTAACGTTTTGGCTTCAGAATCTTGTAATGTATGTAGTACAGTTCATATAGCGTCTTGTGCTTGGGTGCGATGAAAACACAGGAGTCACAGGTTTGATATAGAAAAGTCCTGTATTACTTCATACAAGTTGGCAGAAATAGTCACACAGTTTGCAGACACAGAAACAGGAGACACAGCAGGCCAGAGTAATCCAAGCTCAGCAATCACTCTCCAATACAGATTCAGGATCTTCTTCTCTGTTACCGTAAGTCCATGCAAACGTGGGTCTTTCAAAGAGCAGGGTTTAGAGTCCACAAGTGCTTCAGAGTTCCTCAGTAGGAATAGCTGGAGTACAAGGTCCAAGGCTTACAGGAGTCAAGTCACAGGTTCACTGCAGGCTAGATTCTGAAGCACTGATTGCTCAGCTGTGGCTGCTTAAGAAGCAAAGGAGAGAATCAGGGCGGGAACATGCAAGCTGGAAACTCCATTTTGACTGAGGGCAAGATAGCTGCAGCAAGACAGAAAGTAAAATGGCTGACGAACAAACTGAGTTTCAGGAATATATACATAGAACCTTACAGACGGGTTAGTGATGCATGCAAGGAACATCGTTTTAAGGAAAATCTATGTTTCTATTGTGGTAAGTCAGGGCACTTCATTATAAACTGCCCCAGCCGTTCTTGTAAGACTACTGCAGCACTCATTCATTGTGAGTGTTGCGAGAGGGGATCTGTCAGGTCCGAGCCTCAGGCTCCAGAGAGATCTGCAGCAACAGATCTTGATTTCTCGGACTGAAACTCCGTTACCTCTGAGGACGTTGACTGTGTAAACGCTGCCATTTTTCAAGTTTCCTCAGCGGTGTCCCAGCTGAGTTGTAAGAAAAACAATTCTCATTGCTTTCTTTCCATCAAACTCTGGGTTGACTCAGCTTGGGTGTCTAGCTCTGCTATGATCGACTCAGGGGCAAGTGGAAATTTTATGGATGTCTCCTTTGCTCTGAAGCAGGGGATACGTTCAATGAAGAAGGCTACTCCAGTACAGATGGAAACTGTGGATGGCTCCCTGCTGACCTCTGGACCAGTGGATCAGGAAACAGAGCCTTTGAGGGTTCTTATGGGTAAAGATCATCAAGAGAAACTGTCCTTTATGCTTATCTCTTCTCCCCACTTTCCCATTATTCTAGGGCTACCATGGCTGCAGGCTCAGAATCCTACCATTAACTGGAGACCAAGGAATTACACTTTCCAGAGAAACAGATGAGTCCAAAAGTTTCAGCTTGCTCTGTTCCTAAAGGAACCATGTCAGTCCCTGAACTACCAGCTGTATACCAGGACTATGTGGATTTATGTGACAAGAAGAACGCTGACCAGCTTCCTCCTCACCGTCCATATGATTGTCCAATTGAATTATTGCCTGGAGCAGAGATACCTTTTGGTAAGATCTACCCCTGGCGGGGCCCGAGCTAAAAGCTTTAAAGGATTACATAGACGAAAATCTAGCCAAGGGCTTCATACGCCCCTCTTCATCTCCTGCAGGTGCACCCATCTTCTTTGTAAAGAAGAAAGATGGATCTCTGAGACCATGCGTAGACTATAGGGAACTCAATAAGGTTACTATTAGAAACCGTTATCCATTGCCTTTAATCCCTGAGTTATTGGAGAGAGTGCGACATGCCAAAATTTTCTCTAAACTAGATCTTCGTGGGGCCTATAACTTAGTCCGTATTAGACCTGGGGATGAATGGAAGACTGCATTCAGGTCACGCTATGGACACTTTGAATATCTAGTTATGCCTTTTGGTCTGAGTACCGCCCCAGCCACTTTCCAACACTTGGTGAATGACATCTTCAGGGATCTCCTAGATACATTCGTGGTAATTTATTTGGATGATATTCTAATTTTTTCTAACTCCACAGAGGAACATCATGGACATGTGAGAATGGTCTTGGAACGTCTAAGACAAAATCATCTTTACATCAAACTTGAAAAGTGTGAATTCCATAGGACCGAAATTCAATTTCTGGGGTATGTACTGTCTACACAAGGAATTAGTATGGATGGAAGCAAAACCCAAGCCATCAAGGATTGGCCAAGTCCTGGAAATGTGAAGGAGGTACAGCGCTTCATCGGGTTTGCCAACTTCTATAGACGTTTCATTAGAAATTTCTCTGAGGTAGTGTCACCTATCACCCAACTTACCCGGAAAGAGTCTAGGTTCTCCTGGACTCCCCAAGCCCAGGAAGCATTTTCCCGTCTAAAAGATAAATTTACCACTGCACCTATCCTAGTACATCCCAACCCCGAGCTTGCCTTCATAATAGAGGTGGATGCTTCAGACTGTGCCGTTGGAGCTATACTCTCTCAGAGAACAGGTGAGAAGAATGTCTTGCATCCCTGTGCCTTCTTTTCCCAGCAGTTGTCTTCGGCTGAGAGGAACTACGATGTGGGCAATAGAGAGTTGTTGGCCATTATTGCCGCCTTCAAAGAATGGAGACACCTTCTTCAGGGAGCTGCACAGCAAATAGTCGTCCTGACAGATCATCGTAACCTTGAGTTTATCAGGTCGGCTAAGTGCCTGACTCCTCGCCAGGCTCGCTGGAATCTTTTCTTAAACCAATTTAATTTTATCATTTCTTATAGACCAGGATCGCGCAATGGAAAGGCTGATGCACTCTCTAGGATTTACTCAGCAGAGACACGTCCAATTACTCCTCCTAAGACTATTCTTCCTGACTCTAGATTCCTAGGAGTAATTCATAATCAAGACCTACTTAAGGACATCAAGGAAGCATACCATGCGGATTCCTTTTTGGCACAACCCCCAAGGGACGTAAGTCTTGTCTTTAAGAATGGTGTGTGGATTCAGGGACAACGCCTGTATATTCCTGAAACAGTCAGATTGAGAGTATTGCAACTCATTCACGATTCCAAGATAGCTGGGCATAGAGGAATTCTAAAGACACAGGAATTTCTCTCTCGTTTCTTTTGGTGGCCCACTTGCAGGAAGGATGTTTTAAACTATGTCACTTCATGTGAAGTCTGTGCAAGATGCAAAACACCTCGCTCCTCACCAACTGGTCTGTTACAGCCTCTTCCCACCCCGTCCCGCCCATGGGGATCCATTTCTATGGACTTCATTGTGGAGTTACCAACCTCTCAAGGGAAGAACACCATTCTAGTGGTGGTTGACCGTCTAACAAAGGCAGCTCATTTTATCCCTTGTGTCGGCTTACCCACTGCAAAACAGACATCAGATTTGATGATTAAAGATGTGTTTCGCTTACATGGAGTACCGGATGAGGTTATTTCGGATCGAGGGGTGCAATTCACTTCTAGGTTTTGGCAAAATTTCTGTGCAGCATTGGACATTAAAGTAAACCTTTCTTCTGCTTTTCATCCCCAGACTAATGGACAGACCGAACGAACCAATCAAACCCTGGAGCAGTATCTCCGCTGCTTTATCTGCCACCTACAGGATGATTGGGTGGATCTACTTCCATTAGCTGAGTTCTCGTATAACAACTCTCAGAGTGCCTCCACTAAGCAGTCTCCTTTTTACTCTAATCTAGGTTATCATCCTAACATTCTACCACGATTTCCCATAGAAACGCCTTTACCAGCAGTGGCTGAAAGAATCACGTCTTTACAGAAGAATATGGATATTCTAAAGGAGAATCTGGAATCGGCTCAGGAAAGGTACAAGAAAGCAGCAGATAAATTTCGTAAACCTGCACCAGCTTTCAAGGTAGGAGACTTGGTCTGGCTGTCAACCAGAAATCTTAAGTTAAGGATTCCATCGTCTAAGTTGGGACATAAGTACATTGGACCCTATAAAATCAGTAAAATTATAAGTGCCGTTGCTTGTCGTCTTCAACTGCCCAGAACTATGAGAATTCACCCTGTCTTTCATGTATCCCTACTAAAGGCTGCGACACCCAATACGTTTCCTGGACGTTCTTCTCCTTGCCCTGACCCAGTGCTAGTCGATGGTCAGGAAGAATTTGTGGTGGAAAGGATTTTAGATTCCAGGTTGTATAGAAATCAGTTACAATATCTGATTAAATGGCAGGGCTACCCAGTGGAGGACAACTCATGGGAACCAGTCAATAACGTTAATGCTCCTCGCTTGCTCCGTCAGTTTCATCAGAGGTACCCACACAAGCCTGGCCTGAGGTCATCCGGAGGTTTTCCCTAAGGGGGGAGTAATGTAAGGTTCTGTGTACATGTTCCTGAAACTCAGTTTGTTCGTCAGCCATTTTACTTTCTGTCTTGCTGCAGCTATCTTGCCCTCAGTCAAAATGGAGTTTCCAGCTTGCATGTTCCCGCCCTGATTCTCTCCTTTTGCTTCTTAAGCAGCCACAGCTGAGCAATCAGTGCTTCAGAATCTAGCCTGCAGTGAACCTGTGACCTGACTCCTAAAGCCTTGGACCTTGTACTCCAGCTATTCCTACTGAGGAACTCTGAAGCACTTGTGGACTCTGAACCCTGCTCTTTGAAAGACCCACATTTGCATGGACTTACGGTAACAGAGAAGAAGATCCTGAACCTGTTGTGGAGAGTGATTGCTGAGCTTAGATTACTCTGGCCTGCTGTGTCTCCTGCTTCTGTGTCTGCAAACTGTGTGACTATTTTTGCCAACTTGTATGAAGTAATACAAGACTTTCTATATCAAACCTGTGTCTCATGTATTTTCATCGCACCCAAGCACAAGACGCTATATGAACTGTACTACATACATTACATGGGGTTAATGTCACCTTTCTATTGTAAGGTGACATTAAGCCCGTCTTAGTAATGAAGAGGTGTCGATAAGACACCTTTTCATTACTAATCCTTGAGTTATTCAAGGGTTAAATAAACACACACACAATAAGAAGAAAGTATTTTAATGAAAGAATACACTACACAGTTTTAAAATCTTTATTATACTCGTAATCCCATATCGAAGCCATCGTTCTCCTTGAAAAAAAATACAAAATAAAAAAGCAACAATATACCAATACCTGTTCGCCATACAGTCAAGTCCCATGGCGCAATCCATCTTGGGGGGTTAGTCAGTTTACAGCCAGAGCGCTGCTAATGCAGCTGGTCCAACTGTAAACTACTGGGGAATGAATGGAAACAGTGCCACAGGCTCAGTGACAAGCGGTGATGTCACTCTGTCAGTGCTTGCTGACAGCTTAACTCCTGTGACCTCAGCACCGTGGGAAAATGAATAGGTTACATTACGGTGGAGAACAATAAAACAGGAATTGTTGGAATTCATATAAATAACTAAATGACCATAATATTATTAAAGGATATGTATAAAAACCAAAATGATCCCACAGAACCTGAATAATGGATGGCAAACCACCCGAATAGATATAAAAGAACACCGTACACCGGATATGGATAGGGGAGGAAACAACCTAGACTGGTGAAGCAATGAAATAAAAAAATAATAAAAAGTAATAAAAAAGTTGCAAAACATGCAATAAAAAATATTCTTCATTCAGCAATTGTGCACAGACATAATATAAAATAACAAAATTAAAACACCAAATAGGTCTAATAACATCCAGATAAACAAAGGCTCTAATTAATAAACCAGGAGATAAATACAGTATATAGGATAACTGCTAATCCCAAATAATGTGTGTAAATTAAACAAATTACCAAAAGTGCAACAGCTGAACAGAAAAAAGAAATATATGTGATATATAGTGACCAATTAACATGCGTACAGTGCTACAACATATAAAAGGTGCATATATTAGTGTATATAAATGGTGTATAAACACTATGAACACATGAGCTTGTGATAAAGAATCAGCATCATAATTGCAAAACAAGGGAGTATGCAGTAAAATACAAGCAGACCAACTACCTGGGAGCCACTGGGCGATACAGACAGCCTGGGTGAACGCGCCTCAACGTGCGTTTCGGAAAGTATTTCCTTCGTCAGGGTGTGACATCACCGAAGGTCCTGTGTACTCATCGCTTGCTTCCGACTGCAGCATTCAGCATTTACAAAGCGTGGACTCACAGCATGACAGCAGAGGGGCATCTATTACCGGCCGGAACAGTGCCCGAGAAGATCATAGTGAACCCAGAGGAATCCCAGCACTATCAGAGAACACAGTGAAGTCAGAAGAAACCCAGCACCGGTATATTTGAGGACCTACTGGTCACACACATTGGAGCAATGTTGTGGCAGTGAGGTAGGAACGGCACCTTATTATTCGCTTACCTATCGACCGCTGTTGGACCAAGTATTTTATTTATGAATATGGACGGAATTTGCGGTTTCATGAAAATGGCCCAGTGGGTGGATATTTCCCCCCACCTGAGTTGTGCCTGGTGAGCGTGTCCCTCCCCTGTAATTCTTGTGGGTGAAAAGATCTGGTACCTCTGCCAGCAGCGTTGTCTAAGGTTAATCTTTTTAGCAAATCTTCCACAATGGCACTCTGGCATGCATGCACTGAAAATGGCACGTCTGCCTCCAACACGAGAGAAGAAAATTGCTCCTTGTACCGTGGATCAAGAAAGGTGCACAGTCAGTATTTAGTGGTGGACAAAATGTGTTTCACACGAGGGTCTTGGGTAAGGCATCTGAACTTGAACTGTGCCATGTGTGGCAGATAGTGATGAGAGAGTATACTCGTTGCTCGGGTTTACTCGAGCACACTCAGGTGATCTCCAAGTATTTGGAAGTGCACGGAGATTTAGTTTCTGTTGCCATAGCTGCATGATTTGCGGCTACTTGACAGCCTGAATACTTGTGGGAATTCTATAATGATCAGGCAATCTCCACATATATTCTGGCTGTCAAGTAGCCACAAATCATGCAGCTGCGGCAACAGAAATTAAATCTCCGAGCACTTCCAAACACTAGGAGACCACCCGAGCATGATCGGGAATACCCAAGCAACAAGCATACTCGCTCATCACTAGTGGCAGACTTCAAAGAGTCAAACGCTCAGGGTCCTCATCAAGAAGAACAATAACCATCCTCTCGTCCCCACGTTGCATAGCCTCTTCCTCCTCTTCTTCTTCAGGCCATCTATAATGGACAGGCATGAAGCTGGGATTGGTGGTCCCCGCTGTAGTGCAGACCAAAAAATCCTGTACCTCCTCATCCTTTTCCTGTTCCTCATCATCACTCATTGTGGTCTGAGAATATTGTGTGAGGCTGGGCTGTGAGGTATCAGCCACTGGAAAATCTTGCTGCATAGCCACCTGCTCGGCATTCAAAGCTTCCTCTTTGAGATTCTGCAGCAAATGTTTTAATAGACAGAGTAGCGGGATGGTTATGCTGATAATAGCGTCATCAGCGCTCACCTTCTTGGTGCAGTACTCAAAGTTTTGAAGAACCTCAGCGATCCACATCCACTCGGCAGTTGTTACAGTGAAGGAAATAATTATTTGATCCCTTTCTGATTTTGTATGTTTGCCCACTCACAAAGACACGAACAGTCTCTAATTTTAAGGGTAGGCTAATTTTAACATTGAGAGACAGAATATCAAAAATAAAATCCAGAAAATCCCATTGTATAAATTATATAAATTTATTTCCATTTTGCAGTGAGAAATAAGTATTTGATTCCTTGAGCAAACAATACTTAATACTTGGTGGCAAAACCCTTCATGGCAAGCACTGCAGTCAGACGTTTTTTGTAGTTGATGAGGTGTGCGCACATGTTAGGAGGAATTTTGGTCCACTCCTCTTTGCCAATCATCTCTAAATCATTAAGATTTTGAGGCTGTCGCTTGGCAACTCGGAGCTTCAACTCCCTCCATAAGTTTTCTATCGGATTACGGTCTGGAGACTGGCTAGGCCACTCCATACCTTAAAAAGAGCGGAGAAAAATAGTAGAGGTTTAGATTACTCATTCATACAGTATTGCATACTTTATGTCACATGTGGTATATAACATTAATAGTATAACAGTGGAAAACAAGAGTTTGAAAATTTTGCTTGCTTCTTCAAATTTCTTACCCATACACTATTCCTTGTTCTGTAGTACATTTTTATGATATATAAAACTGAAAAAAAAAATTCAAAATTTTGCTGGGTTACATTTTTCAGCCATAGAGTATTACCCTGTTCTCGGGTTAATTTTGATGTTATACATTATTATCCTCCAAAAACGTTTTAAAAATTTTATCGTCATTATATTAATCACCCATAGACTATTCCTTGGTCTGTAGTACATTTTGTTGATATATAGGCCTCAAAAAACTTGTTCAATATGATACCAATAAATTTGGATCATCCATAGGGTGTTAAATCTAATTGGGAACATTTCATTGCTATAAAAGCCTTAAAAAATTTTTCAAAATGTATGGGTATTATATTGCTCACCCACAGGGTATTACATCTTCTTGGGTATATTTAGTTTCTATATACCGCATATACTCATGTATAAGCAGACCCGTGTATAAGCCGACCCCCCTAATTTTGCAACAAAAAACTGGGAAAACTTATTGACTTGCGTATAAGCCTAGGGTGAAAAATGATTATGCCCCCATATGATGCTCCACAGATTATGCCCCCATATGCTGCACAGATTATGCCCAATATGCTCCACAGATTATGCCCCATATGCTCCAGATTATGCCCCCATATGCTCCAGATTATGCCCAATATGCTTCAGAGATTATGCCCCCATATGCTCCAGATTATGCCCAATATGCTTGAGATTATGCCCCCATATGCTCCAGATTATGCTCCCATATATTCCATAGATTATGCCCCCATATGCTCCAGATAATTCCCCCATATGTTCCACAGATTATGCCCCCATATGCTGCCATATGCTCCAGATTATGCCCCCATATGTTCCACAGATTATGCCCCCATATGCTCCATATTATGCCCCCATATGTTCCACAAATTATGCCCCCATATGTTCCATATTATGCCCCAATATGTTCCACAGCTTATGCCCCCATATGCTCCATATTATGCCCCCATATGCTGCACAATTATGCCTCATATGCTGCTGCTGCAAAAAAAAATGACATACTCACCTCTCGTCGCTGGGGGCCAGGTGCCGGTGTCCTGAGCAGGCGGTGACACTGGCGCGCTATGGGGGACGGGTGCCGGTGTCACCACTCGCTCAGGACCCCGGCACCTGAGATATTTACCTGTCCTCTCTGCACCGCTGCACGCTGCGTCCTCGGCTGTGAATGATCTGGCAGGGGGCGCGGCGCGCACTAACGACGTCATCGCGCCCTCTGCCTGATCATTCACAGCCAGAGGAGTCAGACGAGGACGCAGCGTGCAGTGGTGGAACGGGACAGGTAAAATCGCTATACTCACCCCTCCGCCGGCGCGGTCTCTGCAGCCTCTCCTCTTCTCCCGGCGCTCACCGCAGCGCTGTCTTCCTACCACGGTCACATGGTACCGCTCATTAAAGTCACGAATATGTGCATATTCATGACTTTAATGAGCGGTGCCATGTGACCGCTGCAGGAAGGAGCCGGAGATCGTGGGAGAAACAGGGGGGCTGCAGAGACCGCGCCGGTGGGGGGTGAATATGATCCGACAAACCCGCTCCCCTTACCACTCGACCCCCGTATATGACCCGCATATAAGCCGAGAGAGGGACTTTCAGCCCTTAAAAATGGGCTGAAAATCTCGGCTTATACACGAGTATATACGGTAAGTCTCCAAAAACTTGTTTCAAATTTATCGTTATTATATTGCTCATCCATAGTGTATTACCTCTTCTTGGGTACATTTCTTTGCTATAAAAGGCTCAAAAAAATGTGTTCAAAATTTCTCAGTATTATATTGCCGTATAGACTATTCCGTGGTCTGGAGTACATTTAGTTGATATTAAGCTTCAAAAAACGTAGTCAAAAAATTATCAGTATTATATAGCTCACACATAGAGTATTACATTTTCTTGCGTACAGTTAGTTTCTATTTAAGCCTCCAAAAAGTTGTTCCAAATTTTAGGCTGTGTGCACACATTGCAGATTGGGTGCGCTTTTGTCTCATTTTTTCAGCGCAGATTTGTGACCTAAATCAAAATCTGATGACAGCAAAGTGAATGAGAAACCTAAAGTGTCATGCACCCATTAAGTATTTTTGACTTGCAGATTTGGTGCAGAAAATAATCTGCAGCATGTCAATTCTCTGTGCGTTTTTGCCCTGTGTTTTTCACCATTCACTTAACTCAAATCAGCCAAAAACAATGGGCAAAAATGCACCAAAAACATACCAAAAATGTGCGTTTTTGCAGCTGCGTTTTTCCTGTCAAGAGATGCAGAAATTTTACTCAACGTGTGCACATACCCTTATCGGTATTATATTGCTCACCCATAGACTATTACATGGTCTGGAGTACATTTCCTTGGTATATAACCCTCAAAAGTGCATAGTCTTCATGAGTCTAGGAGTACCAATACATGACAATTTGAACAGAATGTGTATGAGGCCCTTCTTTATGTCTAATACAGGATGTATCTGAGTCCCTTATTTTGGCAGTTCTTGCTTCCTTCATAAATGAAACTGAAATTTCCTATATTTTTAATAAAGAAATCTATTTTGGTTTATGAGATTTTTCAAACTATGAGACGCACCGGACCATAAGACGCACCTAGGTTTTAGTGGAGGAAATTTGGAAAAAAAATTTGAAGCAAAAAATGTGGTCAATTCTGTACTTAATATCCCCAATCCTGGTATATATGGTCCCCTCATCCCCATCCTGGTACACATGGCCCCCTTATCACTATCCTGATATGCATGGACCCCCTCATCCCTACCCTGGTATGCATGGCCCCCTCATCCCGATCTTGGTGTGCATGGCCCTCTTATCCCTATCCTGGTATGCATGGCCCTCATCCCCATCCAGCTATGCATGCCTCCTCATCATTAGCCTATCCTGATATGCATGTCCCCCTTATCTCTAGCCTGGTAGGCATGCCCCCCATCCCTACCCTGGTATTCATGCCCCCCTCATCCATATCCTGGTATGCATGGCCCCTCATCCTTATCCTGGTGTGCATGCCCCCCCTATCCCTATCCTGGTATGCATGGTCCTTGCATCCCTATCCTGGCAGGAATGATCACCCTCATCCCTATCTTGGAATGCAGGGCCTCATCTCATCCTTGTATGCATGGCCCCATCCCTATCCTGGTATGCAGGGCCCCATCCTTAACCTGGTATGATTGGCCCCCATCCTGGTCCCGGTATGCATGGCCCCATCCTTATCCTGGTATGATTGGCCCACACCCCCATCCTGGTATGGCCCCATCAGAAAACATTAAAAAAGCAAACCATTACACTTACCTTCCCGGCGCTCCCTCACAGCGTCTTATTCCGATGCCAACAGCTGCTTTATGCTTGTAAGCAGTGCATGACAGGGATGTCATGCACTGCTTGCAAGCTGAAGGGCAGCTGCCGGAATACTCACTGCTTTGTGCTTCGGTATTGAGTGCATGGAGAGCAGTGAATATTCATTGCTCTTTAATAGCGAGCACAGTGTCAGCTGGGGCCTTGCTGCGGCTGCAAGCGGTCACGTGTCCCCTCTACTTTAGGGAATGAATATTCATTGCATTCCAAGCCCATGGGAGTTAAATGGGGTGAATACTCATTTCTCTTAAGTAGCACACGTGAACACTATCAGCTGCAGGAAGGCTCTGGCAGACACTGTGCTCACTATTAAAGAGCAATGAATATTCACTGCTCTCCATGCACTGCTTACAAGCATAAAAAAAGATGCTGCCAGGGAGTGCCGAGAAGGTAAGTGTAATGTTTTTTTTTTTTTAATGTTTTCTGATGGGCCCATGCATGCCAGGATGGGTATGGGGGCCAATCATACCAGGATAAGGTGTGGGCCATGCATAGCAGAACGGGATAGGGGCCAATCATATCAGGATGCTATTAAAGAGAAACTAATATTCATTGCCAGCCACACCCATGGATGTGCAATGCAGTGAATATTCATTTCTCTTTAGCAGCGGGCACAGGAGTTAGCCTCAACTCCTGCCTCTGTGAACCACTGCTCCGCCGATGCCGACCTCCCCACCACAGTCAGAGCCAGTACATCAGGACGATAAGATGCACCCCCCATTTTCCTCCACATTTTTGGAGGAAAAAAGTGCATCTTATGGATCGAAAAATACGGTACTTAAAATACATTTTTTTTAAATCCTTTTTAAATTTTGCCTTATATGCAAGTGATTATATAGAAAAAAAGTTTATTAACATTTTTTTTAATGTAAAATGCAATTTCTCGTCAGTTTGTAATGTTTTATTGTCACTCCTTAAAGTAGAGTAAAAGTGTGACACCATTGCTCTCAGCAGCGATCTGGGAGTCAGAGATACTTCCTAGGGTCTTCCCCATGCTATTCTCCTTCCATTCAGCTCTTTTTCCATCTATTTGAACATTTTCACTGCCCCAGACCTTTTTGTAGGTTCTGTTGGAAAAAAGCTCTGCTTTCCCTTAGAATCCTATTATACTTACTTGAAACGAGAATGTGAGTATTAGGAATTGCTTTGTTCGAGCAACAAGCTCCCGAGTATTTTAGTGCTCACTCATCCCTAATGACAACACTTTCAATTTTAGATTTACAGGTAGCTCACCATCAAATTATGCTGCATTTATGGACATTTATCTTATTGGTGATCACATCACCGATCTCTATATAGAAAGAGCATCTCTGGCAACACCATACTGCAATCTACGGACTGTCACCCAAATATATCACTGGAGCTATCCCCTATGGGGAATTGTTACATGCCAGATGTATGAATAGGTTATGATGAGAAACGCTTGTCTGCAGAAAGTAATATTGTTCATCATAGATTGCGGAGGTTATGGCAATCATGCAACTCACAGTACGTTAACCCCTTCATGACCCAGCCTATTTTGACCTTAAATATAGCAAATAAACTCAGAACTCAACTTCAGTAGAGTGATGATTTTTAATCGTGTCCACAGTAATAACAGAAACGTTTCGGTCCTGAACTTGGACCTTCATCAGTCACTGTGTGGTTATAGAAAAAGTAAAATAAAGTAAAATAAAAGGATTTTACAAAAGGGAAACAAAGTATGTACAACAATAGTAATAAATCTTGGTCAAACGAAAATAACAGTTCATGAGTATGCTGTAATTCAGGAGCATAACTAGATCAAAAATTGAGGACGGATGTGATGCGAGAGTAATAGGTAATAAAACATACCATGGACTACTGTGAGTAGGTGGACCCAGGAAAAAGAGGGGCTATGCCCGGAATATCTGTATAATGATATAATAGGCATAGTGAGACAATTGGGCTAAGTAAAAGGATCAGTGATAAGTGAGAGATAAACCTACCAGGTTTAAATTCTGTTCGATATAGGTGATCAAATATGGCAGCGGTTACCTGGAGAAAAGCAGGTGGAACATGAGCAGAGTGCGGTACTGAGCGGTATTCCATGAAGGATATACTGGATAGCGAGTAACTAACCTGGGGGGTCCCGGTGGAGCAAAAATGTGCCTGCGGTGGACGCGGTATCCGCCGCTAGTCCGTGCATGTAGTGAATGCAATTGTGCAGGCTAAATAAAGGGAAGAGGCGGGACTATGTAGCTATGGTGCCTATCAGGCGGCTCCAGCTCAGAACAGGAAGTGACGTGGCAGGAAGTGAATGGCCGTGCGTGTCACTGTCAGGTGATTTATTCCAGTGGATAGCCAGCATTCTCCTAGGTCTTAAAGAGCGGTGCTGTGAGAGGAGGCATTTTGTAAAGTAGAAACAGGTAGTGCGGATATCAAAGTAGGTGTCCGGCATGTGAGGAAACATGTTCAAAAGGCTAGTATAGGCGGCAGAAAGGAAATATTTGTTAGTCCTTATATTATTAAGGCGGTATTATATCATAGCAGAAAAAAGATTTCATACATAAGTTATGTTCTATATATGTAGGTATCGTCAGGATGGTTTTATCCCAAACCATTCAACAGGGACATAAAAATTGCATAGATAGTAGAAATATAGTAACCACTTGAACACTTAGTACATTTACTTAATTATGATGTCACACATTTTTTACCTATGGGTGAGAAACAGATATGGAGTCAATGGACAGCGGTTCTAAATACAAAGTTGAGATATATAAGAGCTTATATACACACAGCAGAGGTATAAGTTGATAAACAGCCACAATTGGTATGAAGGGAATACAGATATTGTATGTGACAAGTAGGTTACGTAAAGGATAATAGATCGTAATCCCTATTTAGTCCTTTAGGAGATAAGGTATCCAGGGTGTGTATCCAGTAGGCCTCACGGCGTTTTAATTGTCGTATACGGTCACCACCTCTCCTTGGTTGTGGTACTTGTTCCAGGACCTGGAACCTCAGTTGAGCTATGGTATGACCTGGGTTAAGAAATGATGTGGTATAGGGAGAAGTGTATTCTTACACCTGATTGTGGACTTGTGTTTGGATATACGGTCCTTAACGGGTTGGGTTGTCTCCCCCACATACAATAATCCACAGGGACATTTAATGACATAGATGACAAAAGGAGTGTCGCATGTGAAAAAACCTCTAACTTTGTATGCTTTGCCTGTGTGGGGGTGATGAATAATTTCACCCTTTAGTACGTTACTGCATTGTGTGCAGTTTAAGCAAGGAAAAGTGCCCAATTTGGGTCTTTTGAGGAATCTCTGTGTTCCCTTAGGTTTAGTTGGGCCCAAATCCGCTCTAATTAAAGTGTCCTTGAGATTGGGTGGACGGCGAAAGCAAGGAAGAAATGGTTTTGCGAACTCAGAGATGTCTGGATGTGCCGTATGTAGGAGGGGCCAGTGTTTCCGAATAGATTTGTGCAGTATATAAGCAAAAGGATGGTATGAGTGTACAAAGGCTATTCTGCCCTTAGTGTCCTGTTTCTCATGAGTATGGGGTGTGAGGGATGAGTCCAAAACTTTTTGTGGGTAACCCCTATCTCTGAACTTTGAATTCATCTCAGAAGGCGGACCTCCTGAGTGGCTTGGTTAGAGACAATCTTGCGTACACGGTGAAACTGAGACTTCGGAATGGATTTTTTCATGGCAGTGGGATGGAAGCTGTTGAAATGGAGTAGGCTATTGCGGTCGGTGGGTTTGACAAAGAGGTCTGAACTTAGATAGCCCTCAGTATCTTTCATGATTAAGGTATCTAGGAAATTCATTTTGGACGGGTCCTGGGAAATTGTGAAACTCAGCCCTGGCCATGAGTTATTTAAGAAATCATGGAAAATTGATAGGGACTCTAACGTGCCCCCCCATATGCAAAAGATATCGTCTATGTAGCGTTTCCACGTTATGACATTATCTTTGAAGAGAGAGCAGGTGTATATGGTTGTCTCCTCAAAATGAGCCATATAACAGTTAGCATAGGGGGGCGCTACGTTCGAGCCCATTGCGGTCCCGCGTATTTGTAAAAAGAAGTCATCCTGAAATAGAAAATAGTTTTTATTGAGTACTGTGGAAAGGAGGTCTATACACAGATTAATTTGTGTTGTGTTAAGGTCAGATGTTTCCAATAGGCGTTGGACCGATCGAATGCCCTGTGCGTGAGGTATGGAGGTATAGAGATCCTTCACGTCAAAAGTGACTAGTAGGGAGTCTCTAGGGACTTGACCAATGGAATGGATGATGTCCAAAAAAGAGCCTGTGTCCAAAAGAAAAGATTGACTGAGTTTGGTTAGTGGAGTAAGAATCTTTTCTAAGTAAATTGCAATTGGTGAAAGTATGGAATCTGAGGCGGCAACTATGGGTCTGCCAGGAGGTTGTTGAAGGTTTTTGTGGATTTTCGGTAATATGTAAAATACCGGTATGACTGGGTTTTGGGAGATGAGAAAGTCCTGAGTTTTTTTGTCTAAAGTTCCTAAATCACTATATCGTTGGAGTATCCCTCTATGTGGGATCTGATAGTGCTTGTGGGATCATGGGGTAGCTTCTGGTATACAGTGTTGTCACTAAGTTGACGAAGGGCCTCAGTGATGTAATAGGACCGGTCCATAACAACTATGGCCCCCCTTTATCAGCGGGTTTTATAATGATATTGGAGTCTTCTTGTAGAGATTTGATGGCATGGTGGTCAACCGCTGGTAAATTGGCAGGATAGTGTAGTTTACCTTTTTCTATGTCTGTTTTCAGACTAAGAAATGAAGATTGAATGAAATCAATGAATGTCTCTAAACCATTTGAGCCCAGTGGTGGTCTGAAGTGGCTCTTAGATCTGAGGCCTAAGGTGGAGGCAGAAAGTCGGTCTGCATCCTCTATGGAGTGAGAAGGGGTGCCTGTGTTAGTTGGAGGTTTAGAAAAATAGGCCTTAAGTCTAAGTGAGCGGAAGAACCGTTGAAGGTCCATCTCCAGTTCAAATGTCCTGTACTTGTAAGATGGACAAAAGGATAGTCCTTTCTGAAGGACGTTATATTCCGCTATACTTAGAGTCCGTGACGAGATATTAACGACGAGGGGGCACGTACCTGGGACCGGGTAGTCCGTATTTGATTGTATTGCCCCTGCGGTCTGTGCCCCCGTCTGGTCCTCTTCTTCGTTGTGGTCTCCTTCGTTGTCCTAAAAAAGTCGTTGGGATTGAGGAGGAGCTGCCACGGTCTTGTTCTGAGCCTGAAGTAGAAGCATCGGTGGAGGATCTTTGTCCTGGTCTGGAGTAAGGATGCCATGTGGGAGGTCTGTCACGCCACTTGTAGACGCGATCTAAATCGTAGTCCTCCTGGTCTCTAGCGAATTTGTGTCTCTTGCGGTCCTCAATGTCCTTTCTATGAAGTACAATGTTGCTGTTGATTTGAGTTTTCAAAGAAGAGACTTCCTCTGGTGTACCTGTTGAGGCTAATTGGGCCTCAATAGAGTGGACTTGTTCGGTGCTGGTGTGAATCGCCTTTTGTAGATGCTCTATGGTTAGAAGCATTAAATCGAAAGAACATTTATTAAGAATTTGTTCATATTTGTGACAAAATTCGGAAGAATCAGAAAAGAGAGTGGGACGGAGAGGCACCCTTAAACCACGCGGGATCCTCTGTACACGTACGTACTCCGTGAGAGTGGCGCAGTGTAGCTCTAGGTTAGTGCGGTGGCGGAGTTCTCTTTCCAGATCACGTCCACGGGTCTCCCTTGGAGGGGCCTTGAGGAAGTCGCTAGAAAGGGTGGTTTGAGCTAGAATGCTCGAGGTCTCATCAGCATTGTATGAAAAAGTGAGAGCAGAGAGTGACATGACCAAGTGGGCGTGCTACACGTACGGGATTATCAATGCAAAGTGAATAATCATGTGCACAGCCGTATAGGAGTATCTGAGTAGGTTCCCACACCATATAAATATAGCAAATAAACTCAGAACTCAACTTCAGTAGAGTGATGATTTTTAATCGTGTCCACAGTAATAACAGAAACGTTTCGGTCCTGAACTTGGACCTTCATCAGTCACTGTGTGGTTATAGAAAAAGTAAAATAAAGTAAAATAAAAGGATTTTACAAAAGGGAAACAAAGTATGTACAACAATAGTAATAAATCTTGGTCAAACGAAAATAACAGTTCATGAGTATGCTGTAATTCAGGAGCATAACTAGATCAAAAATTGGGACGGATGTGATGCGAGAGTAATAGGTAATAAAACATACCATGGACTACTGTGAGTAGGTGGACCCAGCAAAAAGAGGGGCTATGCCCGGAATATCTGTATAATGATATAATAGGCATAGTGAGACAATGTGGCTAAGTAAAAGGATCAGTGATAAGTGAGAGATAAACCTACCAGGTTTAAATTCTGTTCGATATAGGTGATCAAATATGGCAGCGGTTACCTGGAGAAAAGCAGGTGGAACATGAGCAGAGTGCGGTACTGAGCGGTATTCCATGAAGGATATACTGGATAGCGAGTAACTAACCTGGGGGGTCCCGGTGGAGCAAAAATGTGCCTGCGGTGGACGCGGTATCCGCCGCTAGTCCGTGCATGTAGTGAATGCAATTGTGCAGGCTAAATAAAGGGAAGAGGCGGGACTATGTAGCTATGGTGCCTATCAGGCGGCTCCAGCTCAGAACAGGAAGTGACGTGGCAGGAAGTGAATGGCCGTGCGTGTCACTGTCAGGTGATTTATTCCAGTGGATAGCCAGCATTCTCCTAGGTCTTAAAGAGCGGTGCTGTGAGAGGAGGCATTTTGTAAAGTAGAAACAGGTAGTGCGGATATCAAAGTAAGGTGTCCGGCATGTGAGGAAACATGTTCAAAAGGCTAGTATAGGCGGCAGAAAGGAAATATTTGTTAGTCCTTATATTATTAAGGCGGTATTATATCATAGCAGAAAAAAGATTCATACATAAGTTATGTTCTATATATGTAGGTATCGTCAGGATGGTTTTATCCCAAACCATTCAACAGGGACATAAAAATTGCATAGATAGTAGAAATATAGTAACCACTTGAACACTTAGTACATTTACTAATTATGATGTCACACATTTTTAACCTATGGGTGAGAAACAGATATGGAGTCAATGGACAGCGGTTCTAAATACAAAGTTGAGATATATAAGAGCTTATATACACACAGCAGAGGTATAAGTTGATAAACAGCCACAATTGGTATGAAGGGAATACAGATATTGTATGTGACAAGTAGGTTACGTAAAGGATAATAGATCGTAATCCCTATTTAGTCTTAGGAGATAGGTATCCAGGGTGTGTATCCAGTAGGCTCACGGCGTTTTAATTGTCGTATACGGTCACCACCTCTCCTTGGTTGTGGTACTTGTTCCAGGACCTGGAACCTCATTGAGCTATGGTATGACCCGGTTAAGAAATGATGTGGTATAGGAGAAGTGTATTCTACACCTGATTGTGGACTTGGTTTGGATATACGTCCTTAAGGTTGGTTGTCTCCCCCACATACATAATCACAGGGACATTTAATGACATAGATGACAAAAGGATGTGCATGTGAAAACCTTAACTTTGCATGCATTTGCCTGTGTGGGGTGATGAATAATTTCACCTTTAGTACGTTACTGCATTGTGTGCAGTTTAAGCAAGGAATGCCCAATTTGGTCTTTGGAATTTTTTAATTTTCCAATGATAATTCTTCAAGTCACATAGAAACTTGCATTGGGGGCCGTAGGTCATCAGATTCCTGATTCAAATCATGGAGGTATTCACAATTTCCCAGGACCCGTCCAAATGAATTTCCTAGATACCTTAATCATGAAAGATACTGAGGGCTATCTAAGTTCAGACCTCTTTGTCAAACCCACCGACCGCAATAGCCTACTCCATTTCAACAGCTTCCATCCCACTGCCATGAAAAAATCCATTCCGAAGTCTCAGTTTCACCGTGTACGCAAGATTGTCTCTAACCAAGCCACTCAGGAGGTCCGCCTATCTGAGATGAATTCAAAGTTCAGAGATAGGGGTTACCCACAAAAAGTTTTGGACTCATCCCTCACACCCCATACTCATGAGAAACAGGACACTAAGGGCAGAATAGCCTTTGTACACTCATACCATCCTTTTGCTTATATACTGCACAAATCTATTCGGAAACACTGGCCCCTCCTACATACGGCACATCCAGACATCTCTGAGTTCGCAAAACCATTTCTTCCTAGCTTTCGCCGTCCACCCAATCTCAAGGACACTTAATTAGAGCGGATTTGGGCCCAACTAAACCTAAGGGAACACAGAGATTCCTCAAAAGACCCAAATTGGGCACTTTTCCTTGCTTAAACTGCACACAATGCAGTAACGTACTAAAGGGTGAAATTATTCATCACCCCCACACAGGCAAAGCATACAAAGTTAAGGTTTTTTCACATGCGACACTCCTTTTGTCATCTATGTCATTAAATGTCCCTGTGGATTATTGTATGTGGGGGAGACAACCCAACCCATTAAGGACCGTATATCCAAACACAAGTCCACAATCAGGTGTAAGAATACACTTCTCCCTATACCACATCATTTCTTAACCCAGGGTCATACCATAGCTCAACTGAGGTTCCAGGTCCTGGAACAAGTACCACAACCAAGGAGAGGTGGTGACCGTATACGACAATTAAAACGCCGTGAGGCCTACTGGATACACACCCTGGATACCTTATCTCCTAAAGGACTAAATAGGGATTACGATCTATTATCCTTTACGTAACCTACTTGTCACATACAATATCTGTATTCCCTTCATACCAATTGTGGCTGTTTATCAACTTATACCTCTGCTGTGTGTATATAAGCTCTTATATATCTCAACTTTGTATTTAGAACCGCTGTCCATTGACTCCATATCTGTTTCTCACCCATAGGTTAAAAATGTGTGACATCATAATTAAGTAAATGTACTAAGTGTTCAAGTGGTTACTATATTTCTACTATCTATGCAATTTTTATGTCCCTGTTGAATGGTTTGGGATAAAACCATCCTGACGATACGTACATATATAGAACATAACTTATGTATGAATCTTTTTTCTGCTATGATATAATACCGCCTTAATAATATAAGGACTAACAAATATTTCCTTTCTGCCGCCTATACTAGCCTTTTGAACATGTTTTCTCACATGCCGGACACCTTACTTTGATATCCGCACTACCTGTTTCTACTTTACAAAATGCCTCCTCTCACAGCACCGCTCTTTAAGACCTAGGAGAATGCTGGCTATCCACTGGAATAAATCACCTGACAGTGACACGCACGGCCATTCACTTCCTGCCACGTCACTTCCTGTTCTGAGCTGGAGCCGCCTGATAGGCACCATAGCTACATAGTCCCGCCTCTTCCCTTTATTTAGCCTGCACAATTGCATTCACTACATGCACGGACTAGCGGCGGATACCGCGTCCACCGCAGGCACATTTTTGCTCCACCGGGACCCCCAGGTTAGTTACTCGCTATCCAGTATATCCTTCATGGAATACCGCTCAGTACCGCACTCTGCTCATGTTCCACCTGCTTTTCTCCAGGTAACCGCTGCCATATTTGATCACCTATATCGAACAGAATTTAAACCTGGTAGGTTTATCTCTCACTTATCACTGATCCTTTTACTTAGCCACATTGTCTCACTATGCCTATTATATCATTATACAGATATTCCGGGCATAGCCCCTCTTTTTGCTGGGTCCACCTACTCACAGTAGTCCATGGTATGTTTTATTACCTATTACTCTTGCATCACATCCGTCCCAATTTTTGATCTAGTTATGCTCCTGAATTACAGCATACTCATGAACTGTTATTTTCGTTTGACCAAGATTTATTACTATTGTTGTACATACTTTGTTTCCCTTTTGTAAAATCCTTTTATTTTACTTTATTTTACTTTTTCTATAACCACACAGTGACTGATGAAGGTCCAAGTTCAGGACCGAAACGTTTCTGTTATTACTGTGGACACGATTAAAAATCATCACTCTACTGAAGTTGAGTTCTGAGTTTATTTGCTATATTTATATGGTGTGGGAACCTACTCAGATACTCCTATACGGCTGTGCACATGATTATTCACTTTGCATTGATAATCCCGTACGTGTAGCACGCCCACTTGGTCATGTCACTCTCTGCTCTCACTTTTTCATACAATGCTGATGAGACCTCGAGCATTCTAGCTCAAACCACCCTTTCTAGCGACTTCCTCAAGGCCCCTCCAAGGGAGACCCGTGGACGTGATCTGGAAAGAGAACTCCGCCACCGCACTAACCTAGAGCTACACTGCGCCACTCTCACGGAGTACGTACGTGTACAGAGGATCCCGCGTGGTTTAAGGGTGCCTCTCCGTCCCACTCTCTTTTCTGATTCTTCCGAATTTTGTCACAAATATGAACAAATTCTTAATAAATGTTCTTTCGATTTAATGCTTCTAACCATAGAGCATCTACAAAAGGCGATTCACACCAGCACCGAACAAGTCCACTCTATTGAGGCCCAATTAGCCTCAACAGGTACACCAGAGGAAGTCTCTTCTTTGAAAACTCAAATCAACAGCAACATTGTACTTCATAGAAAGGACATTGAGGACCGCAAGAGACACAAATTCGCTAGAGACCAGGAGGACTACGATTTAGATCGCGTCTACAAGTGGCGTGACAGACCTCCCACATGGCATCCTTACTCCAGACCAGGACAAAGATCCTCCACCGATGCTTCTACTTCAGGCTCAGAACAAGACCGTGGCAGCTCCTCCTCAATCCCAACGACTTTTTTAGGACAACGAAGGAGACCACAACGAAGAAGAGGACCAGACGGGGGCACAGACCGCAGGGCAATCACAATCAAATACGGACTACCCGGTCCCAGGTACGTGCCCCCTCGTCGTTAATATCTCGTCACGGACTCTAAGTATAGCGGAATATAACGTCCTTCAGAAAGGACTATCCTTTTGTCCATCTTACAAGTACAGGACATTTGAACTGGAGATGGACCTTCAACGGTTCTTCCGCTCACTTAGACTTAAGGCCTATTTTTCTAAACCTCCAACTAACACAGGCACCCCTTCTCACTCCATAGAGGATGCAGACCGACTTTCTGCCTCCACCTTAGGCCTCAGATCTAAGAGCCACTTCAGACCACCACTGGGCTCAAATGGTTTAGAGACATTCATTGATTTCATTCAATCTTCATTTCTTAGTCTGAAAACAGACATAGAAAAAGGTAAACTACACTATCCTGCCAATTTACCAGCGGTTGACCACCATGCCATCAAATCTCTACAAGAAGACCCAATATCATTATAAAACCCGCTGATAAAGGGGGGGCCATAGTTGTTATGGACCGGTCCTATTACATCACTGAGGCCCTTCGTCAACTTAGTGACAACACTGTATACCAGAAGCTACCCCATGATCCCACAAGCACTATCAGATCCCACATAGAGGGATACTCCAACGATATAGTGATTTAGGAACTTTAGACAAAAAAACTCAGGACTTTCTCATCTCCCAAAACCCAGTCATACCGGTATTTTACATATTACCGAAAATCCACAAAAACCTTCAACAACCTCCTGGCAGACCCATAGTTGCCGCCTCAGATTCCATACTTTCACCAATTGCAATTTACTTAGAAAAGATTCTTACTCCACTAACCAAACTCAGTCAATCTTTTCTTTTGGACACAGGCTCTTTTTTGACATCATCCATTCCATTGGTCAAGTCCCTAGAGACTCCCTACTAGTCACTTTTGACGTGAAGGATCTCTATACCTCCATACCTCACGCACAGGGCATTCGATCGGTCCAACGCCTATTGGAAACATCTGACCTTAACACAACACAAATTAATCTGTGTATAGACCTCCTTTCCACAGTACTCAATAAAAACTATTTTCTATTTCAGGATGACTTCTTTTTACAAATACGCGGGACCGCAATGGGCTCGAACGTAGCGCCCCCCTATGCTAACTGTTATATGGCTCATTTTGAGGAGACAACCATATACACCTGCTCTCTCTTCAAAGATAATGTCATAACGTGGAAACGCTACATAGACGATATCTTTTGCATATGGGGGGGCACGTTAGAGTCCCTATCAATTTTCCATGATTTCTTAAATAACTCATGGCCAGGGCTGAGTTTCACAATTTCCCAGGACCCGTCCAAAATGAATTTCCTAGATACCTTAATCATGAAAGATACTGAGGGCTATCTAAGTTCAGACCTCTTTGTCAAACCCACCGACCGCAATAGCCTACTCCATTTCAACAGCTTCCATCCCACTGCCATGAAAAAATCCATTCCGAAGTCTCAGTTTCACCGTGTACGCAAGATTGTCTCTAACCAAGCCACTCAGGAGGTCCGCCTATCTGAGATGAATTCAAAGTTCAGAGATAGGGGTTACCCACAAAAAGTTTTGGACTCATCCCTCACACCCCATACTCATGAGAAACAGGACACTAAGGGCAGAATAGCCTTTGTACACTCATACCATCCTTTTGCTTATATACTGCACAAATCTATTCGGAAACACTGGCCCCTCCTCATACGGCACATCCAGACATCTCTGAGTTCGCAAAACCATTTCTTCCTTGCTTTCGCCGTCCACCCAATCTCAAGGACACTTTAATTAGAGCGGATTTGGCCCAACTAAACCTAAGGGAACACAGAGATTCCTCAAAAGACCCAAATTGGGCACTTTTCCTTGCTTAAACTGCACACAATGCAGTAACGTACTAAAGGGTGAAATTATTCATCACCCCCACACAGGCAAAGCATACAAAGTTAGAGGTTTTTTCACATGCGACACTCCTTTTGTCATCTATGTCATTAAATGTCCCTGTGGATTATTGTATGTGGGGGAGACAACCCAACCCGTTAAGGACCGTATATCCAAACACAAGTCCACAATCAGGTGTAAGAATACACTTCTCCCTATACCACATCATTTCTTAACCCAGGTCATACCATAGCTCAACTGAGGTTCCAGGTCCTGGAACAAGTACCACAACCAAGGAGAGGTGGTGACCGTATACGACAATTAAAACGCCGTGAGGCCTACTGGATACACACCCTGGATACCTTATCTCCTAAAGGACTAAATAGGGATTACGATCTATTATCCTTTACGTAACCTACTTGTCACATACAATATCTGTATTCCCTTCATACCAATTGTGGCTGTTTATCAACTTATACCTCTGCTGTGTGTATATAAGCTCTTATATATCTCAACTTTGTATTTAGAACCGCTGTCCATTGACTCCATATCTGTTTCTCACCCATAGGTAAAAAATGTGTGACATCATAATTAAGTAAATGTACTAAGTGTTCAAGTGGTTACTATATTTCTACTATCTATGCAATTTTTATGTCCCTGTTGAATGGTTTGGGATAAAACCATCCTGACGATACCTACATATATAGAACATAACTTATGTATAAATCTTTTTTCTGCTATGATATAATACCGCCTTAATAATATAAGGACTAACAAATATTTCCTTTCTGCCGCCTATACTAGCCTTTTGAACATGTTTCCTCACATGCCGGACACCTTACTTTGATATCCGCACTACCTGTTTCTACTTTACAAATGCCTCCTCTCACAGCACCGCTCTTTAAGACCTAGGAGAATGCTGGCTATCCACTGGAATAAATCACCTGACAGTGACAAGCACGGCCATTCACTTCCTGCCACGTCACTTCCTGTTCTGAGCTGGAGCCGCCTGATAGGCACCATAGCTACATAGTCCCGCCTCTTCCCTTTATTTAGCCTGCACAATTGCATTCACTACATGCACGGACTAGCGGCGGATACCGCGTCCACCGCAGGCACATTTTTGCTCCACCGGGACCCCCCAGGTTAGTTACTCGCTATCCAGTATATCCTTCATGGAATACCGCTCAGTACCGCACTCTGCTCATGTTCCACCTGCTTTTCTCCAGGTAACCGCTGCCATATTTGATCACCTATATCGAACAGAATTTAAACCTGGTAGGTTTATCTCTCACTTATCACTGATCCTTTTACTTAGCCACATTGTCTCACTATGCCTATTATATCATTATACAGATATTCCGGGCATAGCCCCTCTTTTTGCTGGGTCCACCTACTCACAGTAGTCCATGGTATGTTTTATTACCTATTACTCTCGCATCACATCCGTCCTCAATTTTTGATCTAGTTATGCTCCTGAATTACAGCATACTCATGAACTGTTATTTTCGTTTGACCAAGATTTATTACTATTGTTGTACATACTTTGTTTCCCTTTTGTAAAATCCTTTTATTTTACTTTATTTTACTTTTTCTATAACCACACAGTGACTGATGAAGGTCCAAGTTCAGGACCGAAACGTTTCTGTTATTACTGTGGACACGATTAAAAATCATCACTCTACTGAAGTTGAGTTCTGAGTTTATTTGCTATATTTATATGGTGTGGGAACCTACTCAGATACTCCTATACGGCTGTGCACATGATTATTCACTTTTTATTTTGACCTTAAAGACCTTGCCATTTTTTGCAATTCTGACCAGTGTCCCTTTATGAGGTAATAACTCAGGAACGCTTCAACGGATCCTAGCGATTCTGAGATTGTTTTTTCGTGACATATTGGGCTTCATGTTATTGGTAAATTTAGGTTGATAATTTTTGCGTTTATTTGTGGAAAAAAATGGAAATTTGGCGAAAATTTTGTTATTTTCACATTTTTAATTTTTATTCTGTTAAACCAGAGAGTTATGTGACACAAAATAGTTAATAAATAACATTTCCCACATGTCTACTTTACATCAGCACAATTTTGGGAACAACATTTTTTTTTGTTAGGAAGTTATAAGGGTTAAAAGTTGACCAGCGATTTCTCATTTTTACAGCAAAATTTACAAAACCATTTTTTTTAGGGACCACCTCACATTTGAAGTCACTTTGAGGGGTCTATATGGCAGAAAATACCCAAAAGTGACACCTTTATAAAAACTGCACCCCTCAAGCTACTCAAAACTACATTCAAGAAGATTATTAACCCTTCAGGTGCTTCACAGGAACTAAAGCAACGTGGAAGGAAAAAATGGACATTTTAATTTTTCCAACAAAAATTTTCTTTTAGCATCAATTTTTTCATTTTTACATGGGCAACAGGATAAAATGGATCCTAAAATTTGTTGGGCAATTTCTCCTGAGTACACAGATACCTCATATGTGGTCATAAACCACTGTACAGTCATGGCCAAAAGTTTTGAGAATGACACAAATATTATATTTCACATGATCTGCTGCCCTCTTGTTTTTATGTGTGTGTTTTTATCACAGACAGAAATATAATTGCAAACATATGAGTAACAAAAGCTTATATTGACAGTTAGAATGAGTTAATGCAGCAAGTCAATATTTGCAGTGTTCTTCAGTACCTCTGCAATTCTCCCTGGCATGCTCTCAATCAACTTCTGGACCAAATCCTGACTGATAGCAGTCCATTCTTGCACAATCAATGCCTTCATTTTGTCAGAATTTTTAGGTTTTTGTTTGTCCACCCGTCTCTTGATGTTTGACCACAAGTTCTCAATGGGATTAAGATCTGGGAGTTTCCAGGCCATGGACCCAAAATCTCTATGTTTTGTTCCCTGAGCCATTTAGTTATCACCTTTGCTTTATGGCAAGGTGCTCCATCATGCTGGAAAAGGCATTGTTGATCGTCAAACTGCTCTTGGAGGGTTGGGAGAAGTTTCTCTTGGAGGACATTCTGGTACCATTCTTTATTCATGGCTGTGTTTTTAGGCAAGACTGTGAGAGAGCCGATTCCCTTGGCTGAGAAGCAACCCCACACATGAATGGTTTCAGGATGCTTAACAGTTGGCATGAGACAAGACTGGTGGTAGCGCTCACCTTGTCTTCTCCGAATGAGGCATTTTCCTGATGTCCCAAACAATCGAAAAGGGGATTCATCAGAGAAAATAACTTTACCCCAGTCCTCAGCAGTCCACTGCCTGTACCTTTTGCAGAATATCAGTCTGTCCATGAGGTTTTTTCTGGAGAGAAGTGGCTTCTTTGCTGCCCTCCTTGAGACCAGGCCTTGCTCCAAGAGTCTCCGCTTCACAGTGCGTGCAGATGCACTCACACCTGCCTGCTGTCATTCCTGAGCAAGCTCTGCACTGCTGGTAGCCCGATCCCGCAGCTGAAACTCTTTTAAGAGACGGTCCTGGCGCTTGCTTGTCTTTCTTGGGTGCCCTGAAGCCTTTTTGGCAACAATGGAACCTCTCTCCTTGAAGTTCTTGATGATGCGATAGATTGTTGACTGAGGTGCAATCTTTCTAGCTGCGATACTATTCCCTGTTAGGCCATTTTTGTGCATTGCAATGATGACTGCACGTGTTTCTTTAGAGATAACCATGGTTAACAGAAGAGAAACAATGATGGCAAGCACCAGCCTCCTTTTAAAGTGTCCAGTGGTGTCATTCTTACTTAATCATGACAGATTGATCGCCAGCCATGTCCTCATCAACACCCACACCAGTGTTAATGGAGCAATCACTGAAAAGAGGTTAGCTGGTCCTTTTAAGGCAGGGCTGCAATGATGTTGAAATGTGTTTTGGGGATAAAGTTCATTTTCTAGCCAAATATTGACTTTGCAAGTAATTGCTGTTAAGCTGATCACTCTTTATAACATTCTGGAGTATATGCAAATTGCCATTAGAAAAAGTGAAGCAGTAGACTTTGTAAAAATTAATATTTGTGTCATTCTCAAAACTTCTGGCCATGACTGTATGGGCGCACGGAAGGGCTCAGAAGGGAAGGAGCGCCATTTGACTTTTTGAATGGAAAATATGCTGGAATATTTAGCGGTTGCCATGTTGCATTTGGAGAGTCCCTGTGTGCCTAAACATTGGAGCTCCCCCACAAGTGACCCCATTTTGGAAACTAGACCCCCTAAGGAACTTATCTAGATGCATAGTGAGCACTTTGAACCCCCAGGTGCTTCACAAATTGATCCATAAAAAAAAGAAAGTACTTTTTTTTCACAAAAATTTTCTTTTAGCCTCAGTTTTTTCATATTCACATGGGCAACAGTATAAATTGGATCCTAAAATTTGTTGGGAAATTTCTCCTGAGTACACAGATACCTCATATGTGGTCATAAACCACTGTTTGGGCGCACGGTAGAGCTCAGAAGGGAAGGTGTAACGGGTCTGGTGGGTGGAACTACTGACGAGACAGGTCAGGTTGGTGGAACCACAAAGCTTTATTATACAAGAGAGTTTACTTGTAAGAGAGCGGGTGGCACCCGGGAAAAGGGCAGGGAATCACGGCAGGGGATATAGGTAGTCTCTGGACAGGCAGGTTTGTCACAGCGAGTGACCAAGGAAGTCTCTGGGCAGGCAGGTTGTAACGGTAAGTGACCGAGGCAGTCTCTGGACAGGCAGGCTGTCACGACAAGTGACCAGGCAGTCTCTGGACAGGCAGGTTGTCACAGCAAGTGACCAAGGCAGTCTCTGGGACAGGCAGGTTGTCACAGCAAGTGACCAAGGCAGTCTTTGGGACAGGCAGGTTGTCACGGCAAGTGACCAGGCAGTATCTAGACAGACAGGTTGTCACAGCAAGTGACCAAGGCAGTCTCTGGGACAGGCAGGTTGTCACGGCAATTGACCAGGCAGTATCTGGACAGGCAGGTTGTCACAGCAAGTGACCAAGGCAGTCTCTGGGACAGGCAGGTTGTCACGGCAAGTGACCAGGCAGTATCTGGACAGGCAGGTTGTCACAGCAAGTGACCAGGCAGTCTCTAGAACAGGGCAGGCATATACGACCTGATGTGGTGGAGCCTCCAGGTAGGCTGCAGTCGGATGGCAGATGATCGCTCCCAGGTGAGCAGGCAAGAGCCGTGGATCTCTGCAGATGATGTCCGAACTTCCGGATGGAGCTGCAGTCGGATGGCAGATGATCGCTCCCAGGTGAGCAGGCAAGAGCCGGGGATCTCCGCAGATGATGTCCGAACTTCCGGATGGAGCTGCAGTCGGATGGCAGATGATCGCTCCTAGGTGAGCAGGCAAGAGCCGGGGATCTCTGCAGATGACGTCCGAACCTCTGGATGGAACTGCAGACGGATGGCAGACAGGCAAGCCGACAGGTAACAGGCAGGTAACTGGAATCAGGAGCTGATGGCTGAAACAGAGTTAGACTGCACAGGAACAACATTGCTCGGGCACCTACATTAAGGAGGAAGCCCTTAATATAGGGTGGAGTCCTCCAGCATTGGCTGGAGACTGATTTGGAAAATGTGCGCGGCTCCTTTAAGAGCGGGGGAGGGTGCGGGCGCGCGCCCTAAGGCCAGTAGCAGGGAAGGAGCGCGCGGGACCAGCAGGGCGGAAGGAGGGCGCCGAGGATGCCAGAGGCGCAGAGGAGGCTGGGAGCACTGAGGACGCTGAGCGCAGGTGAGGAGAGCGACGTCCCTGTCTGGCAGCAGGCAGGGACGCGGGCGCTACAGTACCCCCCCCTCTAGGCCCCCCCTTCTTTAGGCCAGAAAGAAATTTAGCTAGGATAAGAGGGGCATGGATGTTCTCCCGAGGCTCCCAGGTTCTCTCCTCAGGACCAAACCCCTTCCAATCCACCAAAAAATAAGTCTTTCTTCCTACCCTTTTTGTGGCCAGAATGTTCTCTACCTCAAATTCATCATCAGCAGACACTGGAGCAGGAGGTGTACCTGTAGACTTAAAAAAAGAGTTAAGAACCACAGGTTTGAGGAGAGATACATGAAAAGAATTAGGAATTCTCAAATTGGCCGGGAGTTTCAATTTATAGGACACCGGATTGATCTGACTGATGATCTCAAAAGGACCGATGAACCGAGGACCTAACTTGTAGGACGGAATTTTGAGTCGAACATATTTGGACGAAAGCCAGACTTTGTCCCCAGGACGGAATTGAGGAGGATCCAGACGTTTTTTGTCAGCATGTCTTTTCATGCGCTCGGATGACTGAATGAGTGCGGACCGGGTACTCTCCCAGATGGAGGAGAATTCTCTAACCAGAGATTCCGCAGCTGGATTGTCCACAGAGATGGAAACAGGGACAGGGATCCGAGGGTGCTGACCGAAGACTACAAAAAACGGAGACTTGGTGGAAGATTCGCTCTCATGATTATTGTAGGAGAATTCGGCCCAAGGCAGGAGCTCCACCCAGTCAGAATGGTGGGCATTAACGAAGTGTCGAAGATAACTGGTCAAATTCTGATTTATTCGTTCAACTTGTCCATTGGACTGTGGGTGGTAAGCGGAGGAAAAATCCAGGGTGACGTCTAGCAACTTACAAGTGGCTCTCCAGAAACGTGAGGTGAACTGAACCCCACGATCCGACACAATGTGACGAGGCAGACCATGAAGACGGAAGATGTGGCGGATAAAGTCTTTAGCCAACTCGGGTGCAGACGGAAGACCTGGCAGAGGAATGAAGTGAGCCATCTTGGAAAAGCGGTCAGTGACCACCCAAATGACTGTACAACCAGCAGAGACGGGAAGATCAGTAATGAAGTCCATGGCTATATGCTGCCAGGGGGCAGCTGGTACAGGAAGAAGACGGCCGGTAGGCAGGTGTCTCGGAACTTTGTTGCGGGCACAGGAAACACAGGCAGAAACAAAGTCTATTACGTCTTTGTGCAGGGTAGGCCACCAATAATGCCGGGTAATGAGTTGGAGGGGTTTTTTTTGACCAGCGTGGCCAGCGAGTTTAGACGAGTGACCCCAATGTAGGATTCTCTTCCGATCGGTTTCTGATACGAACGTCTTACCAGGAGGGAGACGGTTTAGACTCACGGGAGCCACCTGCATCACTCTGGCGGGATCGATGATATGTTTAGGCTCATCTTCGAGATCCGACACCAGGAAAGACCGAGACAAGGCATCCGCCTTGACGTTTTTGTCAGCTGGGCGAAAATGCAAAAGAAAATCGAAGCGGGCAAAAAACAAGGACCACCGGGCTTGGCGAGGATTAAGTCTCTGTGCCTGCTGGAGGTATGCCAGATTTTTGTGGTCCGTGTAGATGATTACCGGATGAAGAGCCCCTTCGAGTAGGTAACGCCACTCCTCCAATGCCAACTTAATGGCCAATAACTCTCGATCTCCTATGGAGTAGTTGCGCTCGGAGGAGGAGAAGAGTTTGGAGAAGAAACCGCAGGATACCATCCTCCCGGATGGCGATTTTTGGGTAAGAACCGCTCCGGCTCCAGCAGAGGAAGCGTCCACCTCCAGGAAGAACTGCTTGTTGCCATCCGGGCGATGCAGCACTGGAGCGGAAGAGAAGGCCTGTTTCAGAGAAAGGAAGGCCTCCTCTGCTTCGGTCGTCCACTGTTTGGGGTTAGCATCCTTGCGAGTGAGCGCTGAGATTGGAGCAGTCCTGGAAGAGAAGTGCGGTATGAAGAGACGGTAATAATTGGCGAATCCCAAAAACCGCTGAATGGCCTTCAACCCCTCTGGTCGGGGCCATTTCTCGATGGCAGACAGTTTCTCTGGATCCATTCGTAGGCCTGTCTGAGAAATAATGTAGCCCAGAAACGGAAGCGAAGTCTGCTCAAAGAGGCACTTCTCATATTTGGCGAAGAGGTGATTCTGCCTGAGCCTGAGCAGAACCTGACGAACATCCCTCCGGTGAGACTGAAGATCCGGAGAGAAGACCAAGATGTCGTCAAGGTACACCACAACACAGGAGTAGAGGAGATCCCGGAAGATGTCATTGACCAACTCCTGAAAGACTGCTGGAGCATTACAGAGACCAAAGGGCATCACCAAGTACTCGTAGTGGCCGTCCTGGGTGTTGAATGCCGTCTTCCATTCATCTCCACGACGGATACGAACCAGGTTGTATGCTCCACGAAGATCTAGTTTGGTGAAGACTCTAGCCCCTCTAAGACGATCAAACAGTTCTGGAATGAGCGGAAGAGGGTACTTATTCTTCACCGTGATCGAATTTAGGCCTCTGTAGTCAATACAGGGACGGAGAGATCCGTCTTTCTTTTTAACGAAGAAGAAACCTGCTCCCGCTGGGGAGGTAGATTTCCGGATGAATCCCTTTGCTAAGTTCTCCTCGATATATTCGGACATCGACCTGGTCTCAGCAGCAGACAACGGGTAAATACGCCCACGGGGAGGCGTAGTACCGGGCAACAGGTCAATCGGGCAATCATATGGTCTATGCGGAGGTAATGTCTCTGCTTCCTTTTTATTGAAGACATCAGCAAATGACCAATATGGAATCGGGAGTCCTGGTAGATTAGCAGGTGTAGGAGAAGAATAGACAGGATGAACAGGCACCAGACACGTTTTATGACAGTCCTGTCCCCAGCGAAGAACCTCTCCATTCTGCCAGTCGAGCACAGGTGCATGTTTTTGGAGCCAAGGCAGACCTAGTAAGAAAGCATGAGAGAGTCCGGGTAAAACATGAAACGAGATGCTCTCAGAATGCAACATTCCCACCTGCAGGGTTATGACTTCGGTGATAAGTCGGATGGGACGAGGTAGGAGGCCCCCATCCACAGCAGCAACAGATACAGGTTCAACAAGAGGTTTGGTGGGAATGCGATACTTCTCTACTAGAGCCTGTGACACGAGATTCCCAGCTGCTCCAGAATCAAGTTGGGCCATTTCGAAGTGGCGGTTCTTACCGAGCAGAATTGAAACCGACAGCAGCAGGGATGAAGAGGATTTATTTTTGTCTAGATTGACCTCTCCGAGCGAACCTAGACACAGGCGTTTCCCGACTTCTCCGGACAGGTTTGGATCCAGTGCTCCTTACTGCCACAGTAGAAGCAACTTTTCTCGGCACGGCGTGAGTCCTGACGGGCTTTGACCATCTTGGTCTGGTCGACCTGCATAGGCTCAGCAGTGTGCACCTGAGGAGAAACGGAAGAGGTTATAGATCTCTGACACGAGGGTGCAAGATGGGAAAATTTTTTTTTTACGGGTGATCTCTTTGGCTCGTTCCTGGAACCGTAGATCAATTCGATTGGCAAGATTTATTAAATCATCTAGAGAGGTTGGAATGTCCCAACCGGCAAGTTCGTCTTTAATACGGCCGGACAGACCCTCCCAGAAGACCGAAATTAGAGCTTCATTGTCCCAAGCTAGTTCTGAGGCTAAAGTCTGGAACCGTATGGCATATTGACCAACGGTGAGGCTCTCCTGACGGAGACGCAGCAGAGATGATGCAGAGGAAGTCCTCCGTCCAGGTTCGTCGAATACCTTCCGGAAGGCCGAGAGAAAAGCAGGCAGGTCAGATACCAGAGGATCCTCTCTCTCCCAGAGAGGATTAAGCCAGGCCAGGGCCTCTCCGGTAAGATGGGACATGATGAAGGCAATTTTGGCCCGGTCAGAGTTAAACTGGTGTGCCAGGAGTTCAAAATGCAGGGTGCACAGATTAATGAAACCCCGAGCCAGAGCAGGATCGCCTCCAAACCTAGGAGGAGCTGACAGTCGGGGTCCGGGAATGGAAACCACGGAATTGGGAATCAGCGGGACTGACGGATTATGAGTCATGGCTCCAGCGATGGTTGCTGGTGATGAATTCAGAGTGTCCAGACGGGAATTGACGTTCCGCAGGTGACCCAGGATGGCCTCCTGTTGAGACCTCTGGCGAGACAGCTCATGACACAGTTCCGGGAGTGAAGGGGTTTGGGTGCCACCGGGTTCCATGGCCCGAGCAAACTGTAACGGGTCTGGTGGGTGGAACTACTGACGAGACAGGTCAGGTTGGTGGAACCACAAAGCTTTATTATACAAGAGAGTTTACTTGTAAGAGAGCGGGTGGCACCCGGGAAAAGGGCAGGGAATCACGGCAGGGGATATAGGTAGTCTCTGGACAGGCAGGTTTGTCACAGCGAGTGACCAAGGAAGTCTCTGGGCAGGCAGGTTGTAACGGTAAGTGACCGAGGCAGTCTCTGGACAGGCAGGCTGTCACGACAAGTGACCAGGCAGTCTCTGGACAGGCAGGTTGTCACAGCAAGTGACCAAGGCAGTCTCTGGGACAGGCAGGTTGTCACAGCAAGTGACCAAGGCAGTCTTTGGGACAGGCAGGTTGTCACGGCAAGTGACCAGGCAGTATCTAGACAGACAGGTTGTCACAGCAAGTGACCAAGGCAGTCTCTGGGACAGGCAGGTTGTCACGGCAATTGACCAGGCAGTATCTGGACAGGCAGGTTGTCACAGCAAGTGACCAAGGCAGTCTCTGGGACAGGCAGGTTGTCACGGCAAGTGACCAGGCAGTATCTGGACAGGCAGGTTGTCACAGCAAGTGACCAGGCAGTCTCTAGAACAGGGCAGGCATATACGACCTGATGTGGTGGAGCCTCCAGGTAGGCTGCAGTCGGATGGCAGATGATCGCTCCCAGGTGAGCAGGCAAGAGCCGTGGATCTCTGCAGATGATGTCCGAACTTCCGGATGGAGCTGCAGTCGGATGGCAGATGATCGCTCCCAGGTGAGCAGGCAAGAGCCGGGGATCTCCGCAGATGATGTCCGAACTTCCGGATGGAGCTGCAGTCGGATGGCAGATGATCGCTCCTAGGTGAGCAGGCAAGAGCCGGGGATCTCTGCAGATGACGTCCGAACCTCTGGATGGAACTGCAGACGGATGGCAGACAGGCAAGCCGACAGGTAACAGGCAGGTAACTGGAATCAGGAGCTGATGCCTGAAACAGAGTTAGACTGCACAGGAACAACATTGCTCGGGCACCTACATTAAGGAGGAAGCCCTTAATATAGGGTGGAGTCCTCCAGCATTGGCTGGAGACTGATTTGGAAAATGCGCGCGGCTCCTTTAAGAGCGGGGGAGGGTGCGGGCGCGCGCCCTAAGGCCAGTAGCAGGGAAGGAGCGCGCGGGACCAGCAGGGCGGAAGGAGGGCGCCGAGGATGCCAGAGGCGCAGAGGAGGCTGGGAGCACTGAGGACGCTGAGCGCAGGTGAGGAGAGCGACGTCCCTGTCTGGCAGCAGGCAGGGACGCGGGCGCTACAGAAGGAGTGCCATTTGACTTTTTGAATGGAAAATATGCTGGAATATTTAGCGGTTGCCATGTCGCATTTGGAGAGTCCCTGTGTGCCTAAACATTGGAGTTCCCCCACAAGTAACCCCATTTTGGAAACTAGACCCCCTAAGGAACTTATCTAGATGCATAGTGAGCACTTTGAACCCCCAGGTGCTTCACAAATTGATCCGTAAAAAAAAGAAAGTACTTTTTTTTCACAAAAATTTTCTTTTAGCCTCAGTTTTTTTCATTTTCACATGGGCAACAGTATAAATTGGATCCTAAAATTTGTTGGGCAATTTCTCCTGAGTACACAGATACATCATATTTGGTCATAAACCACTGTTTGGGCGCACGGCAGGGCTCAGAAGGGAAGGAGCGCCATTTGACTTTTTGAATAGAAAATATGCTGGAATATTTAGCGGTTGCCATGTCGCATTTGGAGAGTCCCTGTGTGCCTAAACATTGGAGCTCCCCCATAAGTGACCCCATTTTGGAAACTAGACGCCCTAAGGAACTTATCTAGATGCATAGATAGCACTTTGAACCCCAGGTGCTTCACAGAAGTTTATAACGCAGAGCCGTGAAAGTAAAAAATCATTTTTTTTTCTCAAAAAATCATTTTTTAGCCCACTATTTTTTATTTTCACAATGGTTACAGGAGAAATTGGATCCCAAAAGTTGTTGTACAGTTTGTCCTGAGTACGCTAGTTCCCAATATGTGGGGGGGAACCACTGTTTGGGCACACGTCAGGGCTCGGAAGGGATGTAGTGACGCTTTGAAATGCTGACTTGATGGAATGGTCTGCGGGCATCTTGTTACGTTTGCAGAGCCCCTGATGTGTCTAAACAGTAGAAACTCCCTACAAGTGACCGCATTTTCCAAACTAGACCCTGCAAAGAACTTAACTAGATGTGTGGTGAGCACTTTGAACCCCAAGGGCTACACAGAAGTTTATAACGCCCGGGCATGAAAATAAAAAAATCATATTTTTTCCACAATCAGGATCTTTTAGTCCCCAATTTTTTTATTTTCCCAAGGGTAACATGATAAATTAGACCCCAAAAGTTGTTGTCCAATTTGTCCTGAGTATGCTGATATCCCATATGTGGGAGAAAACTACTGTATGGGCACACGTAGGGGCTTGGATGGGAAGTAGTGACGTTTTGAAATGCCCACTTGATGGAATGGTCTGCGGGTGTCATGTTACGTTTGCAGAACCCATGATGTGCCTAAACAGTAGAAACTCCCCACAAGTGACCCCATTTTGGAAACTAGATCCCCCAGGGAACTCCTATAGATGTGTGGTAAGCACTTTGAATCTCCAAGTCCTTCACAGAAGTTTATAACGCAGAGCCGTGAAAATATAAAATCATTTTTTTTCCACAAAAATAATTTTTTAGTCCCCAATTTTTTTCCCAATGTTAACAGGAGATATTAGACCCCCAAAGTTGTTGTGCAATTTTTCCCGAGTACGCTGATACCCCATATGTGGGGGTAAACCACTGATTGGGCATACGTCAGGGCTTGGAATAAAGGGAGCACTGTTTGACTTTTTGAACGCAAAATTTGCAGGAATCAATGGTGGCGCCATGTCGCGTATGGAGACCCCCTGATGTGCCTAAATAGTGGAAACCCCTCAATTCTAACTCCAACCCTAACCCCAACCCTAACCCCTACACACCCCTAACCCTAATACAAACCCTAACCATAACCCTAACCCAACACACCCCTAACCCTAATCCCAACTCTAACCATAAACCTAACCACAAGCCTAACCCTAATTCCAACCCTAACCCTAATTCCAACCCTAACCCAAATTCCAACCCTAACCCAAATTCCAATCCTAATTCTAACCCTAACCCTAATTCTAACCCTAATTCTAACCCTAATGCTAACCCTAACCCTAGTTCTAACCCTAAGGCTGGGTTCATATTGCGTTTTACCAGCCCGTTCAACACGCAGCGTTGACCGGCTGGTAACGGTATAGCATAACGCGATCGCGTTATGTTATACCCGCTAGCGCAGATGAATCAGCAGATGATTCATCTGTGCTAGCGGTGACGGAGCCCAGACGCTGCAGTCTGTGTCCGAGGCTCCGTCACTGAATGACGGCATGTCGCGAACGCATGCCGCTTTACGGCATGCGTTGCGATGCGCACACAAATGGGGTGAATGGCATCGTTAACGGACTGCGTTACACCGCGTTATACCGCGGTGAATCGCAGTCCATCTAACGGACTGCTATAATGCAATATGAACCCAGCCTAACCCTAACCCTGAGGCCCCGTGCACACGTTGCGGATTCACTTGCGGATTTTTCTTAAATCCGCAGGTAAAATGACCTGCGTTTTACCTGCGAATTTAGCGCGGATTTGCTGCGGTTTTTCCCTGCAGTTTTACATCTATAATGGAATAGGTGTAAAACCGCTGCGGAATCCGCACAAAGAATTGACATGCTGCGGATTTAAAACCGCAGCAAATACGCATGTGCACAGCGTTTTTTTTTTAACCATTTATTTGCATTGTACTGTACATGGTTTCTGGATCTGCTGTGGATCCGCAGTCAACAGCAAAATCCGCTGCAGCTCTGCAGCAAAATCCGCTGTGGCTCCCCAGCAAAATCCGCTGCGGATCAGCAGCAAAATCCATTGCGGATCCCCAGCAAAATCCGCTGCGGATCCCCAGCAAAATCCGCTGCGGATCCGCATCAAAATCCGCTTCGGATCAGCAGCAAAATCCGCTGCGGATCCGAATCAAAATCCTGCGGATCAGCAGCAAAATCCGCTGCGGATCCCCAGCAAAATCCGCTGCGGATCCCTAGCAAAATCCGCTGCGGATCCGCATCAAAATCCGCTTCGGATCCCCAGCAAAATCCGCTGCGGATCCGAATCAAAATTCTGCGGATCAGCAGCAAAATCCTCTGCGGATCAGAAACAAAATCCGCTGCGGATCAGCAGCAAAATCCGCTGCGGATCCCCAGCAAAATCCGCTGCAGATCAGCAGCAAAATCCGCTGCGGATCAGCAGAAAAATCCGCTGCGGATCAGCAGCAAAATCCTCTGCGGATCAGCAGCAAAATCCGCTGCGGATCAGCAGCAAAATTCCCTGCGGATCAGCAGCAAAATCCGCTGCGGATCAGCAGAAAAATCCGCTGCGGATCAGCAGCAAAATCCTCTGTGGATCAGCAGCAAAATCCGCTGCGGATCAGCAGAAAAATCTGCTGCGGATCCGCAACAAAATCCGCTGCGGATCAGCAGCAAAATCCGCTGCGGATCAGCAGCAAAAATCCGCTGCGGATCAGCAGCAAAATCAGCTGCGGATCAGCAGCAAAATCAGCTGCGGATCAGCAGCAAAATCCGCTGCGGATCAGCAGCAAAATTCCCTGCGGATCAGCAGCAAAATTCCCTGCGGATCCGCATCAAAATCCTGCGGATCAGCAGCAAAATCCGCTGCGGATCAGCAGCAAAATCCGCTGCGGATCCGCAGCAAAATCTGCTGCGGATCAGCAGCAAAATTCCCTGCGGATTAGCAGCAAAATCCGCTGCGGATCCGCATCAAAATCCTGCGGATCAGCAGCAAAATCCGCTGCGGATCAGCAGCAAAATCCGCTGCGGATCAGCAGCAAAATCAGCTGCGGATCAGCAGCAAAATTCCCTGCGGATCAGCAGCAAAATCCACTGCGGATCCGCATCAAAATCCTGCGGATCAGCAGCAAATTCCGCTGCGGATCCGCAGCAAAATCTGCTGCGGATCAGCAGCAAAATTCTCTGCGGATCAGCAGCAAAATCCGCTGCGGATCAGCAGCAAAATCCGCTGCGGATCAGCAGCAAATTCCGCTGCGGATCCGCAGCAAAATCTGCTGCGGATCAGCAGCAAAATTCCCTGCGGATCAGCAGCAAAATCCGCTGCGGATCAGCAGCAAAATTCCCTGCGGATCAGCAGCAAAATCCGCAGAGGATCAGCAGCAAAATCTGCTGCGGATCCCCAGCAAAATCCGCTGCGGATCAGCAGGAAAATCCGCATCGTGTGCACAGGGCCTAATAGGAAAAAAAAAATTCTTTATTTTATTATTTGTCCCTACCTATGACAGGGGGGGTTCATTTACTTTTTTTTTATTTTGATCACTGTGACAGTTTATCACAGTGATCAAAATAAATTTTTGGACACTGGAGGGCGCACTGCGCATGGCACCGCGCCGATGGCACTGGTTTTCATGACGCCGACGTCGGCGTCATGGGTCGGGAAGGGGTTAAATAAAGTCAAAACTAAAACCAGAGATCAGATTTTATTTAATACCAGAGATTCCTCCCCAGGAAAAAGCAATAGTGCACCCGTCACCTTTTCTACATCTTATAGCTTACAATATAATCAAATCATTAAAATCATTCTAAAAAATCATCCCATTATACACAGTATAAATCAAGATGACATATTCAGTAAAATAATTTCTCAGGTTTGTAAATTTGTGGCAAAGAGGGGTTGTACCCTAATCAACATGCTTTCACCCAGTTTGTTCCATGTTCGTGGTTTGTGCACGGACACTAGTTGTTTGGTACGGACCCTGAACTTTACTCTTCTGATTCGCCCAGCACTAGCGCCAAGGTGCTCATGACATTCACCTATGGCTACCACCTTGGGCATCGTTGCATAGGCTTCTTCCAGTAAGGCAGGCATAAATTTAGCTCCCGTTACCTGCATATTGATCCCATATCTGAAAGTAAATAGCATTTTCCGACATGACAGGTTCCTTTTAAAGGAGTCCAATGAAAGTGCTTATTTAATAAAGTACAGTACATACAGGAAGACGTTTCGGTCTAAGCGACCTTCATCAATGTACCAATGTACCTAGAGCGCATAGGACAAATGGTGGATACCGTGTCAGTGCTGCCATTCACTCTTCTCACACGGGACCGACATATGGCCCTTTACATTCCTTATCTATTTTAATGGATTTTTGCCTTAAATAGGAACTCACAGTACATCATATGGTACATTGATGAAGGTCGCTGAGACCGAAACGTCTTACTGTACGTACTGTACTTTATTAAATAAACACTTTCATTGGACTCCATTTTGTGTGTGCCAAGTTAATTTACATAACCTATGGACTGGGATCCTACTTGTGCACCACTACCTCACTAAGAGTTGTTCCAACGGTTTTGTATACACAGATTCCTTTTAAAGAACCCAAATAAGCTTCATTTACCTGTTAAAGCCTCTGTTACTCTAACGCTGACTCACTGCTATTCTCCTACCTATTGTGACATAACCTAAATGTGGGTCAATTTGACACAACCCTGGACAACCCCTTGAAAGGGAATGTAACATTTTATTTATTTTTTTAAAATAATTAAAACCAGACACTGAAACATTCTTTTCTTAACAATTATTTTACTGTTTTTATTTTCCTATTGTATATTTCTTATTGCACATTCTAAAAATGATTATGGGTTCAGCTATCTGTCCAGAGCTGCTGCTCTGCTCTGTAACAGCAGTATCTGGAGGAGACTCTGACCTCTACAGAAGTGTTGTGTACTTGCTCATCAACCAGATTAGAAGGGGGAGGAGGTGAGCTGTGACTATTGTAAATTATGTAATTCTGTTATCTGCCTCTAACTTTATGATATAAGTGTAATTTTGTGTTTTTTTTGTAAAGATGAACAAACACAATGGAAAGAGGTTGAATGATGGTAGCACAATTTGTATTGTATAGGGGCTACTATGGGGGGCCCTCATACAGTGTAGGGGAGGCAATTACTGAAGGGGGCCATTATTCACTGTGGGGGACATTATATATTGTTGGAGCTACTGTGGGTGCCATTATACAGTGGGGAAACATTATACAGTGTGAGTGCTACTGTGGGGACCATTATACAGTGTGGGGGCCATCATACAGTGTAAGAAATACTGTGGGGTTCATTATACAGTGTTTTGTGTGGCAGTGGGAACATCATACTATGTGTAGGGGGCTGTGGGCCCATCATACTGTGTATCAAGGAGCTGTGTGGACGTCATACTATGTACAGAGGAGCTGTGGGGGTATTATACTGTGTATAGGGGAGCTGTGGGCCCATCATACTGTGTAAAGGGGAGCTGTGAGACTTATTTTCAGTAATACCATGTTCATCTGCTGAGGTTCCCCTATATATGCACCTCCTTAGTTGTAAACATGGTTAGTTGGATAAGGCCCCCCCTCCCCGAGCCGAATCCCTAGCTGCGCCTCTGACTGCTGGAAACATAAGCTAAAAATCTGTTAGTTAAGCACACTTACCTCTGAATGCCAGGGTGTGCTTACAGCTGCTGCTCTCCCTCTATGACTGAAAGCCGGTGGCTCCCAAGAGAAATAGTTTCCTTTGTCGCACATTTAGTACTACAGCTGGGCATCTTCATAATGCTATTAACCTGCAGATTAAACCTATATCTGCAGGTTAATTGTATTATCTGACCTGACAGGTTTCTTATAGGAATACAACTGCTTTAAAAAAAAATCTATCTATGTTACTATTTATATAGTAATTGGAAAGTTCTTCATTGAGGGTGCAGTTAAGGAAACGGTACCTCAGCTAATTCCCTCTGGCCTTCTCAGAGAAAATCTAGCTTTATAAATTTGGCAATATCTTGCTCTACAAGTCCTAATTCAAGACACCTGTGTCTGTGACTTGAAAAATATCTGACATTTTAACTTTTGCGAAAAGAGATGTAGATCTTAAATCCACATAAATTAGATAAACCCACGTGGATGAAAAAAATGAAAGCTCTTTACTGAGAGCCTGTGATCAAGTCCAATTAACGATTTGAAAGTCACACTGGTCCCTAAATATATCTGTCCCTAACAGTCTCTTAATAGTAGTAACCAGAGACATGTGGGCCTTCACTTCAAATTCATCTATGCCTACTCATGCTTTTTCTCCTACTCCTTTGATTACTCCTTATAGTGGCACCCAGTGACCTTTCCTTGTTGAGTATTTGGGGTGTTCTGAATTGGCGGTCTCTCGATCAGATGAGCAAAGCTCTGTATCTTGTTCATGAGAGTTCTGAATTTTATTGGGAAAGTCAAATATCCTGCTTTCTTTACCCCTTTGTGACATGGGACTGGTGAATGTGTATGGAGTGATCTTAGGAGCTAAATACATGGAGAGTGTATTATTCCACCAGCACTGCCTTTAAACAGCACTGATCAGGGAGCCTATTGAAGACCCTTGTCACTGCCATCTAATCTTCATAGAATATTCTTAAACTGATACATCATTCCACACTGACACCCAACATTACTGTAATGGCCATTGCTAGCTCCCTCTCATGGTTCCCCTACTCTCTCCATGTCGGGACGCTGAAAAACTCTCCACCCCGGCAGCCGCAGCATACTCTTGCTCCTCTTCCTCTCTCTGTGAAAGCCACACCGTTTTCCGTCCGCACCCCTAGCGTGCGTGTGCTCCCCTGCTCTTAAAAGGCATCGCATGCATCTACAAAGATGCCCCCCAGCCAATAGCTGGGAGGCATCTTGTATATAAGGCACCCCCCCAATAGGGAGGTTCCTGAGCAACCCCTATAGTTAGTGTGTTAGTTATGTTGATGTGTGCAATAGTGTTGAGCGATACGATAATGCAAATATCGGCTATCGGCCGATATTAGCTCTATCGGCCTTTCAATAATTCGTTTCGATATTTTCGTCATATCGAATACCGGAATCGGATTTGTCACTGTCACTGTCCGTGTCCGTCGGTCGGGTCTGTCACTGTCAGTGTCCGTCGGTCGGGTCTGTCAGGAGTCAGCGGCACTTACCTGGCAGAAGATCTCCGGCGGTCACGTCCTGGACTGCTTCATGGCCGCCATCCTCTTCTCCCCGGCGGTCACATGCAGTTTCTCGCGATAACTGCAGTGACTGCTGGGTAATCCCGGCCGTAAAGCAGTCAGTCCGATGACGTCACCGCCGGGGAAGCAGGTAATCAGCTGTGCTGCGTCGCGATGACAGACTCTGCCTGTCATTGCGATGTAGCAGAGCTGGATCGTCGTGGGACTGTCGTTATGGACTGCGTCGGACAGGTGGTATACTGTTGGTTTGTTTTTTTTCTTTTTTTACAGGAGATCGATGGCGTCGCAGGAATGAGAGTACAATAAAAGAAATGAAAAGTGTGTTGTCTCTTTTATTTCATTAAAATACTTTTTTCTTGCTTTGTCTTTTATTTATGCATTTAATAACTTTGGGATTAATAATGGATCGGTGTCTTATTGACACCTCTCCATTATTAACCGGGCTTATTGTCACCGTGCAATCAACGGTGACATTAACCCCTTATTACCCCGCTTGCCACCGCTACAGGGCAAGTGGGAAGAGCCGGGTAAAGTGCCACAATTGGCACATCTTTTGATGCGCCAAATGTGGGGCTGCTGTAGCCTGGTATTATCAGGCTGTTGAGGGCCAAAATCCATGGGCCTTGACAGTCTTTTAATACCAGGCCGCAGCAGTCTGCATTTTACTTGGCTGGTTAACAAAAATAGGGGGACCCCTACGCCGTTTTTTTTTTCGAGGGGATCCCCTATTTTTGTTAACCAGCCAAGCTAAGCAGACTGCTGTGGCCTGGTATTATCAGGCTTGCAAGGTCCATGGATATTGGATCCTTACCAGCCTGAAAAACCAGGCCTCAGCGGTCTGCTTCATCTGGCTGGTTAACAAAAATAGGGGGGACCCCACGCCAATTTTTTTCGAGGGATCCCCTATTTTTGTTAATCAGCCAAGATATGCAGACTGCTGTGGCCTGGTATTATCAGGCTGGCAAGGTCCATGGATCTTGGCTCCTTAACAGCCTGAAAATCCAGGCCTCAGCGGTCTGCTTCATCTGGCTGGTTAACAAAAATAGGGGGGACCCCACGCCAATTTTTTTCGAGGGGATCCCCTAGTTTTGTTAACCAGTTCCCTCTGACGTCACTGATTGTGTCCCTGGCTGACCTGAAGTGAAAGTGGAAAGCAATCAATTAAGCTTTCCACTTCCTCTCCTGTCAAACTCATTCATTTGGGGGTTTACTGTGAGGCTGCAGCATTAGCTGCGGTCCCTGCAGTAAACATTAACCCTTTCTGAAGGATTACACCGTGGGACCTGACTGTACATCGGATTGGTAAGAATAATTTTGCTTTATTATTTTATTTTTATTACAGGAAATGGTTTTAGCAGGAAAATAAAATATGGTCAAAAACTGTGTGATTATTTCATTAAACTTCTTTTTTATTAAAGTGTGTGTGTTTGATTTTTCTTTCATACAATAGGATTAATAATTGATAGTTGTCTAATTGACAGCTCTCAATTATTAACCTGGCTTAAAGTGATCTTTCAATTGCAAGGTCATTTTAACCCCTTATTAACCCATTCGCCACCGCTACAGGGCAATGGGAATAGACGGGCAAAGTGCCAGAAAGGGCAAATCTAATTAGAGATTTGCCCTTTCTGGGGTGTCTGGGGGCAGATGTTAGTAGCCGGGGGGGGCCAAAAATAATGGTCCCTCTCTGGGCTATTATTATCTGCCCCCACTCACTGGCTTTGTCTGTCTGGTTGCGAAAATAGGGCGGGAGCCCACGCCTTTTTTTTCAGCAATTTTACACCTCATATATATATATATATATACATGTGATTAAATTTGTGACACATATATATATATTTATATTTATAGTTCATACACTTCTACATAGTATAATAGCCGCTAATTCAATTGCCGGCTTTTGTGAAAATGCAGAACCCGACATGAAATGACACTTGGTTTACATAGAGTTAACCATGTCTTTTTATGTAGTTTGATATCTGATTTGCACAAACAATTACATGAGTGTAAGTGTGCAAAATTTCACACCTGTAGGGGTTAATTAAAGGTGTAAATTCGTAGCAAAAAAGTCCGTTTTTTTTACAACGAATTTACACCTTTAATTAACCCCTACAGGTGTGAAATTTTGCACACATAGACTGATGTAATTGTTTGTGCAAATCAGATTGCAAACGACATGAAAAGACATGGTTAACCCTATGTACACCAAGTGTCATTTCATGTCGGGTGCTTCTGTCTTTTCACAGAAGCCGGCTTTACCCGGCAATTGAATCAGAGGATATTTTACTATGTAGAAGTGTATAAACTATACATATATGTATATATATGTCACAATGACATGTATATATATATATATGTATTCTATGTGTGTATATTTAGTGTTTACAAGGAAATAAAGGTTTTTTTTAGTTGCGATATTTTGTTCCCATAGACTTACATGGGACTTCCGGTATCGAAATCGGATATCGCCGATATTTAGTGCTATCGGCGATACAATTTCGATACGATATTTTTAGATATCGAGCAACATCGCTCAACACTAGTGTGCAACTGTATGTTTCCAGGTCCCCTGTCCTTAGTCTGTTATAGTTATTCCCTTATCCTGTGTCATCCCATTAGTCAGGTATAGTATGTACATGATCCTGTAGCCACTTCGGATATATCCAAACCCTGAACCTGCATCGGTGGTACCTAAACGGTTTCCCGATAAACTGTGTGCCTGAACAAAAACCTATCACTGAGATCCAAGGTATTCGGACTATTGTTCAGTCTCCGAATCCTGCTCGCCAGTGACATCTCCCCATCCAGCGAAACCGACCCATTGGGATCAGCAGCTGCGGTACCTGCAGCTCAAGCATGACTCAACCATCAGGAGCTCCAGTGAACACCAGGTAGCCGCTTAGCTATGCCCTTCCCAGGCAAGCCTGGCCCTGTAGCACTGTGGGTCTACAAACCGTGTGCGCCACCTGCGAACTTGACAATTACCATCTTACCTCCATGTGGCTAAACCTGAGTGAATGGTGTAAATAGTTTGCAGCTGATTAATGCCAGTTGAGGCAGAGTTGCAAACAAAAAGTATATATTTTGTTTATCTTGTATAACTTGATTATTTTTTTGATCTGTAAAAAGATTGTATGCACCTTTTGGTACTTGAGAAGGAGATAGTACTGAGTTATTATTTATAATGTTTAAGATGTTGCTGTTTTACTATTTGAATGAAGCATATATGTTTTTAAGACAATGTGATCCTGGGTAATGGAATATTGTGTATTTAAGCACATGTGGGAGAAAATCTGATGGACTTGTTCAGTTCAGTGCGTAAGCTGAACACTGGGAGGAGCTCAGGATTACATTGATTTGATGATAAAACTAGTGGTATGTCCATTTCCCCTAAGAGTTCGAAGAGACATTTTTCAACTTGCCCACAACAGATCTCGTGTTGCTCATGCTACTATGAGCTACCTCTAGAGATTACCATTGAGTACATCTGGAACATCATAGGTCAGCAATTACAAAGGAGCTGCCAGCAGAGGATCTTGATTAGTTGCGTGCCCATGTGCATTCAATGTGACAGAACATAAGGTAGCTCTCTGATGTTAGGTATTAAAAAAATAGTATTGGTTTTATTCACTCACGTCACATGCAATGTTTCAGCTCCCCAATATTACTGAGGTCTTCTCTACTTTTATGCAGGAAAGAAAATAACATTCCAAACAAGCCCTCCCATTTTGTCCTTGGTACACATCAGAGCTCTTTTCATGCTGGCAAAGGTGAACAAAAAATGGAAGAAATAGATATTGAAAATGAGGGAAACCAGAACGACTCCTCAGTCAGCTCAACCATTTTTTGTAAGGATGACTCCAAAATAACTGCGGAGGACAAAAAGGACAATTCATTTAGTGGGTAAGCATCTCTTAGGTCTTACCATTAGTATTTCTTATTTGTGTATGTTTCTAAGGCATTATCTGACGTAGATTGATCTAATCACATAATCAGTTCAACTGTTTAAACAACCCTGTTAATAGAAATAATCAGCAGTAAGACGATGTTCACATGTTGCTTTTTTGCGGCTTTTTTTTCTACAGCCAAAACGTGATCTCTTGGCAGTAAAAAAAGCTGCAGACCGAACACAGGTTTTAATGGCTTCTTTGCTGCTTTTCTTGTAGCATTTTTGCTGCATTTTTCAATATCCCAAAGTTCAGTCTTGCTTCCACCATGAAAGCATGAAAAATACTGTACAAGGTGTTAGGCCTTCAGTGCAAGAAATATGTAAAACCATAAAATATCTTTGGAAAAAAGGGCAATTTGTTCAAATTATTTAGTGGAAACATTTTTTTTATCACTGAAAGAATAGTGACTATTCCAAACAAAAAAGTTCATATGAGTTCCTGAAAAAATAGACAATTGCAAATGTGAAAGCAGCAGGGGAGAGTTCAATTAGTTGGGCATTGTTTATCTAACATATTGGGATGGCATTAAGTTGCTTACTTACTTAAGTTACTGCTTACTTTCACAGGTTACTAGGGAGTTGAGTTTTTCAGACATTGTTTTACTTTTACGCATTGGTTGGTCACTGCTTACTTTTCCACATTACTAGGGCATTGAGTTGGTAGGGCATTGTTTACTTTAACACATATCACAAATTTAATTAAACTGTACTAATACTAACATCCTGCTCATGTGATCATATCAAAACATTACAGTTTAACCCCTTTACCCCCGAGGATGGCTTGCACGTTAATTACTGGGCCAATTATTACAATTCTGACCACTATCCCTTTATCTAATATATAATTACCAATAAATTCTGTCACACAGTGCCGTAGCTTGTGTCGCTTCCACAATGCACCGTGACCGGAAGTACGCCGACCGCCATATTGGAACACCCTAGTTATGGGTATTCCGATATGGCGGCCGGGATTCATATCTCCCGCCAAAGCCGCGCGTGCACCTCTCATTGGCTGAGCCGCCCGCCAGCTGAGCCGATGAGCGGTGCCGTGCAGGATTCAAATCCCCCGCCAAAGCCGCGCGTGCACCGCTCATTGGCAGAGCCGGCGGGCGGCTCAGCCAATGAGCGGCGCAGGATTCAAATCCCCCGCCATTGGCTGAGCGGTGCCTCCCGGCTTTGGTATGTGTGTGTGTGGGGGTCTGCGGGTGTGTGTGTGCATGATCTGTGTATGTGCAGGGCTCTGCTATCTGTGTGTGTATGCAGGCATCGTCCAATGGGACTACAAGTCCCATCCGGCTATGCCTGCTACACTGTCAGTGAGTGACACATTAGTCAATGATGGGACAGTAGTAGTCCCATCTTCCGGCTAATGTGTTGAATGTAAAAAAAAAAAAACATTACTTACACAACATACAGAACATACATATAACATACAACACATAACATACAGGACATACATATAACATACAACACAGAACATACATATAACATACAACACATAACATACATGTAACATACAACATATAACATACAACACAACAAACAGAACATACATATAACACAACACATAACATACAGAACATACACATAACATATATATAACACATAACATACAGAACATACATACAACACAACATACAGAACATACATATAACATATAACATACAGAACATACATATAACATACAACACATAACATACAGAACATACAGTACAGACCAAAAGTTTGGACACACCTTCTTATTTAAAGATTTTTCTGTATTTTCATGACTATGAAAATTGTACATTCACACTGAAGGCATCAAAACTATGAATTAACACATGTGGAATTATATACTGTAACATTTCCAGGGGATATAGCTCTAGGATCGCTGTCTGGGTAGACAGAGTGACACGAAAACAGTTCATTCAGACAGCAGTTCTGATGAAAACTGGCCGCAACCAGCTTTATTAAAGTCCACAGCAAACAGATAAAAATAAAGCATAAACAGAAAACCTAGGCTTGTCTAGCCACTAATTACACATAGATAGATTGCCCTGTCTATCCGGGTCCCGGCTCTACCAGCCTGACCCAAAACAACACATATGATATATGTTACCAGTATAGAGTTTCACAGATACTCCTCCTTGTGTCTCAAGGCACCTTCAATGTCCAGACTTGAGAGAGATCCACTCCTATTCAGCCGCTATTCGCACGGATTCTCACTGAGACTACTCCTGTGTCCGGGGTACTTCCTGCACCCAGACTGAGATAGCTCACACTCCTGGAGACACCTTCTGTACCTGGACCCCTTGTCCAGATTAAGCGTGCTCCCACTCCTGGAGACCGCTTCTTGTGCCGGGACACCTTCCTGTGTCCAGACTAAGCGTCCTCTCTGACTGTGTTCCAACACACCTACTTCTGGTCTCCTAATTAACACCTGAGTGATTTCAGGCCTGAGCTGCAAGTGTGTACTGAATGTAAGGTGTAGTGACCTTTCTCTACCACTAGGTCTACAAAGCCACACACCTCCCTTATACCAGTCAGTAAAGTAGCTAGGTGAAATATACACCCCATTCAATACACATACTCTCACTGTCTCACATATCCCCCCCCTCTTCTCCAGACTGGAGGGCTGGTCATCCAGACCGGAGGGCTGGTTAACAATCCAACAGAGACAGTGAACTCTGGACCAGTCATGGCCCTCATCAGCTTCATCTTCACCACTGTCATTTGTATCTTCACCTGAGTCATAGCCAACATCAGCTTTCTCTTCATCTGAAGCATCCGTACTACCCTGTACCCTCCCAGGCCTATGCTCTCTGCGGGCCTCGGGTATCCTGCACAGTTTCATCTTGACCTTAGGGCCGGGCTCAGTTTCGATATAGTGCCTGGCCAGAGAAGTACGACCAGGCACGTCAGAACACCTCTGCTGATTCTTCCACAGAAACTCTCGTACCTCCTGTTTTTGGGGCACTGACCCTGTGTCACCAACTGTCACAGGAGGTATAGGGGTTTTTTTCACCTTTCTCTAATTCCCCCTGAACCTTTTTTAGCACATCTACTTTCTTAAATATCAGTTGGTTCATAAACTCTATTTCACAGAACTTAAGCACCCCTGCCATGGTCTCTGACCATTTTGAGCCACACTGTTCCCACAATTGGCACTGTAGAGGAAGCTGATCGTTTTTCTTTTTCGGTACACATAATTCATCCTCTTCTTGTACAGGCTCTTCTGGTAGAACATGCTCAGAAGCCCTACCGTCAGTCTTACATTCTGCCTCTTCAGTCACATCATTATGGTCTCCAATATTTCCAATTATTCCAGCTTTCAAGTTCTCCTTGATAGCGGCATCTGTATACTCAGAACCCGCCGGATTCTTCTCTTCCACCACGTTCTGCATCCCATCTGGGCTCCCGTGTGTCTGTAGCGGCAACGGAGTGACACATCGCTTTTCCCATTTGTTGGGACGTGGCTCCGATGTAGCCTCCCTGAAAGTGCGCTTGAGCTCACCAACGCCAGCCACTGATCCGGACCGTAACCCGTCCACGCCGCTGTCTTCGGCAGAAACAGATTCCTGGACAGAGTCAGTCCCCATATCTTCAGTCTTGTTCCTCACAGCTTCACTTGAAACCTCAGCTTCTGATGAGGCATCTGGCTTGGTGACCACCACTTCCATGGCTTTTTCCACCTCTGCAGCATCACCTTCAGAGTCCTTGGCATGATGCAGATCCACACCACACACCGACAACTTCTCATCTTCAACAGCATCCACTTGTGCTGTGTTCAGTTTCAGAGTCCTGCCTTTAAAGCTCAGCTCTCCTCCTTTCACCTTAGTCTTCGCCAGGGAACCGGCCAACTGTAAAACATCTTCAGATGCCATCTTCTGTCTGGCTGTAAAGTCAGCATCAGCTTTCTTCTCAGGACTCTCAACCTCCTCTGCTACCATGCCTTCCTCATTTGCACTGGTTGCTTTATGGTCATCAGATAATTCACTATCACTATCTGACCCCTTTTTCTCAGCCACATCTGGCTCACTGTCAGGGCTATACACTTCATTTTCATTCACATCCTGCTCACTGTCAGGGTTATACAATTCATTTTCATTCATATCCTGCTCACTGTCAGGGTTATACAATTCATTTTCATTCACATCCTGCTCACTGTCAGGGTTATACAATTCATTTTCATTCACATCTTGATCTGGAACCTTAGTTAACATGTCATCCACAACATTAACTTCACCATCTGGTCCCTCAAGTATGTGACTATGTGACAACCCCAGCACTATACTTCTATATAGCTCAGGTACTAGGAGCTGACTCACGACCTCTCCCTGGACTTCAGTGTCCCTATACAATAGGCTATTGTCCATGGCAGCATGAGGAAACCTCTCCTCAGAGCCAGGCACCTGGGAAACCTCATTTAGAACGATCATATTTTCCTGTGCCGTCCTAAGAGAGGGGTCTCGCCACTGCTCACTCTCAAAATTGTCACAGGACACAGGTAAGTAAGGGACACTCGGTTCCCGAGAACCACCATCCTCGTCTCCCAACATCACCTGCAAAGGAACTTCATCACCATCACAGTCATCATTATTATCAATATCATTATCATGACTATGATCAGTATCATCATCACTATCATGATCATCATCACTATCATTATCAGCATCAGCATCATTATCATGGTCATCATCATTATCATGATCATCATCATCATCATTATCATTATCATCATCATCATTATCATGGTCATCATCATTATCATGATCATCATCATCATTATCATTATCACATAAGTTTAACGGCCCACTAGCATTGTGTTCCGCCCCTCGGGACTGCGCACCCTCAATAGGAGCTTCATCACACTGTCCATCAGAAACATTTTTCCCCCAGAGATCCTTAGACCGGGGAAAGTCATTACCCAATATACCGGGTTGCACCAGGTTCTTCACTACCCCCACTTCATATGAAACCTCTCCGAGTTTGGGGACCAAGTCCACGGCAGTCTCTGGGTAGACTTTGGTGTCTCCATGGATGCACACCATACTCAGGTGCTTATCAGGGATGAAGTCCCTATCAATCAGGCTGTCACATATGGAAGTCACTGGACTCTCTGAGTCAAAGAGGGCCTGTGCTGGGCAGTCATTTACAACCACCGGGGACCCCTGTGGTCCAGTCTCTTTGGCTGAGGTGGACACACACACAGGTTCTGCGCAGAGAGAGAGGGATCTGCCAACATCACAACACATAGGCTCCCCCTCTATTGGACAGTTGGCTGCAATTTCACGCCAGCTCCAACACTGTCCATCACACTCTCCCACCCACATGTCCCCTCGGGCCTGAACCCGCTTATCAGCATACCCCATGTCCCCAACAGCTGGAATGCTTTTACCGCGAGAGTTCAGCGTCCGGGAACTCCGAAGTGACGACCTCTCAGACGGCTGTACCTCAGGAGGACGTGCTTGGGTGTAGCGGTCCACTATCACCTTTTCAACTCCATAATCAAGCCTGCTGACTGCAGACTCCCAACTGTATCTCCAGTCATGAACTCCCCTGGCACGGGCTGTCACCGTAACACCCAGCCGGGTAAGAATCTCCGCTTTCAGCTTGGCATAGTCTTGGCTGTCCTGCTCGCTCAGGTCAGCATAGGCCCTTTGGGGCTCTCCAATCAGATAGGGTGCGACCATCATGGCCCATTCAGATAGGGGCAGATTTTCCTTCTCTGCCAGTCTCTCAAACCTAGTGAGATATACCTCCACATCGTCACGAGGTGTCATTTTTTTCAAGGACCGTCTTACCGCCTTCTTTACAGCGGACAACGCAGGTGCCTTCACAACATTACTTCGGACGCGGCACCGAAATCCTTTTTTTGTGCTGCCATCCGCTCAACAAATAACCGGTTATTCTCCTGCTGCTGCTGCAGGAATTGCTGCTGGGCCTGCTGCATGCGCTGCTGGTGCTGCAGGCGCTGCTGCTCCATGCTCTGCTGCATGCTTCGCTGGGCCTGGACCAGGTACTCAATGAGCTCCTTCATACTGCCGGACTTATCTGTCTCAACCCCGGCAGTCTTATGTTGCCCATTCACTTGCGCCATTTGTTCAAACAGCGCCTCCATGCTGTCATCCATGCTGTCAGACTTCTCTGTCTCAACAACGGCAGTCTTCACTCAAGACATACACACTCCACAGTTTTTTCCACAGAAAAATTCAGCTCTGCTATGCAGACACTTTTTTTTTTTTTTCTCTGCAAACTCTATTAGGGCCACTGTCTCTTTAAGACTGCTCCAATAGACGTTTCTCTTTTGCTGCTGCACACTCCACAGTCTTTTCCACAACAAGTTCAGCTTTGCTGTGCAGACACACTTTTTTTTTTTCTTTTGCAAACTCTATTAGGGCTACTGTCTCTTTAAGACTGCTCCAAACAGACGTTTCTCTTGACACACACTTTTTTTTCTCTGCTGCTATTTCAACAGACTTCACCTTTATTGCTGTCTCTACGGCACCGTGCTGCATGCACACTCCAGCACTAACTGTATCAGCCACTGCGCTGCCCCAGCATTCTCCGCCAATTGTAACATTTCCAGGGATATAGCTCTAGGATCGCTGTCTGGGTAGACAGAGTGACACGAAAACAGTTCATTCAGACAGCAGTTCTGATGAAAACTGGCCGCAACCAGCTTTATTAAAGTCCACAGCAAACAGATAAAAATAAAGCATAAACAGAAAACCTAGGCTTGTCTAGCCACTAATTACACATAGATAGATTGCCCTGTCTATCCGGGTCCCGGCTCTACCAGCCTAACCCAAAACAACACATATGATATATGTTTACCAGTATAGAGTTTCACAGATACTCCTCCTTGTGTCTGAAGGCACCTTCAATGTCCAGACTTGAGAGAGATCCACTCCTATTCAGCCGCTATTCGCACGGATTCTCACTGAGACTACTCCTGTGTCCGGGGTACTTCCTGCACCCAGACTGAGATAGCTCACACTCCTGGAGACACCTTCTGTACCTGGACCCCTTGTCCAGATTAAGCGTGCTCCCACTCCTGGAGACTGCTTCTTGTGCCGGGACACCTTCCTGTGTCCAGACTAAGCGTCCTCTCTGACTGTGTTCCAACACACCTACTTCTGGTCTCCTAATTAACACCTGAGTGATTTCAGGCCTGAGCTGCAAGTGTGTACTGAATGTAAGGTGTAGTGACCTTTCTCTACCACTAGGTCTACAAAGCCACACACCTCCCTTATACCAGTCAGTAAAGTAGCTAGGTGAAATATACACCCCATTCAATACACATACTCTCACTGTCTCACAATACTTAACAAAAAAGTGTGAAACAACTGAAAATATGTCTTATATTCTAGGTTCTTCAAAGTAGCCACCTTTTGCTTTGATTACTGCTTTGCACACTCTTGGCATTCTCTTGATGAGCTTCAAGAGGTAGTCACCGGAAATGGTTTTCACTTCACCGGTGTGCCCTGTCAGGTTTAATAAGTGGGATTTCTGTCACTTTTGGTCTGTACTGTATATATAACATATAACATACAGAATATACATAGAACATACAACACATAACATAGAGTACATACTCACCAATCACCTAATCCCCGATGCTATCGTCTCCTGTAATAAAAATAAAATAATAAAGCAACCTATACATCACCTGTCCGCCGTAGTCCAGTTATTACCGAGTGTCCGACGACAATCTCCGGTGTGGAACACTGACATCGAGTGATGTCATCGCTCTACACCGCTCCTGCGATGCACTGACAGCGGAGGTAATCCTCCGCTGTGTGTATCGCTCAGACGCCGGGAGAGAATGACGTCACTTCCGTTCATTCTCTCACTGGCAATGCTGGGTGAGAAAATTCCCAAGCAGCATTGCCATAAAGTGAGAGAATGAACTCAGGTAACCTTAGTGATGCACTGCAGGAGCCATTGTCTCCTGTCAGTGCATCACTGGGAGGCCCTACAGAGCAGTGGCATCACCTGATGTCACTGTTCTACAGGGGAGACCATCGTGGGACATTCGTTATTAATTGGACTGCGTCGGACAGGGAGTATACAGCTGTTTTATTTTTTACGTTTTATTACAGGAGAACGAGGGCGTAGCTTGGATCTGAGCGTGTAATAAAGATATGAATATGTTGTGTTTTATTTCATTAAAATACTTTATTCTTATGTGTCTGTTTTTTTTAACCCTTTATTAATATAAGATTAATAATAGAGAGGCGTTTTATTGACGCCTCTCCATTATTAACCGGGCTTAATATCACCTTACAATAGCAAGGTGGTATTAACCCCTTACTACCCCATATCCCACCGCTACAGGGGAATGGGAAGAGAGGGGCTAAGTGCCGGAATTGGCGCATCGTACAGATGCGTCAATTCTGGGGCGGCTGAGTGCTGGTATTTTTAGCCAGGGGGGTGTGCCAATATCCATGGCCCCTTCCTAGGCTGTGAATATCAGCCCGCAGCTGTCTGCGTAGCCTTTCTGGCTATAAATTACTGGGGGACCCCATGTCATTTTATTGGGGGGTCCCCCTACTTTAATAGCCAGTAAAGGCTAGCTGCGGGCTGATATTCATAGCCTGGGAAGTTCCATAGGTATTAACCCCTTCCCAGGCTAGAAATATTGGCACCGGCCATCGGCTTTCCACCTCTGGCGCAGAAAATTGTGCGGGAGCCCACGCCATTTTTTCCCATTTTTTTTTAAATTAAACACTATTACGTGAAGATTTTGTGTGTGTGTGCGCACGTGTGTCTTTAACTATTTATGTACCATTCTATCTATTATCTATGTAATATCCATCTATCTATTATCTATCTATTTTCTATCTATTATCTATCTATCCATCTATCTATCTGTCTATCTTCTATCTATCTATTATCTATCTATCTATCTATCTATCTATCTATCTATCTATCTATTATCTATCTATCTATCTATCTATCATCTATCTATCTTCTATCTATCTGTCTATCTTCTATCTATCTGTTATCTATCTATCCTCTATTTATCTACTATCTATCTATCTATCTATCTATCTATCTATCTATCTATCTATCTATCTATCTTCTATCTATCTGTCTATTATCTATCTGTCTATTATCTATCTATCATCTATTTATCTATTATCTATCTATCTATCCATCTATCTTCTATCTGTCTATTATCTATCTATTATCTATCTATCTATGATCTATTCATTTATCATCTATTTATCTATCTATCTATCTATCTATCTATCTATCTATCTATCTATCTATCTATCTATCTTCTATCTATCATCTATTTATCTATTATCTATCTATCTATCTATCTATCTATCTATCTATCTATCTATCTATCAATCTTCTATCTATCAATCTTCTATCTATCAATCTTCTATCTATCTGTCTATTATCTATCTATCTGTCAATCTATCTATCACCTATTTATCTATTATCTATCTTCTATCCATCTGTCTATCTTCTATCTATCTGTCTATTATCTATCTATCTATCTATCTATCTATCTATCTATCTATCTATCTATCTATCTATCTATCTATTATCTATCTATCATCTATTTATCTGTTATCGGTCTATCTGTCTATCTTCTATCTGTCTATTATCTATCTATCTATCTATCTATCTATCTATCTATCTATCTATCTATCTGTCTATCATCTATCTATCTGTCTATCTGTCTCTCTCTATCTGTCTTTCTGTCTATCTGTGTGTGTAATGGAGTGTGGATTGGAGAAATGTAAAAGAGGAGGTTGGACAAGAAATGACGTCACAAACCTTTTTTTTGTTAAATAACATATCTTTATTTAGCTTACAAAAACGCATACAAATCCGCATGAAAAAACGCATCAAAAAAGCATCTGCGTTTTCTGCCAAGAGGTCCTGTTTTTGTGCAGAAAATTCAGCAGTCAAATCTGCAACGTGTGCACATACCCTCAACTCCCACGCCTAAGCCGCGCTGCACCGCTCATTGGCTGAGCCGCCCCTGGCTGCGCGGCATTGGCGGGGGATTCAAATCCTGTGCGGCACTGCTCATTGGCTCAGCCGCCAGGGCGGAGGATTTGAATCCCGAGCCGCTCATTGACTGAGCCGCCAATGAGCGGTGCGGCGTGACTTTGGCGGGGGATTTGAATCCCGCGCCTCTCAAAGCCACGCGGTACCGCTCAGTGGCTGAGCTGCCGCCGGCAAAGCCAACGAGCGGCGCAGGATTCAAATCCCCCACCAAAGCCGCGCGGCACCACTCATTGGCTGAGCGGTGCCGCGCAGCTTTGGCAGGGGATTTGAATCCTGCACCGCTCATTGACTCAGCCGCCGGCAGCTCAGCCAATGAGCAGTGCTGCGCGGGATTTGAATCCCCCTCCAAGGCTGGCGACCAATCAGCTGCTAGCGGTATTGACACCAGATTCTAATACCGCTAGCAGCTGATGTGATTGGTCGCCCGCTGCCGGGTTGCCGATCTATCAGCTGTTAGCGGTATTGCCGATCTCCCTGCGGTGTTAGCACCACTAAGTATACACAGATGTTCATTTCACCGCACTCCCGATGCAATAGCATAGGGCCTATTTCTAGTGAGGTTATAACTCTGGAACGCTTCAACGGATCTGAGAATGTTTTTTCGTGACATATTGTACTTCACGACAGTGGTAAAATTTCTTCGATATAACTTGCGTTTATTTGTGAAAAAACAGAAATTTGGCTAAAATTTAGAAAATTTCGCAAATTTTCAAACTTAATTTTTATACCCTTAAATCAGAGAGTCATGTCACACAAAATAGTTAATAAATAACATTTCCCACGTGTCTACTTTACATCAGCACAATTTTGGAACCAAAATTTTTTTTTGGTAGGAAGTTATAAGGGTTAAAAATTGGACCCCAAATGTTGTTGTGCAATTTGTCCTGAGTACGCTGATACTTCATATGTGGGGGGGAACCACTGTTTGGGCGCATGGTAGAGCTCGGAAGGAAAGGAGCGCCGTTTGACTTTTCAATGCAAAATTAGCTGGAATTGAGATCGGAAACCATGTTGCGTTTGGAGAGCCCCTGAGGGACTAAACAGTGGAAACCCCCCAATTCTAACTCCAACCCTAACCCCAACACACACCTAACCCTAATCCCAACCCAACATGTGCACTTTACTGTATAGTGCCTATAGCTGCATTGTAGCAAAGCTGAGGGAACATTACCGAGAAATAAATTTATGTTCACCAATATATTAACCCTAGACGTGTTTCAACAGTGAATATCACTAATAGCAATACTACAAGATATAGCTTTCACCACAGCTTAGTATTATCATAGACATATTGTATATTGGATGCATGTTGAATTATTTATGTAGCCCTAGAATTAGGGACAAGCAGTGATTTGTAGGGACCGCCGACGCTGAGTGGGGGCGCCATATCAAATGTTAGGGTGCCAACCTCCGCAGTCAGGCAGGGAGACAGATTTAAGGGACCCAATAGGGTTAGTGTAGGTTTGCTGTATTCACATCATACCAACCTTTTTGCCCTAAGTCCCTGACAAATAAATTGTCCAGATATCTCTGTTCTGCCTTCATACATGTTGACACAGTGTGCAATCTAGCATACAGCATAAACCACAGTTACGTACGCCAAATAAGCAGACTGTCCTCTGTAGTCTAACTTGTTTATTGGTGAACAGTATAGAACAGTGATGGCGAACCTTTCTGAGACTGAGTGCCCAAACTGCAACCTAAAACCCAATTATTTATGACGAATTGCCAAATGCCCCATCATGATCTCCTTCATGTAGAAATGCCCAACCATGATCCCCTTCATGCAGAAATATGCCCCATCATGATCCCCTTCATATAGAAATGCCCTATCTTGATCCACTTCATGTAGAAATATGCCCCATCATGGTCCCCTTCATGTAGTAATATGCCCCATCATGATCCCCTTCATGTAGAAATGCCCCATCATGATTCCCTTCATGTATAAATACGCTCCATCATGATCCCCTTCATGTAGAAATGCTCCATCATGATCCCCTTCATGCAGAAATGTGCCCCATCATGATCCCCTTTATGTAGAAATGCCCCATCATGATCCCCTTCATGTAGAAATGTCCCATCATGATCCCCTTCATGTAGAAATATGCCCCATCATGATCCCCTTCATGTAGAAGTATGCCCCATCACGATCCCCTTCAAGTAGAAATGCGCCATCATGATCCCCTTCATGTAGAAATGCCCCATCATGATCCCCTTCATGTAGAAATTCCGCCACCTCCATGATTTCCTCCTCCCCATCACTGGCCCTCTCCCCATCACTGGCCCTCTCCCCATCATTGGCGCTCTCCCCATCACTGGCGCTCTCCCCATCACTGGTGCTCTCCCCATCACTGGCGCTCTCCCCATCACTGGCCCTCTCCCCATCATTGGTGCTCTCCCCATCACTGGCGCTCTCCCCATCACTGGTGCTCTCCCTATCACTGGCGCTCTCCCCATCACTGGAGCTCTCCCCATCATTGGCGCTCTCCCCATCATTGGCGCTCTCTCCATCGCTGGAGCTCTCCCCATCACTGGAGCTCTCCCCATCATTGGCGCTCTCCCCATCATTGGCGCTCTCCCCATCACTGGAGCTCTCCCCATCACTGGAGCTCTCCCCATCATTGGCGCTCTCCCCATCATTGGAGCTCTCCCCATCACTGGCGCTCTCCCCATCACAGGCCTCTCTCCATCACTGGAGCTCTCACCATCACTGGAGCTCTCCCCATCACTGGTGCTCTCCCCATCACTGGAGCTCTCCCCATCACTGGCGCTCTCCCCATCATTGGAGCTCTCCCCATCATTGGAGCTCTCCCCATCACTGGAGCTCTCCCCATCACAGGCGCTCTCTCCATCACTGGAGTTCTCCCCATCACTGGAGCTCTCCCCATCACTGGCGCTCTCCCCATCACTGGCGCTCTCCCCATCACTGGCGCTCTCCCCATCATTGGAGCTCTCCCCATCATTGGAGCTCTCCCCATCACTGGAGCTCTCCCCATCATTGGCGCTCTCCCCATCACTGGAGCTCTCCCCATCACTGGAGCTCTCCCCATCACAGGAGCTCTCCCATCATTGGTGCTCTCCCCATCACTGGCGCTCTCCCCATCATTGGAGCTCTCCCCATCATTGGCGCTCTCCCCATCATTGGAGCTCTCCCCATCATTGGAGCTCTCCTCATCACTGGAGCTCTCCCCATCATTGGCGCTCTCCCCATCACTGGTGCTCTCCCCAACACTGGAGCTCTCCCCAGCACACACAGACATATGCTCACCACATGCACAGACACACACTCAGCGAGTGCACAGACACACACTCAGCCAGCACGCACGCACACACACACTACAGCACTTCACTGGCACAGCGGCCACACTCACCATTCCCCCCGCGCGCCCGCAGCTTCCTTCCTCTTGCTTCCTCTGACACATTGAGCGACGCTGCCGGCCACGGCTGGATGACGTCATCATTCAGCTCAGCGGCCGCGCTACTCAATGTGTGAGAGGCCGGAACAAGGAGGCGTGCAATCAATGTGCGCACTGCAGTCCGGAACAAGGCAGCTAGGCCGCGTGCCAGCTGAGAGGGCTCTGCGTGCCCTCTCTGGCACGCGTGCCATAGGTTTGCCATCACTGGTATAGAACATGCGCGGTAAAACTATAAAAATACAAATGACATAGATAAGTATTGGGCACACAGCTGACACTTTACAATTAACAGGAAAGTATACAGTATGATGCAAACTTTACACAGGATTCTAATAACATCTCCTATGCACTGGCTGCTATACAGTTAATAACCTCCTAAACACTGCATTGCTAGAGAAGATATTGATCTTACCAGATATGCTTTACCAGGATAGCAAACTCAAGTTGGAGAGGTTACAGGAGAGCACATGAACACTGTGTTTCCTGAAGTACATGGAAGAAAATGGAGCTTCTTCCCAGCATACCTTGCTTCAATCCCACAATGCAATACTCTATCTGCTTGTTAAAGGCACAGGCTATAAATTCAGCCACCACTGGATGGTGCTATAACAAACAAACCAGAACACAGTACAAAACATACTGCCCTGTACTCAGATGGGCAGAACAATCTCCCCCTATTTTTGAGGGCTCTAGGAGATGTTGTTTATTAATTTTTTGTCTAATTTTTTTTAATTTAATAATTAAAAGTTAAATTTTAAAGGGTTTTTGTTTTTGGTTTTTGGTGTACTCTATTGCTCCACATCCTGGTCCCTTTGAATGTATAATGCTTCACATCCTGGGCCCCTTCCTTTTATAATGTTCCCCATCCTGGGCACCTTCCTGATTTAATTTTCTGCCTATCATTTACAATATATTAAATAAATTAAATAAATAATTCTTCTTACCTTCCTTCACTCTCACAACATGCAGCATCCTCTTCTGTAGCTGATAGAGTTGAGCGATACTTTCCGATATCCAAAAGTATCGGAATCGGAATGGTATCGCCGATACCCCAAAAATATCGGCGATACCCGATACCGATACCGGAAATCCAATGTAAGTCTATGGGAACAAAATATCGGAATTAAAAAAAACCCATTCTTGCCTTGTTGGTTAATTGTACATGAAGGAAAACAACAAAGAGTAATGTAGAATGTATTGGGGGAGGTTGAGGAGACATTAAAGGCATAGATGTTTAACCCAATCAAATGGAATAGCATTAATATTTTTTTTTTTAAAAGATGTTCGGATTGACGAAGAAATTGACAATGTTGTTAACGTTTTTTCTATTTTGGCAAATATGTATGTTTCACAACTTCCATGCTCTTCACCTTTTTAACTTTTGACACACTTTCTCCTTCATAATCTTCAGCAGCATCATCTTTTTCATCAAATTATTCTTCATCTTCACCTTCTTTATCTTCTTCTTAAACTTCTTGCTATTCATCTTTTTGTTAACATTACTCATATTGTTCTTATTAAACTATTATTCTTCTTCATATTCTACTTCTTCATCTTCTTCCTCTTCATCTTCTTCATCATATTCTTATTTGTGACAGAGATTCCTGTGTTATAACACTCTTGTTAGGTTTTGTTTCAGTTTGCTGGTCACATGACCTTTTTACCCTATTTAGTCTGGCCCCGCCCTTCTGGCTTTGCTGGACTTCATTGTATTATCTACTCTTAAGCTAGCCGGGTGCTTAGGTGCCTTACTCTGTCAGTTTTGCTTGATCTTAGGATCTCTTAGTAATTTGTTTTCTGTTTTATTTTTCCCTGCTACAATTTCTGTTAGGAGGTGTCCACCTTTTCACCCAGTCCCTAGATCTTGTAGGGATTCCTCCCTCGCAACTATAGGTCTTCGTTCAGACTAGCTGAGGACTTTAGCGGGTCTGGTCGCAGGATCAGGTTCCCCGTTACATCGTAGGGATCCAGCTTAGTACTATTGTAGGGACAGAATTCCTACCTTTCCTTAGTGCTTGTAGCAGATCATAACAGTAAGTCCAGCCAAGAAAAAAAAAAAAAAAAAAATCTGTAAGGTGTCGATTCAGGATTTAGTTCAACGCCTGCAGGGACTCTCTCTGGAGGTGGCTGAGATAAAGCCACATGTGAGTAGTTGTTCTGGAGCACATTTCGTGGAGCCAAAGGTACGTTTGCCTGATTTATTTTTTGGTGAACAATAAGATTTTTTTTCTTTTAAAAATGCTTGCTTGTTGTATTTCCGTTTGAGACCCAGATCCTCTGGTGATGACGCACAGCGCATAGGGTTCATAATGTCATTTTTGCGCAAAGAACCTCAGGAATGGGCCTTTTCTCTGCAGCCTAGTGATCCATGCTTCAGATCAGTGGATAGTTTTTTTTCTGCTTTGGGGTTATTGTATGACGATCCGGATCGTGTTTCATCAGCTGAGACAGAATTGAGACGTTTGAGACAGGGATCAGGTAATGTGGAAAAATAACCAGCTGACGTTACTGGGACACGGTTACTAAGCAGGAGGTACCTGTGCTCCAAAGCACTACCAAGGACCAGCAGACGTTGCTGGAACTCGGATACCGAGATGGAGGCACCTAGGCCAAAGGCACTGCGGATAACCAGTTGACGGTACTGGAACCCGGACGGGTACCATAAGGCACCCATGAAAATGTAAGTTGACAGGCCGCAAGCCGTCCTCAGTTACCGAATCACACAGTCCTACAGTGGGTGCTTGTCCTATTGTCACAACGGAAACAGCCTTTATTTACATATCCCACAGCACACATAGGAATGACCAAAACTGCAGGCACCATTAGTGTTGAGCATTCCGATACCGCAAGTATCGGGTATCGGCCGATATTCGCGTTATCGGAATTCCGATACTTAATTCCGATACTTTTTCAATATCGTATACCGGAATCGGAAGTTCCCATAATTCTTTGAGAGGCAATGTGATTTTAGTCAGCCAATGAGGAATCCTACGAAGTGTGGGCACATCCTGTAATGCTGCGGTCATCTTAACTAATGGCATGGCTGTGATTGGCTGCTGAAATGATGTCAGAATGCACTATAAAAGGCGCCGCCGCCATTTTAGCGTCACTGTGCTGTGAATTCAGATAGGGACAGAACGCTACTCTGCTGACTCTGAGGGACAGTTAGAGATTGCGATTTAGTGTACTGTGCTGTAGGCAGGCTATCACCAACCGCTGTGTAAAGCTTCCTTTTGCCTGCAGTGTTGTTTTAACAGCTCTGCAAGGTGTGTGTGAGTGCAGGTGACGCTGCAGTTTGCTCTGCATCCAACGCTGTCTGTAGGCATCTGCACGTGTCACTCACAGACTCTTTTTTTTTTTTCTTTAGTGTAATTCTAGCTGCTCCATTCAATAGAAATTATAGTGTGATGCGCTTCCATCCGTATCCAATACATTGGTTGCAAACACTATAGAAGTAGACAAAGGAGTAGCCTTTCACAGATTGTGGACAGTTGTGTTTCAGTGTTCACTTCAGTCTGTGTTTTTTATTTTTTGAGTGCATATCACGCTCCAGTTACTTGTTCAAGCACTGCTGCTTGTACTCTGCTGAGCGTGTCTCAGTGCCTCATCCTTTTCATTTTTCTCCAATTGGTGCTTCTCCATTATATTTGAAAAAAATCTAATCTATTAGTGTGACGCGCTTCCATCCGTATACAATACATTGGTTGCAAACACTATAGAAGTAGACAAAGGAGTAGCCTTTCCCAGATTGTGGACAGTTGTGTTTCAGTGTTCACTGCAGTCTGTGTTTTTTTTTTTTTTGAGTGCACATCACGCTCCAGTTACTTGTTCAAGCACTGCTGCTTGTACTCTGCTGAGCGTGTCTCAGTGGCTCATCCTTTTCATTTATCTCCAGTTGGTTCTGCTCCATTCCATTTAAAATCTAATCTATTAGTGTGACGCGCTTCCATCCGTATACAATACATTGGTTGCAAACACTATAGAAGTAGACAAAGGAGTAGCCTTTCCCAGATTGTGGACAGTTGTGTTTCAGTGTTCACTGCAGTCTGTGTTTTTTTTTTTTTGAGTGCACATCACGCTCCAGTTACTTGTTCAAGCACTGCTGCTTGTACTCTGCTGAGCGTGTCTCAGTGGCTCATCCTTTTCATTTATCTCCAATTGGTTCTGCTCCATTCCATTTAAAATCTAATCTATTAGTGTGACGCGCTTCCATCCGTATACAATACATTGGTTGCAAACACTATAGAAGTAGACAAAGGAGTAGCCTTTCCCAGATTGTGGACAGTTGTGTTTCAGTGTTCACTGCAGTCTGTGTTTTTTTTTTTTTGAGTGCACATCACGCTCCAGTTACTTGTTCAAGCACTGCTGCTTGTACTCTGCTGAGCGTGTCTCAGTGGCTCATCCTTTTCATTTATCTCCAATTGGTTCTGCTACATTCCATTTAAAATAAATCTAATCTATTAGTGTGACGCGCTTCCATCCGTATACAATACATTGGTTGCAAACACTATAGAAGTAGACAAAGGAGTAGCCTTTCACAGATTGTGAATAGTTTGTGTTTCAGTGTTCACTGCAGTCTGTGAGGTATTTTTTATTTTTTTTTTTTTAAATGCAGATCACGCTCCATTTACTTCTTCAACCACCGCTGCGTGTACTCTGCTGAGTGTCTGTCACTGGCTCATCCTTGTCATTTTTCTAAAATTGGTGCTGCTTTATTCTATTTAAAATAATTCAAATATTTTACAGTGACGTGCTTCCATCCGTATACAATACATTGGTTGCAAACAATATAGAAGTACACAAACGGGCCTTTCACAGCTACTGAACATGGGTTTTTAATTTTTAACTAAAATATGTATTTTTTCAAATGACACAAATATAAGTAATGTTGAAGAGGAATAGTCCTACATCCATTGTTTGCACAATATTACAGGTGTACATCATGTCCCTTAATCAACAATGTATTATTATATTTACTTGTATGCTTTTATTTAAAAGCCAAGAACACAGAAGGATAACCTTCGCACTGCAGCTGTTGTCAAAGTTCAACCCACATTATGCACTTCCAACATTGCAGCATTTGAGGCATGATGTGAGTTGGATTTGTCAAAGTTATGGAGTGAGAAGGTTCACCATCAGTACCCTATAGCATAAGTATGCTTTTGTGTTAGCATTTGTGTTAGACATGTGGATATCTGCCATAATATGTCACAATTATTTAGTTACAGATTTGTTACCAACACTAATCATTGAATGGTTTTAAATTTGACGTTTCACTTGTTTACAGCTTAGAAATAAGGGTGTAGCCTGATATCTATGTGTAGCACTAGCCACTTTAACATGTCATGTTTTTTTCAACATGTGTAGCTAGGTAGCAGTAATTTTTGCCGGACACACAGCAGGGGAACAGCAGGCGTTACTGAACCCCACAAACACATCATCGATTGTTTTGATCTGTGCATCCAACACTTCTGAGCCCAGGGTCAAGGAGGGTGTAGCCTGAGGCCTAGTATGAGATGTTTGAACTTTAATTTGAACTTTAATTTGGAGTTAGCAGCATTAATGTTTGTCAGACACGCAGCAGGGGAACAGCAGGCGTTACTGAACCCCACTATCACTATAGCTTGTGTATTGGTCTGTGGACACGACACTTCTGAGCAGCAACTGGCAGTGTTGTAGCCCAGGGAGTATAGCTCAGGTGGTAGAAAGATGAACATAACAGGAGACATGGAAAACGTTGCCAACCAGTTAGTTAATCTGAAACCGGACAGGCAAATTCAGGCGAGATCCATGCCTAGTTCATTTTCAGAAAAGTAAGCCGTTCTACATTATCGGAGGATAGTCGCATGCAACGGTCTGTTAGTACACCACCTGCAGCAGTAAAGACGCGCTCCGATAATACACTGGCAGCAGGGCAAGCCAGCACCTCCAATGCATACTGGCTAAGCTCTGGCCATGTATCCAGCTTAGAGACACAAAACTTGAATGGGGAAGAGCCATCTGGGAGTACACTGAGAGGGCAAGACATGTAGTCTGTCACCATCTTACGGAAATGTTGCCTCCTGCTGACTGGAGCCGTCTCGGATGGTGTAGACATTGGTGGCGCTGCCACAAAACTTCGACACATTTGGAACATACTGTTCTTGCCCTGTGCAGAGGCGCTGCTTGTGCTCCCTCTTGTTGCAGAGCTGTCTCCACTGCCTCGACGCACAGAGCTGCTTTGTAAAGCAGTAGCAGCAGCGCTCTCGGCTGGAATGGAGAACATTATGGATTGCACCAGTGTGTCTTGGTACTTCCGCATTTTACGCTCCCGGTTCAACGGTGTGATGAGGCTTTGTAAGTTGTCCCGGTAGCGAGGGTCTAGGAGGGTGTACACCCAATAATCAGACGTGGTGTGAATGTGTTCGATGCGGCGGTCGTTTCTCAGCCACTGCAGCATGAAATCAACCATGTGCTGCAGACTCCCAACTGGCCAAGAAACGTTGTCCCCTGCAAGAGACGTCATCTCTGCCTGCTGTGCATCACCCCACCCTTGGTCTACATACTGACTAGAGCATTGTCTACCTCCCTCTGGAGCGCTGTCTTCCTCCTCCATTGACTCCTCCTCATCCTCCTCACAAAGTCCTTCAAATACATATAAATTTACAAAATTTAAAACTCAAAATTTAAAAACTTTGTATCATAATTCTGTAACATCAGTTTATGGAAACACAATAGCATTACAAAAGAATAGACAAAAAATGTACATTATGTGCTTTGTAAATACATTAAAAGTTTGTAATGGTTATGAAAATATAGACAGCGACTCTGGAGGTTCAATTGTTGATACAGCATGGTACTTTGAAAGTCCTCCAGCCCTTTGTGAGGAACCACGTTGCGCTGACTGTCCAGAAGGTGATGGAATTTGTGACTCCTCATCCTCCACCTCTTCCAAAACCTCATGCCTTAGTGCTTGCAGTGTTTTTTGAAGCAGGCAGATAAGGGGGACAGTCAGGCTGACTAGTGCATCATCTGCACTCGCCATCCGCGTTGACTCATCAAACGCACGCAAAACGTGGCAGATATCCTTCATAGAGTTATTCGCCACTCATTACACTGGCAGTGGCTGCCCATTCATTATAGGATCCAATTCTAATTACTGGTTCTCACCAACAAAGCTCTCCACAGCGCAGCACCCCCCTACATCTCCTCCCTTATTTATATTTATCGGCCTAACCGACTGCTGCACTCTGCAAACGACCTTCGACTAACCTCTGCACTAATCCGTACCTCCCACTCCCAACTCCAAGACTTCTCCCGCGCTGCGCCAATCCTCTGGAATGCTCTACCCCAAGAAATTAGGACTATCCGCAATTTGGATGGTTTCAGGCGCTCCCTCAAAACACATTTGTTCACAGTGGCCTATCACATTCACTAATCAAAGTCATTCTATGTGTAATTCTGTGTGTGTAGCCCATTCACTATCTCCATGCATCCCTCACTCCCTTAAAATGGCTGGACCATCATTGTAAAAACACCATTGTATATAAACACCTGTACTTTGTATCTCCCCCACCTCATTGTAGATTGTAAGCTTTCACCAGCAGGGGCGGCTGATTTTGCTTTAATTATTGTATTGTTAACGTTGTTACTTATGACTTGTGTTTTGAAACTGTTAAACTGTAAAGCACTGCGGAATATTATGGCGCTATATAAATAAATAATATTATTATTCTTATTATAGAGGCCCACTCAGTAGTGGTGAAGTGTGAACGGCGCAAATTGCGAGTTGACTGCGCCTGATGCAGCTGATACTCCATTACTGTTGGCTGCTGCTCACACAACCGCTCCAACATATGTAACGAGGAATTCCACCTGGTGGGTACGTCACATATGATGCGATGTTCATGAAGGTGAAATCTGCGTTGCAGAGCTGCAATCAGCGTTCTGGCCATGCTGGAACGTCGCAAGTGAGCGCACTCTAGGCGGACCTTGTGCAGCAGTGCATCAAGATCCGGATAGTCCCTCAAAAAACTCTGCACGACCAAGTTGAGCACATATGACAGACATGGTATGTGAGTGAGGTTGCCAAGGCCCAGAGCTGACACCAGATTTCGGCCATTGTCACACACTACCAAGCCTGCCTGTAGATTCTCTTCCAAAAACCACACGTCGCTCTCCTGCTTTATGGCATTACAGAGCTCCTGCGCTGTGTGGCTAAGATTGCCCATGGAAATTAATTTCAGGACGGCCTGTTGACATTTGGACACGGCTGTGCTCATATCGGTCGCAACAGGTAAACGTTCACGGGTCCATGTGGAGGTAGACCGTGACGGCTCCTGCAGCGATGATTCTGAGGAACTGGAGTAGGAGGAGGAATCAATGTGTACAGACTTGATTCCTGCAATCCTTGGAGTTGGCAGAACACGTACAGCGCCACTCGCAAGATCAGTACCCGGCTGCACAACATTGACCCAATGGGCAGTGAGGGAAAGGTATTGTCCCTGGCCATGGGTGTTAGAACCCTCTTGTTAGGTTTTGTTTCAGTTTGCTGGTCACATGACCTTTTTTCCCTATTTAGTCTGGCTCCGCCCTTCTGGCTTTGCTTGACTTCATTGTATTATCTACTGTTAAGCTAGCCGGGTGCTTAGGTGCCTTAATCTGTCAGTTTTGCTTGATGTTAGGATCACAAAGTATTTATTTTTCTGTTTAATTATCCATGCTACAATTTATGTTAGGAGGTGTCCACCTTTTCTCCCAGTCCCTAGATCTTGTAGGGATTACTCCCTCGCAACTATAGGTCTTCGTTCACACTAGATGAGGACTTTAGCGGGTCTGGTCGCAGGATCAGGTTCCCCGTTACATCGTAGGGATTCAGCTTAGTTGTATTGTAGGGACAGAATTCCCTTCTTTCCTTACTGGTTGTAGCAGATCATAACAATGGGTACTGGTCCACGCATCGGTGGTCAGGTGGACCTTGCTACTGAGGGCTTTTAGTAGCGCATGTTTAATTTTTCCCTCAACATGCTTTTGCAGACCAGGGACGGCTTGCCTGCTGAAATGAAATCGGCTTGGCACATTGTATTGTGGGACTGACAATGATATTCAGTTACGGAAACTGTCTGTCTCCACCAGCCTGAATCACAGCATTTCAAGGGACAGGAGTTTTGCAATGCCAGCATTCAGAGCCTGTGCTCGTGCATGGTTTGCGGAGTATGGCCGTCTTTTATCCCATGCCTGTGCTACCGATGGCTGTTTTGTGGCCTGGGAGTGTGAGGATGACAGGGAACTTGCTGCTGTGTGTGGAATAACAGTTTGTCTCTGGACAACAGTGGCCGAGGTTCTTCCATGGCGATCCTGTGAGGAAGCAGAACCAGCTGTGTGTGAGCTCGATGAAGAGGCTTCAACACAACCTGAAGATGTAGGTGCTGCTGTAGGTTGGCCTACATCTCCAGTGTGTCTTTGTAACTCAACTACGTGCTTTGTCCGCACATGTTTCCACATATTTGTGGTATTGAGGTGACTGACACTTTTAGCTATTTTTAATTTTTGATTACACAGCTTGCATTTCACATAGCAAATATCATGTGCAAGTGTGTGAAAAAAGGACCACGCAGTGCAAGTCCTGGGAGCGCACGTTTTGACTTTTGGAAGACAACTGCTCCGAACAGGTGCCAAACTGGAGGCTACAGGCAACCGAGTCTGCAGCCTAACTCTCCCTCCTGTTTGTACCGTTGGGGCAATGTCTTCCTCTATCTTCCTTCTATCACTAACCATTTCTCTAGGCCTCTCCCAGCTTTCAACCAAAGTACTGGTTCTCAGCCACAAAGCTATCCACAGTGCAGCACCCCTCCTACATCTCCTCCCTCATTTCTATCTATCGGCCTAACCGACTGCTGCGCTCTGCAAACGACTTTCGACTAACCTCTGCACTAATACGTACCTCCCACTCCCGACTCCAAGACTTCTCCTGCTCTACGCCAATCCTCTGGAATGCTGTACCCCAAGAAATTAGGACTATCCACAATTTGCATGGTTTCAGGCGCTCCCTCAAAACACATTTGTTCAGAGCGGCCTATCACATTCACTAATCAAAGTCATTCTATGTATTCTGTGTAAGTGTGTGTGTGTCTCTAGCCCATTCACTATCTCCATCCCTCAGTCCCTTAAGATGGCTGGAACATCATTGTAAATGCACCATTGTATATAAACACCTATACTTTGTATCTCCCCCATCTCATTGTACATTGTAAGCTGTCACGAGCAGGGGCGACTTATTTAGCTTAAATTATTGTATTGTTAACGTTGTTACTTATGACTTGTGTTCTGAAACTGCTAAACTGTAAAGCGCTGCGGAATATGATGGCGCTATATAAATAAATATTATTATTATTCCTCTGAGCTGCTCCCACCACCTTCCTGTTCCTCATGCCATGTTGGGTCTTGGACCTCATCATCTCCACTACCCTCTTCCAACACCTGCTGTTGGGTGGTCTGGCCAGCACCATGCTCAACAGAAACTGGCACCTGGGTCTCATCATCATCAGATGCGTTCTGCGGTGTGCTGACCATCGGCACTGTCTCACCCGCCTCTTCAGATTCAGAGAGACACAGCTGTTGCGCATCACTGCATACTCCCTCTTCACATTACAGAATGCTGCTTGGCTGGGCCCCTGTTTGCAAGCCAATAGATTCTGAGAACAGAAGCAGACACTCAGCTGGCTCCTGTACAGAACTCTCTGACTGCCTGGGCAATTTGCCAGGCGGTGAAGAGACAGATGGTTGCCCAACAGTGCTGTGGTCCTGAGAGGAGGTGGAAGCAATTGAAGTCGATGCATTGGCTGACATCCAAACAACAACGGCTTCAATTTGTTCTTCCCGCAGCAGGGGGGTACTCCGAGCTCCTACAAAAGTGCGCATAAAGGAACGCTCACGGGGAAAACTGGTGGATGCTGTGTCACTGGGGGCCGCAGCAGCCACAGAATCCCCACGTCCTCTCCCTGAAGAAACTCCACGACCACGTGCCTTACTCCCTGCCTTCTTCATCTTGGTAGATTGATAAAGAAAGTCTGAAAAGTTATAAGGTCTAAGTGTGGTTATTCCGCAGAGACTGCAGTGAACACTGCACACAACTGTTCACTACCCAATGCGTCTCAGCAGGAAGGCAGTCTGTGCGTCAAAACAAAGGCACAAGCATACATCCATGTACCCTGTTTATAAAGCTATATAAAAAAAATTATGTAGTAGTGACGCACACTTTATTGAGGTACAGTATTACATCGCCATTCACCATCTGTGGCTATGCAGTCTCATCTATATATACCTTATCTATCTGTTGTCATGCTTCCAAGTCGACAGTCAGCCATAAATAGCAATTTTCACTATGCACTATGCACTTTTTAAAGGTTATGTTTGTTAATAAAAATGATTATTGCCACATATTATGAGTATTACATGATGGAAATTGTATAATTTTGTATAAAATATTTAGTGACATTATTCAGCAAATGGAACATTTTAGTAATATCACAGATAACTTGTAATGCTGATGATGTTTTGAAGTCAGACATTCATTGTCTATACAATAAAAATGGTGTACATACTGTTACTTATCCATCATTAATGGATTCAGATATGTACTTGTATGCTTTTATGTACAACCGTATAGCAGATTCCTTAACTAATTTATTTTGTGGTTTGCATTGCTGTTCAACATGTTAATGTATGTGTTTATGTTTGTCAATTCTTTATTTATCTAGATATTAGTTTAAATGAAATCATCATCTTATGGTAGTAAAGGTTATCTTTCTCATGTTTGAAGTATAGACATTTAAAATTGACAGGTAACAAGGAAATTACTTGATCTAGTATTTAAACATCCTCCTTGACCCTGGGCTCCAACACCGCCAGTTGTTGCTCGGAAGTGCTGTTAGCACAGTCAACACTTGCTCCTGTGTTACTGGGGTTCAGTAACGTCAGCTGGTCCTCGGTTGTGCCATTGGCTCTTTTCCTTCTGCTGCCCCTCGGGTTCCAGTACCGTCCGCTGGTTCTCCGCAGTGCCTTTGGCCTAGGTGCCTCCATCTCGGTATCCGAGTTCCAGCAACGTCTGCTGGTCCTTGGTAGTGCTTTGGAGCACAGGTACCTCCTGCTTAGTAACCGTGTCCCAGTAACGTCAGCTGGTCCTCGGTTGTGCCATTGGCTCTTTTCCTTCTGCTGCCCCTCCGGGTTCCAGTACCGTCAGCTGGTTCTCCACAGTGCCTTTGGCCTAGGTGCCTCCATCTCGGTATCCGAGTTCCAGCAACGTCTGCTGGTCCTTGGTAGTGCTTTGGAGCACAGGTACCTCCTGCTTAGTAACCGTGTCCCAGTAACATCAGCTGGTACAAGATTGTGCTACAAATACAAGATACGGAACAAGAGACACAAGAACAATAAGCAGAAGATCTAAAAGCAGAAGAACATGAAGTATAAGACCAAAATGAAGAGCAAAATATATGCTCTAAATTCTAAGCAGAAGAAGACTAAGCAGTGTATGGGGGTGAGTCCGTTCCTCCTCGTGGTGCCCCTGGAAAATGCCTGCTGCTGCAGGCTAAACTGAACACGGACAAATACTGTTGTAATTTAAATCTTTTGTGACAGCAAGAACGGAAGGATGAAAAATTCATACTTTGACAGATTACAAGTACAGGATTCTCTGTCACAAATAAGAATATGATGAAGAAGATGAAGCAGAATATGAATAAGAATAATAGTTTAATAAGAAGAATATGAGTAATGTTAACAAAGATGAATAGCAAGAAGTTTAAGAAGAAGATAAAGAAGGTGAAGATGAAGAATAATTTGATGAAAAAGATGATGCTGCAGAAGATTATGAAGGAGAAAGTGTGTGAAAAGTTAAAAAGGTGAAGATGAAGAGCATGGAAGTTGTGTAATATACATATTTGCCAAAATATAAAAAACGTTAACAACATTGTCAATTTCTTCGTCAATCCGAACATCTTTAAAAAAAAAAATATTTATGCTATTCCATTTGATTGGGTTAAACATCTATGCCTTTAATGTCTCCTCAACCTTCCCCAATACATTCTACATTACTCTTTCTTGTTTTCCTTCATGTACAATTAACCAACAAGGCAAGAATGGGTTTTTTTTAATTTCGATATTTTGTTCCCATAGACTTACATGGGACTTCCGGTATCGGTATCGGGTATCGCCGATATTTTAATGTTATCGGCGATACCATTCCGATTCCGATACTTTTGGATATCGGAAAGTATCGCTCAACTCTAGGCACCATATAGTCGGCTAACCAGAATGCAACACGACAGGACAACTTATTGGAGGCTAATTGACGTTGACACTGCCAGGAAACAGCTGTCGTGCTGTAACCAGGCTGGGCAGGAGTCAGTACCCGTGCCAAGTACTTCCGAGCAACAACTGGCGGTGTTGGAGCCCAGGGATGAGAAGAGAACAGGGTGGAGGCAGCAGGACTTTTTGCCGTCCACACAGCAGGGGAACAGCTGACATTACTGAACCCCAGTAACACAGGAGCAAGTGTTGACTGTGGTAATAGCACTTCCAGGCAACAACTGGCGGTGTTGGAGCCCAGGGATGAGAGGAGGACAGGGTGGAGGCAGCAGGACTTTTTGACGTACACACAGCAGGGGAACAGCTGGTGTTACTGAACCCCAGTAACACAGGAGCAAGTGTTCACTGTGCTAACAGCACTTCTAGGCAACAACTGGCGTTGTTGGAGCCCAGGGTCAAGGAGGATGTTTAAATAGTAGATCAAGTATTTTCCTTGTTACGTGTCAATTTTAAATGTCTATACTCCAAACAAGAGAAAGATAAGCTTTACTACCATAAGATGATGATCTCATTTAAAAAAATATCGAGATAAATAAAGAATTGACAAACATAAATGCATACATTAACATGTTTAATAGCAATGCAAACCACAAAAAAAATTAGTTAAGGAATCTGCTATATGGTTGTACATAAAAGCATACAAGTACATATCTGAATCCATTAATGATGGATAAGTAACAGTATGTACACCATTTTTATTGTATAGACAATGAATGTCTGACTTCAAAACATCATCAGCATTACAAGTTATCTGTCACATTAATAAAATGTTACATTTGCTGAATAATGTCACTAAACAATTTATAAAAATTATACAATTTCCATCATGTAATACTCATAATATGTGCCAATAATCATTTTTATTAAAAAACATAACCTTTAAAAAGTGCATAGTGCAAATTGCTATTTATGCCTGACTGTGGACTTGCAAGCATGACAACGGATAGATAAGGTATATATAGATGAGACTGCATAGCCACAGATGGTGAATGGCCATGTAATACTGTACCTCAATAAAGTGTGCGTCACTACTACATAATTTTTTTTATATAGCTTTATAAACTGGGTACGTGCATGTATGCTTGCGCCTTTGTTTGGACGCACAGACTGCCTTCCTGCTGTGACGCGTTGGGTAGTCAACAGTTGTGTGCAGTGTTCACTGCAGTCTCTGCGGAATAACCACACTTTGGCCTTATAACTTTTCAGACTTTCTTTATCAATTCTACCAAGATGAAGAAGGCAGGGAGTAAGGCACGTGGTCGTGGAGTTTCAGCAGGGAGAGGACGTTGGGATTCTGTGGCTGCTGCCGCCCCCAGTGACACAGCATCCACCAGTTTTCCCCGTGAGCGTTACTTTATGCGCACTTTTGTTGGAGGTCGGCGTACCCCCCCTCTGCTCTGGAAAGAACAAATTGAAGCCGTTGTTGGTTGGATGTCAGCCAATGCATCGACTTCAATTGCTTCCACCTCCTCTCAGGACCACAGCACTGTTGAGCAACCATCTGTCTCTTCACCGCCTGCCAAATTGCCCAAGCAGTCACAGAGTTCTGTACAGGAGCCAGCTGAGTGTCTGCTTCTGTTCTCAGAATTTGTTGGCTTGCAAACAGGGGCCCAGCCAAGCAGCATTCTGGAATGTGAAGAAGAGGGAGTATGCAGTGATGCGCAACAGCTGTGTCTCTCTGAATCTGAAGAGGCGGGTGAGACAGTGCCGATGGTCAGCACACCGCAGAACGCATCTGATGATGATGAGACTCAAGTGCCAGTTTCTGTTGAGCTTGGTGCTGGCCAGACCACCCAACATCAGCAGGTGTTGGAAGAGGGTAGTGGAGATGATGAGGTCCAAGACCCAACATGGCGTGAGGAACAGGAAGGTGGTGGGAGCAGCTCAGAGGAATACTAATAATAATAATAATATTAATTTATGTAGCGCCATCATATTCCGCAGCGCTTTACAGTTTAGCAGTTTCATAACACAAGTCATAAGTAACAACGTTAACAATACAATAATTTAAGCAAAATAAGTCGCCCCTGCTCGTGACAGCTTACAATCTACAATGAGGTGTGGGAGATACAAACTATAGGTGTTTATATACAATGGTGCATTTACAATGATGGTCCAGCCATCTTAAGGGAGTGAGGGATGGAGATAGTGAATGGGCTAGACACACACACACACACTTACACAGAATACATAGAATGACTTTGATTAGTGAATGTGATAGGCCGCTGTGAACAAATGTGTTTTGAGGGAGCGCCTGAAACCATGCAAATTGTGGATAGTCCTAATTTCTTGGGGTACAGCATTCCAGAGGATTGGCGCAGCGCGGGAGAAGTCTTGGAGTCGGGAGTGGGAGGTACGGATTAGTGCAGAGGTTAGTCGAAAGTCGTTTGCAGAGCGCAGCAGTCGGTTAGGCCGATAGATAGAAATGAGGGAGGAGATGTAGGGGGGTGCTGCACTGTGGATAGCTTTGTGGCTGAGAACCAGTACTTTGGTTGAAAGCTGTGAGAGGCCTAGAGAAGTGGTTATTGATAGAAGGAAGATAGAGGAAGACATTGCCCCAACGGTACAAACAGGAGGGAGAGTTAGGCTGCAGACTCGGTTGGCTGTAGCCTGCAGTTTGGCACCTGTTCGGAGCAGTTGTCTTCCAAAAGTCAAAACGTGCGCTACCAGGACTTGCACTGCGTGGTCCTTTTTTGACACACTTGCAGATGATATTTGCTATGTCAAATGCAAGCTGTGTAATCAAAAATTAAAAATAGGTAAAAGTGACAGTAACCTAAATATCACTAATATGTGGAAACATGTGCGGACAAAGCACGTAGTTGAGTTACAAAGACACAATGGAGATGTAGGCCAACCTACAGCAGCACCTACATCTTCAGGTTGTGTTGAAGCCTCTTCATCGAGCTCACACACAGCTGGTTCTGCTACCTCACAGGATCGCCATGGAAGAACCTCGGTCACTGTTGTCTAGAGTCAAAGTGTTATTCCACACACAGCAGCAAGTTCCCTGTCATCCTCACACTCTCAGGCCACAAAACAGCCATCGGTAGCACAGGCATGGGATAAAAGACGGCCATACTCGGCAAACCATCCACGTGCACAGGCTCAGAATGCTGGCATTGCAAAACTCCTGTCCCTTGAAATGCTGTCATTCAGGCTGGTGGAGACAGACAGTTTCCGTAACTTAATATAATTGTCAGTCCCACAATACAATGTGCCAAGCCGATTTCATTTCAGCAGGCAAGCCGTCCCTGGTCTGCAAAAGCATGTTGACGGAAAAATTAAACATGCGCTACTAAACGCCATCAGTAGCAAGGTCCACCTGACCACCTATGCGTGGACCAGTACCCATTGTTATGATCTGCTACAACCACTAAGGAAAGAAGGGAATTCTGTCCCTACAATAGAACTAAGCTGAATCCCTACGATGTAACGGGGAACCTGATCCTGCGACCAGACCCGCTAAAGTCCTCAGCTAGTCTGAACGAAGACCTATAGTTGCGAGGGAGGAATCCCTACAAGATCTAGGGACTGGGAGAAAAGGTGGACACCTCCTAACAGAAATTGTAGCAGGGATAATTAAACAGAAAACAAAATACTTTGAGATCCTAACATCAACCAAAACTGACTGAGTAAGGCACCTAAGCACCCGGCTAGCTTAACAGTAGATAATGCAATGAAGTCAAGCAAAGCCAGAAGGGCGGAGCCAGACTAAATAGGGAAAAAAGGTCATGTGACAAGCAAACTGAAACAAAACCTAACAAGAGGGTTCTAACACCCATGGCCAGGGACGATACCTTTCCCTCACTGCCCATTGGGTCAATGTTGTGAAGCCGGGTACTGATCTTGCGAGTGGCGCTGTACGTGTTCTGCCAACTCCAAGGATTGCAGGAATCAAGTCTGTACACATTGACTCCTCCTCCTACTCCAGTTCCTCAGAATCATCGCTGCAGGAGCCGTCACGGTCTACCTCCACATGGACCCGTGAACGCTTACCTGTTGCGACCGATATGAGCACAGCCGTGTCCAAACGTCAACAGGCCGTCCTGAAATTAATTTCCATGGGAAATCGAAGAAACACAGCGTAGGAGCTCTGTAATGCCATCAAGCAGGACAGCGACGTGTGTTTTTTGGCAACGAATCTCCAGCCAGACTTGGTAGTGTGTGACAATGGCCGAAATCTGGTGGCAGCTCTGGGCCTTGGCAACCTCACTCACATACCATGTCTGTCACATGTGCTCAACTTGGTCGTGCAGAGTTTTTGGAGGGACTATCCGGATCTTGATGCACTGCTGCACAAGGTCCGCCTAGAGTGCGCTCACTTGCGACGTTCCAGCATGGCCAGATCGCTGATTGCAGCTCTGCAATGCAGATTTCGCCTTCCTGAACATCGCATCTTATGTGACGTACCCACCAGGTGGAATTCCACGTTACATATGTTGGAGCGGTTGTGTGAGCAGCAGCCAACAGTAATGGAGTCTCAGCTGCATCAGGCGCAATCAACTCGCAATTTGCGCCGTTCACACTTCACCACTACTGAGTGGGCCTCTATAATAATAATAATCTTTATTTATATAGCGCCAACATATTCCGCAGCGCTTTACAGTTTAACAGTTTCAGAACACAAGTCATAAGTAACGACGTTAACAATACAATAATTAAAGCAATATAAGCCGCCCCTGCTCGTGACAGCTTACAATCTACAATGAGGTGGGGGAGATACAAAGTACAGGTGTTTATATACAATGGTGTATTTACAGTGATGGTCCAGCCATTTTGAGGGAGTGATGGATGGATGGAGATAGTGAATGGGCTACACACACAGACTTACACATACAAATGACTTTGATTTGTGAATGTGATAGGTCGCTCTGAACAAATGTGTTTTGAGGGAGCGCCTGAAACCATGCTAATTGCGGATAGTCCTAATTTCTTGGGGTAGAGCATTCCAGAGGATTGTCGCAGCACGGGAGAAGTCTTGTAGTCGGGAGTGGGAGGTACGGATTAGTGCAGAGGTTAGTCGAAGGTCGTTTGCACAGCGCACCAGTCGGTTAGGCCGATGGATAGAAATGAGGGAGATGTAGGGGGGTGCTGCACTGTGGAGAGCTTTGTGGGTGACAACCATTACTTTGAATTGGATTCTATAATGAATGGGCAGCCAGTGTAAGGACTGGCGAAGGACTCTATGAAGGACATCTGCCACGTTTTGCGTGCGTTTGATGAGTCAACGCGGATGGCGAGTGCAGATGATGCACTAGTCAGCCTGACTGTCCCCTTATCTGCCTGCTTCAAAAAACAATGCAAGCACTAAGGGATGAGGTTTTGGAAGAGGTGGAGGATGAGGAGTCACAAATTCTGTCACCTTCTGGACAGTCAGCGCAACGTGGTTCCTCACAAAGGGCTGGGCATGGCTCACTTTGTGAGGAGGATGAGGAGGAGTCAATGGAGGAGGAAGACATCGCTCCAGAGGGAGGTACACAACGCTCTAGTCAGTATGTATAGCGAGGGTGGGGTGATGCAGAGCAGGCAGAGATGACGCCTCTTGCAGGGGACAGCGTTTCTTGGCCAGTTGGGAGTCTGCAGCACATGGTTGATTTCATGCTGCAGTGCCTGAGAAACGACCGCCGCATCGCCCACATTCTCACCACGTCTGATTATTGTGTGTCCACCCTCCTAGACCCTCGCTACCGGGACAACTTACAAAGCCTCATCACACCGTTGAACCGGAAGCGTAAAATGCGGGAGTACCAAGACACACTAGTGTAATCCATAATGTTCTCCATTCCAGCCGAGAGCACTGCTGCTAATGCTTTACAAAGCAGCTCTGTGCGTCGAGGCAGTGGAGACAGCTCTGCAACAAGAGGGAGCACAAGCAGCGCCTCTGCACAGGGCAAGATGTTATGATTTGGTAGCTGAGGAGAGCAGGCAAAAAAGCCAATACATCAGAGAGTTTGGAATCTATGGGATTGCAGTACCCTGACTAACCACCACAACCAAAGGCAGCCGTGGAGCGTACCTACGTTGGTCCTAGACGCCTCGTCACAGCCTGAGAAGCTAACTACACCTAAAGATAGAAAGAGGAAAGCTATCTGCCCCGGAGCAGATCCACAAAGAACATAGAAAGCCCCCAAACATGTAATGGCGGTTAGACAAGAAGAAATACTGACACAGACAGAAAATAGTATGAGCAAACGTTGGGGCTCAAACTTCATAAATAGAAAAGGATAGGAAGGGCACTTTATGCAATCAGAAAAAACCCTGAAAAGTACCAACTCTACTAATTACAAAAACACCTGAGATGACACGACCTCTAGCACCTAAATTAGTTCTCTGGTGTAACAAAAAATAAACAGCAGCCACAGAAAAAAGTGGAAAAGGAAAATGAACAAACAACAGTGGCTGAACTAAACTTAGAGGAGCACAAGCCCCCCAAGGGGACCCGGCAGACCCCCACAGAAGTGCAGGACAAAATGCCAAAAAAAAAACAAAAAAAAATAAAAGAAGAAAATGTCTTATCTGTTTGAAAACGATGCAGGCACGAAACAGCAAGCTACAAAGTGTACAGGAATCAAAGATGATACCAGAACAATTGATCACCGTCAACCCTGATGGGAGGGAACCTCCCTTATATAACACCAGTCAGTAACACCTGATCTCCAATCTTCACAATCTTCATTGGATAGTTCAGTACTGTTTGTAACCACCAGAGTGAGCTTCTGCTCAGAATTCATTTCTAGCACATTCACAACAGCAAGACCAGTATGTTCCAAATGTGGCGAAGTTTTGTGGCAGCGCCACCAATGTCTACACCATCCGAGACGGCTCCAGTCAGCAGGAGGCAAAGTTTCCGTAAGATGGTGACAGACTACATGTCTTGGCCTCTCAGTGTACTCCCAGATGGCTCTTCCCCATTCAAGTTTTGGGTCTCTAAGCTGGATACATGGCCAGAGCTTAGCCAGTATGCATTGGAGGTGCTGGCTTGCCCTGCTGCCAGTGTATTATCGGAGCGCTTCTTTAGTGCTGCAGGTGGTGTACTAACAGACCGTAGCATGCGACTATCCTCCGATAATGTATACCGGCTTACTTTTCAGAAAATGAACAAGGCATGGATCTCGCATGAATTTGCCTGTCCGGTTTCAGATTAAATAACTGGTTGGCAACGTTATCCATGTCTCCTGTTATGTTCATCTTTCTACCACCTGAACTCTACTGCCTGGGCTACAACACTGCCAGTTGCTGCTCAGAAGTGTTGGATGCACAGATCAAAACAATCGCTGATGTGTTTGTGGGGTTCAGTAACGCCTGCTGTTCCCCTGCTGTGTGTCCGTCAAAAATTACTGCTAGGTAGCTACACATGTTGAAAAAAAACATGACATGTTAAAGTGGCTACTGCTACACATAGATAAGAGGCTACACCCTTATTTCTAAGCTGTAAACAAGTGAAACGTCACCTTTAAAACCATAAATTTCTTAGTCTTTGTCACAAATCTGTATCAAAATAATTGGGACATATTACTGCAGATATCCACATGTCGAACACAAATGCTAACACAAAAGCCTACTTATGCTATAGGGTACTGATGGTGAACCTTGTCACTCCATAACTTAGACAAATCCAACTCACATCATGCCTCAAATGCTGCAATGTTGGAAGTGCATAATGTGGGTTGAACTTTGTCAACAGCTGCAGTGCGAAGGTTAGCCTTCAGTGTTCTTGGCTTTTAAATAAAAGCATACAAGTAAATTTAGTAATCCATTGTTGATTAAGGGACGTGATGTACACCAGTAATATTGTGCAAACAATGGATGTAGGACTAGTCCTCTTCAACATTACTTATATTTGTGTCATTTCAAAAAATACATATTTAATTACAAATTTAACAACCCATACCATAAAGGTCCATCATGTAAAAATGAGAATCGGTAACAAAACTCATGCATTACTTTGTTAAAGTCAATAGTGCATAGTCACAATAGCTAAATATATACCTGCAAGTTTTGCTGAAACAACGACAACTGATAGAAAAGGTGAATGATATCTAGTTATCAGACTGAATAGCGACACCTGTACAATGTCGATATAATACTGTACCTTAACAAAAAGGCTGTTTGCAACCAATGTATTATATACGGATGGAAGCGCATCACACTAATAGATTTGAGTTATTTGAAATAGAATGTAGCAGCACCAATTAGAGAAAAATGTAAAGGATGAGGCAGTGAGACACGCTCAGCAGAGTACAAGCAGCAGTGGTTGAAGAACTAACTGGAGCGGGATCTGCACTCCAAAAATGAAAACCTCTGACTACAGTAAACAGTGCACACAACTGTTCAGTAGCTGTGAAAGGCCCGTTTGTGAACTTCTATATTGTTTGCAACCAATGTATTGGATACGGATGGAAGCACATCACACTAATAGATTTCATTTTTTTTTAAATAGAATGTAGCAGCAACAATTAGAGAAAAATGTAAAGGATGAGGCAGTGAGACACGCTCAGCAGAGTACAAGCAGCAGTGGTTGAAGAAATAACTGGAGCGGGATCTGCACTCCAAAAATGAAAACCTCTGACTACAGTAAACACTGCACACAACTGTTCAGTAGCTGTGAAAGGCCCGTTTGTGAACTTCTATATTGTTTGCAACCAATGTATTGGATACGGATGGAAGCACATCACACTAATAGATTTCATTTTTTTTAAATAGAATGTAGCAGCAACAATTAGAGAAAAATGTAAAGGATGAGGCAGTGAGACACGCTCAGCAGAGTACAAGCAGCAGTGGTTGAAGAAATAACTGGAGCGGGATCTGCACTCCAAAAATGAAAACCTCTGACTACAGTAAACACTGCACACAACTGTTCAGTAGCTGTGAAAGGCCCGTTTGTGAACTTCTATATTGTTTGCAACCAATGTATTGGATACGGATGGAAGCACGTCACACTAATAGATTTGAATTATTTGAAATAGAATGTAGCAGCACCAATTAGAGAAAAATGTCAAGGATGAGGCAGTGAGACACGCTCAGCAGAGTACAAGCAGCAGTGGTTGAAGAACTAACTGGAGCGGGATCTGCACTCCAAAAATGAAAACCTCTGACTACAGTAAACACTGCACACAACTGTTCAGTAGCTGTGAAAGGCCCGTTTGTGAACTTCTATATTGTTTGCAACCAATGTATTGGATACGGATGGAAGCACATCACACTAATAGATTTCATTTTTTTTAAATAGAATGTAGCAGCAACAATTAGAGAAAAATGTAAAGGATGAGGCAGTGAGACACGCTCAGCAGAGTACAAGCAGCAGTGGTTGAAGAAATAACTGGAGCGGGATCTGCACTCCAAAAATGAAAACCTCTGTCTACAGTAAACACTGCACACAACTGTTCAGTAGCTGTGAAAGGCCCGTTTGTGAACTTCTATATTGTTTGCAACCATTGTATTGGATATGGATGGAAGCACGTCACACTAATAGATTTGAATTATTTGAAATAGAATGTAGCAGCAACAATTAGAGAAAAATGTAAAGGATGAGGCAGTGAGACACGCTCAGCAGAGTACAAGCAGCAGTGGTTGAAGAAATAACTGGAGCGGGATCTGCACTCCAAAAATGAAAACCTCTGACTACAGTAAACACTGCACACAACTGTTCAGTAGCTGTGAAAGGCCCGTTTGTGAACTTCTATATTGTTTGCAACCAATGTATTGGATACGGATGGAAGCACGTCACACTAATAGATTTGAATTATTTGAAACAGAATGTAGCAGCACCAATTAGAGAAAAATGTCAAGGATGAGGCACTGAGACACACTCAGCAGAGTACAAGCAGCAGTGGTTGAAGAACTAACTGGAGCGGGATCTGCACTCCAAAAATGAAAACCTCTGACTACAGTAAACACTGCGCACAACTGTTCAGTAGCTGTGAAAGGCCCGTTTGTGAACTTCTATATTGTTTGCAACCAATGTATTGGATACGGATGGAAGCACATCACACTAATAGATTTCATTTTTTTTAAATAGAATGTAGCAGCAACAATTAGAGAAAAATGTAAAGGATGAGGCAGTGAGACACGCTCAGCATAGTACAAGCAGCAGTGGTTGAAGAACTAACTGGAGCGTGATCTGCACTCAAAAAAAAAAAAAAAAACAGACTACAGTGAACACTGCACACAACTGTTCACTATCTCTGAAAGGCTCCTTTGTGTACTTCTATAGTGTTTGCAACCAATGTATTGGATACGGATGGAAGCACGTCACACTAATAGATTTGATTTTTTTTAAATAGAATGGAGCAGCACCAATTAGAGAAAAATGTAAAGGATGAGGCAATGAGACACGCTCAGCAGAGTACAAGCAGCAGTGGTTGAAGAACTAACTGGAGCGTGATCTGCACTGAAAAAAAAAAACCTCACAGACTAGAGTGAACACTGCACACAGCTGTTCACTATCTCTGAAAGGCTCCTTTCTGTACTTCTATAGTGTTTGCAACCAATGTATTGTATACGGATGGAAGCGCGTCACACTATAATTTCAATTGAATGGAGCAGCAAGAATTACACTAAAGAAAAAAAGAAGAGTCTGTGAGTGACACGTGCAGATGCCTACTAACAGCGTTGGATGCAGAGCAAACTGCAGCGTCACCTGCACTCTCACACACACACCTTGCACAGAGCTGTTAAAACAACACTGCAAGGCAAAAGGATGATTTACACAGCGGTTGGTAAACTAGCCTGCCTAAAGCACAGTACACAAAATCGCAATCTCTAACTGTCCCTCAGACTCAGCAGAGCAGCGTTCTGTCCCTAACTGAATTCACAGCACAGTGACGCTAAAATGGCGGCGGCGCCTTTTATAGTGCATTCTGACATCATTTCAGCATCCAATCACAGCCATGCCATTAGTTAAAATGACCGCAGCAGTACAGGATGTGCCCACACTTCTTAGGATTCCTCATTGGCTGACTAAAATCACATTGCCTCTCAAAGAATTATGGGAACTTCCCATTCCGGTATACGATATATGAAAAATATCTCAACTGAGTATCGGAATTCCGATACAGCGAATATCGGCCGATATCCGATACTTGCGGTATCGGAATGCTCAACTCTAGTAGCTGACTTTAGTCTGACGATGCGGGCAGCGCGTGATGTCACTGCCATGTGTCTCTCATGACTGGCACGCTGACGTCAGCTGCCGTCATCTGATTGGCAGTGCAAGAACCCGATTGTTTCCTGCACAGGAATATACTTCAGCTGAATGTGCATCTTTGGACGCACATTCAGCAGAAATAGCCGCTGGCGTCGGCAGGCCCCCACCCTATGCTCCTGCAGTCACTACACTCCTGGTTGGATGGTAGCCCATAATTATTAATGATGATCTGTTTTTTTTGTGGTTTCTACATAAATAAGTTTATGATTGTATACAACCTTTAATGTGTAATAGATTTTATATGCAAATTGCCTCTTAAGAGAAAAAGAGGACTTGAATTCTATAGCGCCACCTATTGTAAACTTCCAAGCTTTAAGCCACAACTCTTTTCAATGTTGATTTAGTTTGCACACTGACAAATGTGGGTCAAATGGTTTTAACCCCTTAACGACCAAGCCATTTTGAAGGTTAATGACCTGGCCAATTTTTACATTTCTGACCACTGTCTCTTTATGTGCTTATAACTCTGGAACGCTTCAACGGATCTTGGCGATTCTGAGATTTTTTTCTCGTGACATATTGTACTTCATGATAGTGGTAAAATTTCTTCGATATAACTTGCATTTATTTATGAAAAAAACGAAAATATGGCAAAAATTTTGAAAATTTTGCAATTTTCAAATTTAAATTTTTATGCCATTAAATCAGAGAGATATGTCACAAAAAATAGTTAATAAATAACATGTCCTACATGTCTACTTTACATCAGCACAATTTTGGACCCCAATTTTTTTTTTGTTAGGAAGTTATAAGTGTTAATAGTTGACCAGCAATTTCTCATTTTTCCAACAAAATTTACAAAACCATTTTTTTTTAGGGACCACCTCACATTTGAAGTGAATTTGAAGGGTCAATATGACAGAAAATACCCAAAAGTGACACCATTCTAAAAAACTGCACCCCTCAAGGTGTTCAAAGCCACATTCAAGAAGTTTATTAACCCTTTAGGTACTTCACAAGAATTGAAGCAATGTGGAAAGAAAAAATGAACATTTAACTTTTTTTCCCAAAATTTTTCTTTCGACACAATTTTTTAAATTTTGGCAAGGGTATCAGGAGAAAATGAACCACAATATTTGTTGTACAATTTCTCCTGAGTACACAGATACCCCATGTGTGGAGGAAGACCAATCTTTAGGCGCACGGCAGTGCTCAGAAGGGAAGGAGCATCATTTGAGATTTTGAATGTCAAATTGGCTGGAATCGAGAGCGGACACCATGTCGCGTTTGGAGAGTCCTTGATATACCTGACCAGTGGAAACCCCCCATAAGTGACCCCATTTTGGAAACTAGACCCCCCAAGGAACTTATCTAGATCTGTGGTGAGCACTTTGAACCCCAAGGGCTTCACAGAAGGTTATAACGTAGAGCCGTAAAATTAGAAAATCATTTTTTCCACAAAAATTATCTTTTCACTCCCAATTTTTATTTTTCAAAGGATAAAAGGATCCCAAAAGTTATTGTGCAATTTGTCCTGAGTACGCTGATACCCCATATGTGGGGGTAAACCACTATCTTGGCGCATGGCAGAGCTCGGAAGGGAAGCAGTGCCATTTGACTTTTTTGGCTGGAATTGAGATTGGATGCCATGTCGCATTTGGAGAGTCCCTGATGTGCCTAAACAGTGGAAACCCCCACAAGTGACCACATTTTGGAAACTAGACCCCCCAAGGAACTTATCTAAATGTGTTTTGAGAGCTTTGAGCCCCGAAGGGCTTCACAGAAGGTTATAACGTAGAGCCGTAAAATTAAAAAATCATATTTTTTCCACAAAAATGATCTTTTCATCCCAATTTTTATTTTCCAAAGGATAAAAGGACCCCAAAAGTTATTGTGCAATTTGTCCTGAGTACGCTGATATCCCATATGTGGGGGAAAACCACTATTTTGACGCATGGCAGAGCTCAGAAGGGAAGGAGCGCCGTTTTCAAATGCAGACTTTGATGTAATGGTCTGCGGGTGTCATGTCGCGCTTGGAGAGCCCCTGATGTGCCTAAACAGTAGAAACCCCCCACAAGTGACCCCATTTTGCAAACTAGACCCCCCCAAGGAACTTATCTAGATGTGTGGTCAGCACTTTGGACCCCCAAGGTCTTCACAGAAGTTTCTAACATAGAGCCGTGAAAATAAAAAAATCATATTTTTTCCACAAAAATGACTTTTTTGCCCCAAATTTTTATTTTTATAAGGGTAACAGGAGAAATAGGACCCCAAAAGTTGATGTGCAATTTGTCCTGAGTACACTGATATTTTATATGTGGGGGGGAACCACTGTGATCGCCTTACCGCGATCTTTGGGAGGCAGAATGAACAAATCCACAAAAGGTGAAGAATTAGTTTTATTTTTTACACCGTTCCTCGTGCGGTATTAGTGATTAGACGACTTTATTTCTTGGGTCGGTGCGATTACAGCGATACCAGATTTATACCCTTTTTGCATGTTTAGCTTCTGTCACACACTAAAAGATGCTTTTTTTGGAAGAATTTTTTGTAAGAAATTTTTGAATCGCCGTATTTTGAGAGCTATAATTTTTCCATATTTCGACATAGTTATCTGTGGGCTTATTTTTTGCGGGACGAGCTGACGTTTTTATTGGTACCATATTCGGGCAAATAATGTTTTTTGATCGCTTCCTATTCCGATTTTTGTGGAAGCAGAATGAACAAAAACCAGCAATTCAGGAATTTTTTTTTTCCTCCATTCCGCGTGTGGTAAAATTGATAAAGCAGCTTTATTCTTCGGGTCACTACGATTACAGCGATACCTCATTTATATATTTTTTTATGTTTTGGCATTTTTTACGCAATAAAATTTTTTATAGAAATATAATTATTTTTGCATCAGTTTTTTCTGCGAGCTATAACTTTTATATTTTTTCGCTGATGATGCTGTATAGCAGCTTGTTTTTTGCGGGACAAGATGACGTTTTCAGCGGTACCATGATTATTTATATCCGACTTTTTGATCGCGTGTTATTGCACTTTTTGCAAGCGGTATGATGATACCGCTTGGAAAAAGTATAATTTACTACTTTTTTGTGTTTTTTTTTACAGCTTTCACTGAAGGGGTTAACTAGGGTTATGCTTTTATAGATGGGATTTTTACGGATGCGGCGATACCAAACATGTATTTTTTTGTTTTTTATTTTTTATTGCATAAAAATGTGTATTTTTTAGGGGAATTTTTTTAAATTATTTTTTATTATTTTTTTACAATTTTTTTAAAAAAATGCTTTTTTTACCTTGTCCCTTTATGGGACTTTCACTTTTTTACTTTTTATTGCAGTTACAATGCATTTCAATGCTCCAGCATTGCAATGCATTGTGTTGTGAATGTGCTAGAGATGGTTTCTGAGCAGAGGCTCCCTCTGGTGGTTACAGACAGTACTGAACCTTCCAGCGAGGAATGGCATTCTGGGATCTGATATAAGGGACTGATATAAGGGAGGTTCCCTCCCATGATGGTTGCCGGTGATCAATTGTTCTTGTCTCAATTGTGGTTCCTGGTTCATTTGGAAGTTTGCTGGAGTCTTGCCTGCGTCTGCTGCTTTCAGATAAGATATTTTTGCTTTTCTTTTTGTGCTTGCTTTTTGCATAGTTTTCTGCACTTTTGGAGTTCAGCCGGGTCCCCTCCTGGGGCCTGTGCTCCTCTCAGTTTATCTGTAGCCACTGTTATTTGTTCATTTGCTTTTTCCTGTTTTTTCAGTGGCTGCGGCTTGGTTTTGTTACACCAGAGATCTGATTTAGGTGGATGAGATCGTACTGTACTTTTCTGTACTTTTCTGTCTAGACAGATTGGGCCCCAGCGTTTCCTCATTCTATTTTCTGTCTGTGTCCGTGCTTTCTTCTTGTCTAACCGCCATTACATGTTTGGGGGCTTCCTATTTTCTTTGGGGATCTGCTCCGGGGCAGATAGCTTTCATCTTTCTGCCTTTAGGTGTAGTTGTCTCTCAGGCTGTGATGAGGTGTCTAGGATCAACGTAGGAACGCTCCACGGCTACCTCTAGTTGTGTGGTTAGTTCAGGTTACTGCAATCCAATAGGTTCCAGCCTCTCTGGTGTATTACTGCTTTTGCTATTTCTCCTCAGCTACCTAAACATAACAGTATCAAAGGCCCAAAACTACAATTATATGGTGCTCACAGAAGGGAAAAATAGTGTGGAAAGAAAAAAGTTGTCAGAGTTGTCAAAGTTTTTTTTTTTTTTCTGTTTGTTGCATTTTTTTTCCCCTCTTTCTCTCTGGGTGCTGAGGAGGATTTTTTTTTCCTCTCAATGGGGTTTGCACAGTTGTCTGGCCGTGTGGAGTAACTTGCCACTGAGGTTCAGAGTATTGCTACCTATCTTGCTAGGTTGCCGGTTGTGGAACCTAGGATCCCCATGCCAGATTTGTTTTTGGGGGATCGGGCTAAATTTCTGAATTTCAAAAAATAACTGTAAGTTGTTTTTTTGCCTTAAAGCCTAAGTCCTCAGGGAACGCAGCATAGCAGGTTCAAAATGTCATCTCTCTCCTGCGCGGCGACCCTCAGGATTGGGCTTTTTCCCTGAAACCTGGGGGTCCTGTTTTGAATGATGTTGATGTATTTTTTCAGGCTCTGGGGTTGTTGTACGATGAACCTAATGTCACTGATCAAGCTGAAAAAACCTTGTTGGCATTAAGTCAGGGCTGTGAAGCCGCTGAACTGTACTGTCAGAAATTTCGAAAGTGGGCAGTCCTGACCAAATGGAATGATGATGCTTTGGCAGCCCTTTTTCGGAAGGGTCTGTCAGAGAATGTAAAGGACGTTATGGTGGGATTCCCTGTTCCCTCTGGTCTCAATGATCCTATGTCATTGGCTATTCAAATTGACAGATGTTTGCGTGAGCGCAGAGATATGCGTGAGATGGTGTTGCCTTGAGGGCCAGCTCCTGAGCCCATGCAGTGTGATGGAGTGACTTCTGGGGCACAGCGTCATGAGTTTCGAAAGCACAATGGGTTATGTTTCTACTGTGGTGACGCCTCTCATGCTATTTCCGTCTGCCCTAAGCGGGGAAGACGTTTTGCGCGGTCAGTTGTCTTGGGTAGTATTCAGACTAAATTTCTGTTGACTGTTACCCTGATTTGCTCCATGTCCACATTTTCAGCTCAGGCTTTTGTTGATTCAGGAGCAGCTATTAACCTGATGGATTTTGACTTTGCCAAACGTTGTGGCTTTCCCATGATACCCCTGCGGAAGTCTATTCCCCTACTGGGCATTGATTCTACCCCTTTGACGGAGAATAAACTCCAATTTTCTACTCAGGTGATAATGAGGGTTGAACCAGATCATCAGGAGAGTTGCAAATTTCTGGTGCTGCATAATCTGCATGACATTATTGTACTGGGTTTCCCTTGGTTACAGATTCATAATCCTGTTTTGGATTGGAAATCTGTGTCTGTGACCAGTTGGGGCTGCCAATGTGTTAATACTGACACTGCTGTTTTTTCTGCCTCTCCCCAGTCTCAGGATGTCCCTGATTTTTTGACTGATTTTTCTGATGTGTTTAGTGAAAGTAAGTCTGCATCCTTACCCCCTCACAGAAGCTACGATTGCGCTATTGAGTTAGTGCCTGGTGGTAAATTTCCTAATGGTCACCTTTTTAACTTATCTGTACCTGAACACGATGCTATGCGATCTTATATCAAAGTGTCATTGGAGAAGGGTCATATCAGACCATCCTCTTCACCCTTGGGCGCCGGTTTTTTCTTTGTGGCCAAAAGGATGGTTCATTGAGGCAGTGTATTGATTATCGCCTCCTGAATAAGATCACTGTGAAATATCAATATCCGTTACCCTCGATTTCTGACCTGTTTTCCAGAGTAAAAAGTTCTAGTTGGTTTACCAAGCTTGACCTCAGGGGGGCGTACAACCTTATTCGCATTAAGCACGGGGGTGAATGGAAGACGGCGTTTAATACCCCAGAGGGGCATTTTGAGTACCTAGTGATGCCCTTTGGTCTCAATAATGCTCCTTCCGTCTTCCAATCCTTCATGAATGATATTTTCAGGGATTTTGTGGATAAATTTCTGATTGTTTATTTGGATGATATTTTGATTTTTTCCAATGACTGGGACTCTCATGTGAAACATGTTCGGACTGTGTTCCAGAATTTGAGAGATAATGCACTGTATGTGAAGGGATCAAAGTGTCTTTTTGGCGTACAGAAGGTCTCATTTCTCGGATTCATTTTGTCTCCATCTATTATTGAAATGGACCCAGTCAAGGTTCAAGCCATCTGTGATTGGGTTCAACCTACTTCATTAAAGGCTCTTCAGAGATTTTTGGGTTTTGCCAATTTTTATAGTAAATTTCTTGGTAATTTCTCTGTTATTGTTAAACCATTGACTGGTCTGACCAAAAAGGGTTCTGATGTGAATTGGCCTCCTGAGACAGTTTCTGCGTTTCAGGAACTTAAGCAGAGATTCACTTCTGCTCCTGTTCTATGGCAGCCTGATGTTTCTCTACCGTTTCAGGTGGCGGTTGATGCTTCTGAAATTGGGACAGGTGCCGTTTTGTCCCAAAGGGATCCAGAGACCTCTAAGAGTAACCCTTGTGTCTTTTTCTCTCGAAAATTTTCTCCAACTGAACGTAATTATGACTTGGGAAATCGGGAGTTATTGGCCATGAAGTGGGCCTTTGAAGAGTGGAGACATTGGCTGGAAGGAGCCAAACATCAGGTGGTGGTCCTCACGGACCATAAGAACCTGGTTTATCTCGAATCAGCCAAGCGACTTAATCCTAGACAGGCCAGGTGGGCCTTGTTTTTCACACGTTTTAATTTTGCGGTTTCTTTTCTTCCTGGCACTAAGAATGTTAAGGCGGATGCCCTCTCGAGGAGTTTCTTTGCGGATTCTCCTGAGTTATCTGATCCTGCTGTTATTTTGAAAGAGGGTGTAGTACTTTCCGCCATCTTGCCCAATTTAAGACTGGCTCTGGAAGGGTGTCAGGAGGATAAACCTGAGCGCTGCCCTATTGGGAAATTGTTTGTCCCAGACCAGTGGAAGAAGAGTGTGATGTCTGAGATTCATTGTTCCGCGTTGGCTGGTCATCCCGGGATTTTTGGTACCAGAGACTTGGTGAGTCGGTCCTTTTGGTAGCCTACTTTGTCTCGTGACGTCAGGGACTTTGTGCAGTCCTGTGGGACTTGCTCTCGTTCCAAGCCTTGCTCTCACTCTAGTGGTTTGTTAATGCCATTACCTGTGCCCAAGAGGCCATGGACCCATATCTCTATGTATTTTATTTCCGACCTCCCTGTCTCTCAGAGAATTACCGTTATCTGGGTAATCTGTGAAAGGTTTTCGAAGATGATACATCTTGTGCCATTACCTAAGTTGCCTTCCTCCTCCGAGTTGGTGCCTTTGTTCCTTCAGCACGTGGTTCGGTTACATGGCATTCCGGAGAACATTGTGTCTGACAGAGGAGTCCAGTTTGTTTCCAGATTTTGGAGGACATTTTGTTCTAAACTTGGTGTTCAATTATCTTTCTCCCCTGCATTTCATCCTCAGACCAATGGACAAACCGAGAGAACAAACCAGACCTTGGAGACTTATTTGAGATGTTTTATGTCTGCTGATCAAGATGACTGGGTCTCTTTTTTTGCCTTTGGCTGAGTTTGCTCTTAATAATAGGGCTAGCTCTGCCACCTTGATGTCTCCATTTCTCTGCAATTCTGGGTTTCACCCTCGATTTTCTTCGGGACAGGCGGAGGCTTCTGTCTGTCCGGGTGTTGACTCTGTTGTGGAGCGAATGCAGCAGATTTGGAACCAGGTAGTGGAGAAGTTGTCTCTCTCTCAAGAGAAGGCCCAGCGGTTTGCCAACCGGCATAGGACTGATGGTCCTCGGTTTAAAGTGGGGGACTTGGTTTGGTTGTCCTCAAGAAATGTCCCTATGAGGGTTGCATCTCCAAAGTTTAAGCCTAAGTTCATTGGACCTTATAAGATCATGGAGATTTTTAATCCGGTTTCCTTCCGTTTGCTTCTTCCAGGGACATTTAAGATCCATAACGTGTTCCACAAGTCCTTATTGAAGAGGTTTGTCGAGCCAGTGGTTCCTATAGCTGTGCCTCCTGACCCTGTTTTGGCTGAGGGCAATCTGGAGTATGTGGTCAAGAAAATATTGGATTCTCGTTTTTCTACACGGAAACTCCAGTATTTGGTTAAGTGGAGAGGTTATGGTGAGGAGGACAATTCTTGGGTGTTTGCTTCGGACATCCATGCTAGGAGACTGATCCGTGCCTATCACCGAGCTCATCCTGATCGGCCTGGTTGCACAAGTGAGGGTTCTGTGACCCCTCCTCAAGGGGAGGTACTGTTGTGAATGTGCTAGAGAAGGTTTCTGAACAGAGGCTCCCTCTGGTTGCTACAGACAGTATTGAACCTTCCAGCGAGGAATGGCAATCTGGGATCACTGACTGGACTGTTCCCTCCCATGATGGTTGCCGGTGATCAATTGTTCTTGTCTCAATTGTGGTTACTGGTTCATTTGGAAGTTTGCTGGAGTCTTGCCTGCATCTGCTGCTTTCAGATAAGATATTTTTGCTTTTCTTTTTGTGCTTGCTTTTTGCATATTTTTCTGCACTTTTGGAGTTCAGCCGGGTCCCCTCCTGGGGCCTGTGCTCCTCTCAGTTTATCTGTAGCCACTGTTATTTGTTCATTTGCTTTTTCCTGTTTTTTCAGTGGCTGCGGCTTGGTTTTGTTACCCCAGAGATCTGATTTAGGTGGATGAGATCGTGTGATCTCAGGTTTTTTGGCAATCAGAAGTGTTGGTATTTTTTAGGGTTTTTTTTGGATTGCAGTCAGAATTCTTTCCTGTACTTTTCTGTCTAGACAGATTGGGCCCCAGCGTTTGCTCATTCTATTTTCTGTCTGTGTCCGTGCTTTCTTCTTGTCTAACCGCCATTACATGTTTGGGGGCTTCCTATTTTCTTTGGGGATCTGCTCCGGGGCAGATAGCTTTCATCTTTCTGCCTTTAGGTGTAGTTATCAGGCTGTGACGAGGCGTCTAGGATCAACGTAGGAACGCTCCACGGCTACCTCTAGTTGTGTGGTTAGTTCAGGTTACTGCAATCCAATAGGTTCCAGTCTCTCTGGTGTATTACCGTTTTTGCTATTTCTCCTCAGCTACCTAAACATAACAGCATTGTACCTATAGTGAAAGCTGCTGTGACCATGGTCACAGCGGCTTTCCGTAGCTAGATGACCCGGAGGTTGTCATGACAACCCCTGGGTCATCAAGGCAGAGATCGGGTCCTGCAAATACATTGCAGGTCGCCGATCTGAGGCAGAGGGAGCTCCTGACCCTCTGCCTCTCCCCCTGAGCGCTGCAATCGCGCTCGATCGCAGCAGTCAGGGGGTTAACAGCAAGGGGCGGCGGGGGCGCCGCTCCTGGCTGTCAGTGCAGGAAGCTCTGCCACTGCAGCGCTGAGCTCCTGCACTGATCGGGCAGAAGAGGCTGAAATTTCAGCCTCTTCTGCCTGATCGCTGCTGTGTTTGGTCAGTCACATTGACTGACCATACAAGAAGAAAAGGTAGCACACTGTAGCGCTATAGCTTGCAAACACGAAATATGAAAAATATGAAAAATGAATTACATCATTACCTTAGAAATATGAAAAATTGAGAAGTCTTAGCGCATAAGATGGCCAAATTATGTGAGCCTGATAGCCACGTCAAGGCTCTTCTCGTATATCAGGTCCCTAACTAATGCCTATCCTCGCTTTAGAAAAGTCTGTCTGCATGGGAACCTATGAATCCTCTTTTCAGACTAAAATCTACATCTCTGTGGAGGGGTGATGAATCTGCTGTAATTAAAAGGCCTGTGACCACCAGGTGGAGTGCTCAGGCAGAAGGTAAATGAATACATATCAAAAAACTGACCGGCACATCCAAACTTAAATTCAGTGTGAACAGGTGCTAAACCTAGAGTCACCAACTCATATACATACAAGAAGAAAAGGTAGCACACTGTAGCGCTATAGCTTGCAAACACGAAATATGAAAAATATGAAAAATGAATTACATCATTACCTTAGAAATATGAAAAATTGAGAAGTATTAGCGCATAAGATGGCCAAATTATGTGAGCCTGATAGCCACGTCAAGGCTCTTCTCGTATATCAGGTCCCTAACTAATGCCTATCCTCGCTTTAGAAAAGTCTGTCTGCATGGGAACCTATGAATCCTCTTTTCAGACTAAAATCTACATCTCTGTGGAGGGGTGATGAACCTGCTGTAATTAAAAGGCCTGTGACCACCAGGTGGAGTGCTCAGGCAGAAGGTAAATGAATACATATCAAAAAACTGACCGGCACATCCAAACTTAAATTCAGTGTGAACAGGTGCTAAACCTAGAGTCACCAACTCATATACATACAAGAAGAAAAGGTAGCACACTGTAGCGCTATAGCTTGCAAACACGAAATATGAAAAATATGAAAAATGAATTACATCATTACCTTAGAAATATGAAAAATTGAGAAGTCTTAGCGCATAAGATGGCCAAATTATGTGAGCCTGATAGCCACGTCAAGGCTCTTCTCGTATATCAGGTCCCTAACTAATGCCTATCCTCGCTTTAGAAAAGTCTGTCTGCATGGGAACCTATGAATCCTCTTTTCAGACTAAAATCTACATCTCTGTGGAGGGGTGATGAACCTGCTGTAATTAAAAGGCCTGTGACCACCAGGTGGAGTGCTCAGGCAGAAGGTAAATGAATACATATCAAAAAACTGACCGGCACATCCAAACTTAAATTCAGTGTGAACAGGTGCTAAACCTAGAGTCACCAACTCATATACATACAAGAAGAAAAGGTAGCACACTGTAGCGCTATAGCTTGCAAACACGAAATATGAAAAATATGAAAAATGAATTACATCATTACCTTAGAAATATGAAAAATTGAGAAGTCTTAGCGCATAAGATGGCCAAATTATGTGAGCCTGATAGCCACGTCAAGGCTCTTCTCGTATATCAGGTCCCTAACTAATGCCTATCCTCGCTTTAGAAAAGTCTGTTTGATACATTGACTGACCAATCACAGCGCTGTAGGTGCGGGGATTGACTGCAAAGGTCCCCGCACCGCTTGCTGTGCCTGTCAGCTCTCATAGACAGCTGTCGGCACTGAACTACCACTGCGTGTTTACACGCAGTGGTAGTTCAAAGGCATGACGTGCACAGTCTGTCAAGGTGCCAAAACTGACACCTTGCCATGACGGACTGTTCACGTCATTGGACATTAAGGAGTTAAATTCAGATGCAAATTAATGAGAAAATTCAGCATTAGTAAAGAAGATTAGAAGTTAGTTTAGCTTATAATGTACTAAGAAAACTGTGCAAGTCCATTGCTAAATGTGCCTAATGCATATCAGTCTGATATGTACTTCACCTTAGATATCCTTATGTGTTTTTTTTACAGGTCAAAACATTTGGCAATGAATTCAACAAGCAAAAAATACTTGAATTTGGATAGTAGACAAGATACTGAATATAATGAAGTTCTTGGTCTAATGTCTTTTTCACATATGTTTCTGAATCAAGATGATGAAAGATTACCATCTGGCTTAGACATTCTCGACTCCCAGGTGGAAAGAAAAGGTGTAACAGAGCCAAATCAAGAAAGCCAAAGTACTTTAGAAATAATTAAAGAACCCCAGAATGAACATGATAAACTTTTTTTGCATCTCAAAGAGAACATAAGTAAAATAAAACCCTACGTTGCTGAAATGGGGAAGGAAATTCCTGTGCCTGATCAGTGTGTCATTGAAGGTAAGAGCCCACAGCACTCTGAACCACACATTACATTACAAGCGCTTTATGGAGCTGTTACCAGTATGATGGCTCACACACTCCAATGCATCCTAATTAATCCCCTTGACGCATAATGGAATCTGTTATGTTTTTGTTGGGGTTTGTTTCTTTTTGGTGTACTTTTCTTTTTGTCAAAAACATTGATATAATGTAATAAGTGAACTGTGGAGTAGAAGGTTGCATAAGTTCATAGAATGGATCTATGAAGTACTGAAGTGCATAGTGTAACGTTCCACACTGTCTGTGGACGGGGATTACTCGCTTTGCAGGTCTTGGAGGTAAACACTGTCACACTCAGGGTTAAAACGAGTCCATTCGGTTTATTATTCACCAGTTTCAGCAGCCATTACACTGTCTGTTACACATTCAGTTTTAACAAATGAACATAGTCTCTCACTGATTCTGATCAGTATAACACGGACTCCTGTCCATTACCTGCTGGTGTCGGCCACACAGGTTCTCAGATCCCTCTTAGCTTCAGAGGTGTCCAGTAAACATAGCACAAAATACAGTCTCTTCCTCACAAATACTTCTCTCTGATCCCGATCAGTATAACTCACGGTTGTCAAGACCGTTACCTGTTGGATCACCACACAGGTTCCTGGACTCCTCTTGTCCTCAGAGGTATCCCATAAGCAACACTTAAAACACAGTCTCTTTCTCATAAATACTTCTCACAGGCATGAACACAGTCTTTCTCTGACCCCGGTCAGCATACCACAGACTCCTGTCTGTTATCTGTTGGCCACGCAGGTTCCCGTAACCCTCTTATCCACAGAGGTCTCCAATAAACACTTCTCACTGATCCCAATCAGTATCACTCATGGTTTTCATAATCTCCATTACTCTGGCTCAGACTCTCCAGCACTGCTTCTCCTGTCTGCGCGACATCCAGCCTGGAAACATGGGAGTTCTGTCCAGACTGACAGACTCCCAACACACTCCCTCACATGTGCAACACACCTTCCTTACATATTTGTAACCCCTCCCAGTCACCTATCATGACCTCATCACAGGTCCTTAAAATTCACAACCACACACATATCTTCAGGCAAAACGGGGTACAGTGAGCCCCCCCACCACGCAGCGAGGTAAATTGAGTAGCCCGACCCTCCCAACTCTCAGCGCTACCCGTAGCCCGGACAAAAATATGAACAACAACTACTTATAATTTACTTACACTTCAGAAAAAACACTCCGGGCTACATCACAGGGAGCTGCCATCCCTGTAATACATACCGTCCATTCACTATGCGGCCATTAGTATCGCTACAATAGTAATGAGACATTATCTATATTCAGTTGTCAAGCTCATTCATTTCTATAATGCCTCTGTAAGAAATATCAGTGCTGTTATTAAAGGGAATCTGTCACCACCCATCTGAGAGCACCATGATGTAAGGACAGAGACTGATTCCAGTGACTTATCGCTTATTTTACTGTTTTTTTCTGCCGCAGATCTAGCAGTTCTCTGAAGGCTGAGCTCTGTATAGCCCCACTCAACACCATTGATTGACAGCTTTCTGTGTACACTGCGGATACACAAAAAACTGTCAATGAGTGGGGGGCCAGGATTGGACTACAAGGTAGCAGGTTTACTACTCCTCAAATGATAATCTCCTTCTGATAAAACAATGATTTTTTAAAAACTTCACTAAGTAGCCCAATAAGTGACAAAAATGTAAGTGAAATTAAATCTGCATGGCAATGAATTCCATCATATTAACCCCTTCATGACCGGAGGTATTTTCGTTTTATTTTTTTGCTACCCTTATTCTCAGAACCATTACTTTTTTGTTTTTCAGTCAATATGGCCATGTGAGGGCTTGTTTTTTGTGGAATGAGTTTTGAACGACACCATTTGTTTTAACATATTGTGTACTGGAAAACAAGAAAATAATTCAAAGTGCGGTGAAATTGCAAATAAAGTGTAATCCCACAATTGTTTTTTGTTTTGCTTTTTTATTATGTTCACTAAATGCTAAAACTGACCTGCCATTATGATTCTTCAGGTCATTACAGATCATAGACACCAAACATGTATAGGTTCTTTTTTATCTAAGTGGTGAAAAAAATTTCCAAATTTTGTTAAAAAAAAAAAAATTGCGCAGTATTTCGATACCCGTAGCGTCTCCATTTTTCATGATTTTGCGTTGGGTGGGGGATTATTTTTTGTATGACGAGCTGACGTTTTTAAAGATACCATTTTGGTGCAGATGCGATCTTTTGATCACCCGGTATTGCATTTTAATGCAATATTGCGTCGACCAAAAAAACGTAATTCTGGCATTTTGACTTTTTTTCTCAGTACACCATTTTTATCGATCGGGTTAATTTTCTTTTATTGATAGATCGGGCGATTCTGAATGTGGCGATACCAAATATGTGCATGTTTGATTTTTATATTGTTTTATTTTGAATGGGGCAAAAGGGGGGTGATTTAAACTTTTATATTTTTTAAACTTTTGTAATATTTTTAAAACATTTTTTTTTATTTTTGACATGCTTCAATAGTCTCCATAGGAGACTAGAAGCTGCTATAAGCCTATCGCCTCTGCTACATACAGGCAATGATCAGATCGCCTGTACGTAGCAGAATTGCTGACTTGCTATGAGCGCCGACCACCGGGCAGCGCTCATAGAAATCTGGCTATGACAACCATAGAGGTCTGCATAGAGCGCGTGTTAAATGCCGGTCAGAGTTTGACAGCGGCATTTAATAGGCTAACGGCCGAGGGAGGATCGTGATTCCTCCTTTTGGCTATTAGTGGCACATGTCAGCTGTTCAAAACAGCTGACATGTGCCGGAAAAGATGTGGGCTCACCGCCGGAGCCCACATCAAAAGGAGGGTGTCCGACATCGGCGTATTATTACGCCCGATGTCGGAAAGGGGTTAAAGCTTCATAGATATGTTACAAGAATTTCTTCCAAAATATAAATACTGAGAAGGAACACTTAATTAAAGGTGTATTAGCATGTTATTGTATTTTTTTAATTAGTTAGGCAGCATGAAAATGAATAAATTGCAACTGACTTGCTTTTTTTATCTTCATTAACCTGTTGTGAGCATTTTTATCTTACATAGTTTACACCTTGTTTCCATTGAGTCCAGCTACTTGAGCCAGCACAGACCCTGGCCGAGTGTGCCCAGTAGATATGTTCTAGGAGAGGAGTTAATTAATAAAATCCCAGATACTTCTCTGCAGCCCATTGATTTCTATACAGCAGTTATCTCCTCATCTCCCTTCACCCAACTCTCAGCTCCTGATGACCTGCTGTTATAAACACTGAAAAATTACCAGTCCACAGCATGGCCAGCTTCCAAAGCAGTTCTCCTAATCACAATTCTCACTATATGGAGCTGTGCGCTTGTTCAAATGCCCAATTATTTCTATATGTAAATACATTGATAGCTACAGTATGTACACTCCAGAACAAATCAGTGGTAGCTTAACATGTTATATCATACCTTGTGCTGATCTTTAAGTACTACTAATACTACAGTTCTGCTACTCACCAGAACTGTCTGTCAAGAAGGCGAGCCTGCCCCACCTGACAGTAATAAGGGGAAGAACCTGGTAACCAGTGGTCAGCTAAATAAACAAATTGAGAATACCCCTTTAAGGGCTCCTTTCCATTTGTGGAAAAAAAAACGGTCTGTTTTCTGGATGGAAAAAACGGTCCGAATATATGCAATTGTCATGCGATTGTCATGCGATTTGTATGCGATTTTTAATCGCAACATCCGTTTTCCATCCGTTTTCCATCTGTATGCAATGCGATTTTAACATGACGCTTTTCATAGAACAGTTATCTCTATGTAAAAAATCATGTAAAAATCCCATTGTCAAAAAAAATTTACACAAAAAGCAAATAATTATATATATATATATATATATGTGTCATACATTTCTACATAGTATAATTGCCGCTAATTCAATTGCCGGCTTTTGTGAAATTACAGAACCCGACATGAAATAACACATGGTTAACATACAGTTAACCATGTCATTTCATGTAGTTTGATATATGGTTTTCACTAACAATTACATGAGTGTATGTGTGCAAAATTTCACACATGTAGGGGTTAATTAAAGGTGTAAATTCGTTGAAAAAAAATGCGTGGGCTCCCGCCCTATTTTCTCAACCAGACAGACAAAGCCAGCGAGTGGGGGCAGATAATATTAGCCTAGGGAGGGTGCATTTATTTTGTGCCCCCCCTGGCTACTAACATCTGCCCCCAGCCACCCCAGAAAAGGCAAATCTATAATTAGATTCGCCCTTTCTGGCACTTTGCCGGTCTATTCCCATTGCCCTGTAGCGGTGGCGAATGGGTTAATAATGGGATAAAGCCACCTTGCTATTGAAAGGTGACTTTAAGCCAGGTTAATAATTGAGAGTTGTCAATTAGACAACTCTCAATTATTAATCCTATTATATGAAATGGTTAAAAAATACACACACACATTAATGAAAAATCATTTTAATGAAATAAACACACAGTTTTTGACCATATTTTATTTTACTGGCAATCCTCGATTCCCTTGATGTCCTGTAATAAAAATAAAATCAAAAAGCAACATTATTCTTACCTATCCGGCGATCTGTCACGTCCCACACTGTAATCCTTCACAAAGGGTTAACTAGCTTTCAGCCAAGCAGCACAAGTGATGCTGCCTGCTGAGCTGAAAGCTCCTGAATGAATGACTTCCTCTCCCAGCGACAGGAGAGAAAGTGATTACTGTGTGAAGCTTAATTGATAGCTTCCCACAGAAATCAGTTCACTTCAGGTCAGCGGGGACACCGCACAGCATCAGTGACGTCAGAGGGAGTCCCCGCTGACCTGAAGTGAGCTGATTTCTGTGTGAAGCAATCAATTAAGTTTCACACAGTAATCACATCCTCTCCTGTCGGGCCGGAGATAAGCTCGTTCATTCAGGAGCTTTCAGCTCAGCAGGCAGCATTAGCGTGCTCCCCTGAGACCCTCAGAACAGCGCGATGTGACCGCGCTGTTCTGAAGGCCTCTTCCCTGCAGGATCCAAGATGGGTCCTGCAGGGAGGCGGCTTCCTCAGTACCTGCTGAGAGCAGGCGCTGAGGAAGCGTCCTGCAGTGCCTGTGAGATCGCTGGTCTTACAGAGTGCTGTGCACACTATGAGACCAGCGATCTGACCCCATACTGAGATGTCCCACCCTGGGACAAAGTAAAAAAGTTAAAAAAATAAAAATAACAAGAGTAAAAAAAAAAATTACAAAATAAAAAAAAAATAATATTCCCCAATAAATTCATTTTTTCCTGTAAATAAAAAATACAAAACAATAAAAGTACACATATTTGGTATCGCCGCGTCCGTAACGACCCCCCCATAAAACTGTAGTTAACCCCTTTAGTGAACCCCTTAAAAAAAAAAACAAAGCAAAAAATCAATGCTTTATCATCATACCGCCGAACAAAAAGTGGAATAACACGCGATCAAAAAGACGATATAAATAATCATGGTACCGCTGAAAACGTCATCTTGTCTCGCAAAAAACAAGCAGCAGCATCCGCGAAAAAATAAAAAGTTATAGCTCGCAGAATAAAGCCATGCAAAAATAATTATTTTTTATATAAAAATGTTTTTATTGTATAAAAGCGCCAAAACATAAAAAAATTATATAAATGAGGTATCGCCGTAATCGTACTGACCCGAAGAATAAAACTGCTTTATCAATTTTACCACACGCGGAACGGTACAAACGCCTCCCCCAAAAGAAATTCATGAATTGCTGCTTTTTGTTCATTCTAACCTCCCAAAAATCTAAATAAAAAGCGATCAAAAAATGTCACGTGCTCAAAAATGGTACCAATAAAAACGTCAACTCGTACCGCAAAAAATAAGACCTCACATGACTCTGTGGGCCAAAATATGCAAAAATTATAGCTCTCAAAATGTGGTGATGCAAAAACTATTTTTTTGCAATAAAAAGCGTCTTTTAGCGTGACAGCTGCCAATCATAAAAACCCGCTATAAATAGTAAATCCAACCCCCCTTTATCACCCCCTTAGTTAGGGGAAAAATAATAAAATTAAAAAAATGTATTTATTTCCATTTTCCAATTAGGGTTAGGGTTGGGGCTAAAGTTAGGATTAGAGTTAGGGTTGGGATTAGGGAGGGGTGTGTTAGGGTTAGGTTTGTAGTTAGGGTTATGGTTACAGTTGGGACAAGTGTTAGGGGTGTGTTGGGGTTAGGGTTGGAGTTAGAATTGGGGGGTTTCCACTGTTTAGGCACATCAGGAGCTCTCCAAATGTGACTTGTCGTCTGATCTCAATTCCAGCCAATTCTGCGTGGAAAAAGTCAAACTCAAACTGTGCTCCTTCACTTCTGAGCTCTGCCATGCGCCCAAGCAGTAGTTTACCCCCACATATGGGGTATCAGCGTACTCAGAAGAAATTGGACCCCAAGAGTTATTGTGCAATTTGTCCTGTTACACTTGGGAAAATAAAAAATTGGGGGCGAAAATATCATTTTTGTAAAAAAAAAAATGATTTTTTTGTTTTTACGGCTGTACGTTATAAACTTCTGTGAAGCACTTGGGGCTTCATAGCGCTCACCACACACCTAGATAAGTTCCTTGTGGGGTCTATTTTCCAAAATGGGGTCACTTGTGGGGGTTTCCACTGTTTAGGCACATCAGGGGCTCTCCAAATGCGACATGACGCCCGTAGACCATTCCATCAAAGTCTGCAATCCAAAACGTCACTACTTCCCTTCCGAGCCCCGACATGTGCCCATACAGTAGTTTTCTCCCACATATTGGGTATCAGCGTACTCAGGACAAATTGGACAACAACTTTTGGGGTCCAATTTCTCCTCTTACCCTTGTGAAAATAAAATATTGGGGGCGAAAAAATAATTTTTGTAAAAAAAAAAAAGGATTTTTTATTTTTACGGCTGTATGTTATAAACATCTGTGAAGCACTTCGGCGTTCAAAGTGCTCACCACACATCTAGATAAGTTCCTTGGGGGGTCTATTTTCCAAAATGGTGTCACTTGTGGGGGGTTTCCACTGTTTAAGCGCATCAGAGGCTCTCCAAACACGACATGGTGTCCAATCTCAATTCCAGCCAATTTTGGTTTGAAAAAGTCAAACGGCGCTCCTTCCCTTACGAGCCCTGCCGTGTGCCCAAACAGTGGTTTTCCCCCACATATGGGTCATCGGCGTACTCAGGAGAAATTGCACAACAACATTATCTGTCCATTTTCTCCTTTTACCCTTGTGAAAATAAAAAAAGTTTGTAAAAGGTAATTTTTGTGACTAAAAAGTTAAATATTCATTTTTTCCTTCCACGTTGCTTCAGCTCCTGTGAAGCACCTGAAGGGTTAATAAACTTCTTGAATGTGGTTTTGAGTACCTTGAGGGGTGCAGTTTTTAGAATGGTGTCACTTTTGGGTATTTTCTGCCATATAGACCCCTCAAAGTGACTTCAAATGTGAGGTGATCCCTAAAAAAAAATGGCTTTGTAAATTTTGTTGTAAAAATGAGAAATCGCTGGTCAACTTTTAACCCTTATAATTTCCTAACAAAAAAAATTTTGGTTCCAAAATTGTGCTGATGTAAAGTAGACATGTGGGAAATGTTATTTCTTAACTAGTTTAAATTTTCGCCATATTTGCATTTTTTTTCAAAAATAAACGCAAGTTATATCGAAGAAATTTTACCACTATCGTGAAGTACAATATGTCACGAGAAAACATTCTCAGAATCGCGAAGATCCGTTGAAGCGTTCCAGAGTTATAACCTCATAAAGAGACAGTGGTCAGAATTGTAAAAATTGGCGCGGTCATTAACGTGCAAAACACCCTTGGGGGTGAAGGGGTTAAAGGCATGTGTTATTAGATTAATTGCTGCACTAATTCATATTTCGTTATTGCTTTGCATTCTATAATCATTATTATATAGTGTACATTAAGGAACATTTTAGAGGCTAACGCAAGAATAAATAGAAGTAATCCATAGATTAATAAAGAGCAGAACAAGAATAAAGGACTGTACCAGTAATATAAAGACATGGTCATGATTATAAGCTATGTCAAGAGTTGGTTTCCATCTTCTAATAATAGACAAAATTACTTTTCCATTACCATTTCTATGCCCCAAATCGCTTGATACGCCAATGCTATCTGTTAATAATCCTATAGGATAACATGTTGTCCATACTGATGACACATGAGCTGATGGTGGCAGCTTGTGGTGCCATCATTACAATTCATTAGCAAATAGTGGTGGGAAACTGAGAAGACTATCATTGCGGGAGTAGTTAATATTCGTAATACACATATATATATAATATATTTATATATATATATATATATATATATATATATATATATATATATATATATATATACAGTACAGACCAAAAGTTTGGACACACCTTCTCATTTGAAGATTTTTCTGTATTTTCATGACTATGAAAATTGTAAATTCACACTGAAGGCATCAAAACTATGAATTAACACATGTGGAATTATATACTTAACAAAAAAGTGTGTAACAACTGAAATTATGTCTTATATTCTAGGTTCTTCAAAGTAGCCACCTTTTTTCTTTGATTACTGCTTTGCACACTCTTGGCATTCTCTTAATGAGCTTCAAGAGGTAGTCACCGGAAATGGTTTTCACTTCACAGGTGTGCCTTGTCAGGTTTAATAAGTGGGATTTCTGGCCTTATAAATGGGATTTGGACCATCAGTTGTGTTGTGCAGAATTCTGGTGGATACACAGCTGATAGTCCTACTGAATATACTGTTAGAATTTGTATTATGGCAAGAAAAAAGCAGCTAAGTAAAGAAAAACGAGTGGCCATCATTACTTTAAGAAATGAAGGTCAGTCAGTCCGAAAAATTGGGAAAACTTTGAAAGTGTCCCCAAGTGCAGTTGCAAAAACCATCAAGCGCTACAAAGAAACTGGCTTACATGAGGACCGCCCAAGGAAAGGAAGACCAAGAGTCGCCTCTGCTTCTGAGAATAGGTTTATCCGAGTCACCAGCCTCAGAAATCGCAGGTTTACAGCAGCTCAGATTAGAGACCAGGTCAATGCCACACAGAGTTCTAGGAGCAGATATCTCTACAACAACTGTTAAGAGGATGATATATTAGAAAACCAAAATACCACAAAGGGATACAGACTTGAACAAAATATAGAAATAATCGGAGGACAAAAAGTCAAAAACGTATCTCAAATATGAAATTTATTTATAATTACATATAATATTAATACAAAAATACCAATTGTATAATAATCAATTGTATGCATGGATTTAAATACATAGTGATCCACCAAAATTCAATAGTATTAATGGACACATCGGGCACCTACTATACATGCCAAAACATTTGAGGAAGCGAGCCTAGCGCTCGCGAAACGCGCGTCAGGGTTTCAGGACACTTCGTGGCTGCTAACGTCCTACTACTGACATGGGTAATTTAACCTTTTATATTTAATTATATGCCTATATTTACTACCAGTTTGATGTTAGCACTAGCATTAGGTGCACATTACGGATGCTTACTAAGTTTAGTCACCGCATTGATTGTGTTGATTTTTTCACCTGGAATTAGCTACCCAGTGCCCTAATTACATATTGCTGGAGCTTCATTCATATGTTTTGGCTTGTATAGTAGGTGCCCGATGTGTCCATTAATACTATTGAATTTTGGCGGATCACTATGTATTTAAATCCATGCATACAATTGATTATTATACAATTGGTATTTTTGTATTAATATTTTTTATGTAATTATAAATTTCATATTTGAGATACGTTTTTGACTTTTTGTCCTCCGGTTATTTCTAACTGTTAAGAGGAGACTTTGTGCAGCAGGCCTTCATGGTAAAATAGCTGCTAGGAAACCACTGCTGAGGACAGACAACAAGCAGAAGAGACTTGTTGTAATGTATGTAGTACAGTTCATATAGCGTCTTGTGCTTGGGTGCGATGAAAATACATGAGACACAGGTTTGATATAGAAAGTCTTGTATTACTTCATACAAGTTGGCAAAAATAGTCACACAGTTTGCAGACAAAGAAGCAGGAGACACAGCAGGCCAGAGTAATCTAAGCTCAGCAATCACTCTCCACAACAGGTTCAGGATCTTCTTCTCTGTTACCGTAAGTCCATGCAAACGTGGGTCTTTCAAAGAGCAGGGTTCAGAGTCCACAAGTGCTTCAGAGTTCCTCAGTAGGAATAGCTGGAGTACAAGGTCCAAGGCTTTAGGAGTCAGGTCACAGGTTCACTGCAGGCTAGATTCTGAAGCACTGATTGCTCAGCTGTGGCTGCTTAAGAAGCAAAAGGAGAGAATCAGGGCGGGAACATGCAAGCTGGAAACTCCATTTTGACTGAGGGCAAGATAGCTGCAGCAAGACAGAAAGTAAAATGGCTGACGAACAAACTGAGTTTCAGGAACATGTACACAGAACCTTACATTACTCCCCCCTTAGGGACAACCTCCGGATGACCTCAGGCCAGGCTTGTGTGGGTACCTCTGATGAAACTGACGGAGCAAGCGAGGAGCATTAACGTTATTGACTGGTTCCCATGAGTTGTCCTCCACTGGGTAGCCCTGCCATTTAATCAGATATTGTAACTGATTTATATACAACCTGGAATCTAAAATCCTTTCCACCACAAATTCTTCCTGACCATCGACTAGCACTGGGTCAGGGCAAGGAGAAGAACGTCCAGGAAACGTATTGGGTGTCGCAGCCTTTAGTAGGGATACATGAAAGACAGGGTGAATTCTCATAGTTCTGGGCAGTTGAAGACGACAAGCAACGGCACTTATAATTTTACTGATTTTATAGGGTCCAATGTACTTAAGTCCCAACTTAGACGATGGAATCCTTAACTTAAGATTTCTGGTTGACAGCCAGACCAAGTCTCCTACCTTGAAAGCTGGTGCAGGTTTACTAAATTTATCTGCTGCTTTCTTGTACCTTTCCTGAGCCGATTCCAGATTCTCCTTTAGAAGATCCATATTCTTCTGTAAAGACGTGATTCTTTCAGCCACTGCTGGTAAAGGCGTTTCTATGGGAAATCGTGGTAGAATGTTAGGATGATAACCTAGATTAGAGTAAAAAGGAGACTGCTTAGTGGAGGCACTCTGAGAGTTGTTATACGAGAACTCAGCTAATGGAAGTAGATCCACCCAATCATCCTGTAGGTGGCAGATAAAGCAGTGGAGATACTGCTCCAGGGTTTGATTGGTTCGTTCGGTCTGTCCATTAGTCTGGGGATGAAAAGCAGAAGAAAGGTTTACTTTAATGTCCAATGCTGCACAGAAATTTTGCCAAAACCTAGAAGTGAATTGCACCCCTCGATCCGAAATAACCTCATCCGGTACTCCATGTAAGCGAAACACATCTTTAATCATCAAATCTGATGTCTGTTTTGCAGTGGTAAGCCGACACAAGGGATAAAATGAGCTGCCTTTGTTAGACGGTCAACCACCACTAGAATGGTGTTCTTCCCTTGAGAGGTTGGTAACTCCACAATGAAGTCCATAGAAATGGATCCCCACGGGCGGGACGGGGTGGGAAGAGGCTGTAACAGACCAGTTGGTGAGGAGCGAGGTGTTTTGCATCTTGCACAGACTTCACATGAAGTGACATAGTTTAAAACATCTTTCCTGTAAGTGGGCCACCAAAAGAAAGGAGAGAGAAATTCCTGTGTCTTTAGAATTCCTCTATGCCCAGCTATCTTGGAATCGTGAATGAGTTGCAATACTCTCAGTCTGACTGTTTCAGGAATATACAGGCGTTGTCCCTGAATCCACACACCATTCTTAAAGACAAGACTTACGTCCCTTGGGGGTTGTGCCAAAAAGGAATCCGCATGGTATGCTTCCTTGATGTCCTTAAGTAGGTCTTGATTATGAATTACTCCTAGGAATCTAGAGTCAGGAAGAATAGTCTTAGGAGGAGTAATTGGACGTGTCTCTGCTGAATAAATCCTAGAGAGTGCATCAGCCTTTCCATTGCGCGATCCTGGTCTATAAGAAATGATAAAATTAAATTGGTTTAAGAAAAGATTCCAGCGAGCCTGGCGAGGAGTCAGGCACTTAGCCGACCTGATAAACTCAAGGTTACGATGATCTGTCAGGACGACTATTTGCTGTGCAGCACCCTGAAGAAGGTGTCTCCATTCTTTGAAGGCGGCAATAATGGCCAACAACTCTCTATTGCCCACATCGTAGTTCCTCTCAGCCGAAGACAACTGCTGGGAAAAGAAGGCACAGGGATGCAAGACATTCTTCTCACCTGTTCTCTGAGAGAGTATAGCTCCAACGGCACAGTCTGAAGCATCCACCTCTATTATGAAGGCAAGCTCGGGGTTGGGATGTACTAGGATAGGTGCAGTGGTAAATTTATCTTTTAGACGGGAAAATGCTTCCTGGGCTTGGGGAGTCCAGGAGAACCTAGACTCTTTCCGGGTAAGTTGGGTGATAGGTGACACTACCTCAGAGAAATTTCTAATGAAACGTCTATAGAAGTTGGCAAACCCGATGAAGCGCTGTACCTCCTTCACATTTCTAGGACTTGGCCAATCCTTGATGGCTTGGGTTTTGCTTCCATCCATACTAATTTCTTGTGTAGACAGTACATACCCCAGAAATTGAATTTCGGTCCTATGGAATTCACACTTTTCAAGTTTGATGTAAAGATGATTTTGTCTTAGACGTTCCAAGACCATTCTCACATGTCCATGATGTTCCTCTGTTGAGTTAGAAAAAATTAGAATATCATCCAAATAAATTACCACGAATGTATCTAGGAGATCCCTGAAGATGTCATTCACCAAGTGTTGGAAAGTGGCTGGGGCGGTACTCAGACCAAAAGGCATAACTAGATATTCAAAGTGTCCATAGCGTGACCTGAATGCAGTCTTCCATTCATCCCCAGGTCTAATACGGACTAAGTTATAGGCCCCACGAAGATCTAGTTTAGAGAAAATTTTGGCATATCGCACTCTCTCCAATAACTCAGGGATTAAAGGCAATGGATAACGGTTTCTAATAGTAACCTTATTGAGTTCCCTATAGTCTACGCATGGTCTCAGAGATCCATCTTTCTTCTTTACAAAGAAGATGGGTGCACCTGCAGGAGATGAAGAGGACGTATGAAGCCCTTGGCTAGATTTTCGTCTATGTAATCCTTTAAAGCCTTTAGCTCGGGCCCCGCCAGGGGGTAGATCTTACCAAAAGGTATCTCTGCTCCAGGCAATAATTCAATTGGACAATCATATGGACGGTGAGGAGGAAGCTGGTCAGCGTTCTTCTTGTCACATAAATCCACATAGTCCTGGTATACAGCTGGTAGTTCAGGGACTGACATGGTTCCTTTAGGAACAGAGCAAGCTGAAACTTTTGGACTCATCTGTTTCTCTGGAAAGTGTAATTCCTTGGTCTCCCAGTTAATGGTAGGATTCTGAGCCTGCAGCCATGGTAGCCCTAGAATAATGGGAAAGTGGGGAGAAGAGATAAGCATAAAGGACAGTTTCTCTTGATGATCTTTACCCATAAGAACCCTCAAAGGCTCTGTTTCCTGATCCACTGGTCCAGAGGTCAGCAGGGAGCCATCCACAGTTTCCATCTGTACTGGAGTAGCCTTCTTCACTGAACGTATCCCCTGTTTCAGAGCAAAGGAGACATCCATAAAATTTCCACTTGCCCCTGAGTCGATCATAGCAGAGCTAGACACCCAAGCTGAGTCAACCCAGAGTTTGATGGAAAGAAAGCAATGAGAATTGTTTTTCTTACAACTCAGCTGGGACACCGCTGAGGAAACTTGAAAAATGGCAGCGTTTACACAGTCAACGTCCTCAGAGGTAACGGAGTTTAAGTCCGAGAAATCAAGATCTGTTGCTGCAGATCTCTCTGGAGCCTGAGGCTCGGACATGACAGAGCTCCTCTCGCAACACTCACAATGAATGAGTGCTGCAGTAGTCTTACGAGAACGGCTGGGGCAGTTTATAATGAAGTGCCCTGACTTACCACAATAGAAACATAGATTTTCCTTAAAACGATGTTCCTTGCGTGCATCACTAACCCGTCGTTGTAAAGAGTCTACCTGCATGGGTTCAGGTTCAGGTTCCCGTGTAATCCTACTCAAAGGTTCCTTAGCTGGAGAGGAAGGTAGGAAAAGGTTAGTGCGATTGCTTTCGAACCATCTCTCTTGCCTGCGTTCAGTCAGACGAGTATCAATACGGATGCAGTAGTTAATAAAGTCACCTAACGCAGTGGGAGGGTCGGCACGAGCAAGTTCATCCTTAATCAGTGGAGATAACCCCTTTCGAAAAATAGATTTTTTGGCGGAACTGTCCCAGGTGGTATCAAGGGCCCATCTCCTGAAATCCAAGGCATATTCAGCTACCGAGTGCTTACCTTGGTGCAAAGCTAACATGGCTGCTTCAGCTGTTGCACCTCGATTGGGGTCATCAAACACCTGCCCCATGGCTGAAATAAAAGCATCAAGGTGATTCAAACAATCATCCTCAGTCTCAATCAGAGGGTTTGCCCACATCAAAGCCTTGTTGGTAAGCAACATAATTATAGTAAGCACCATCGTTCAGTGGGAAATTGTGAAGCATGTGCAGAAAAAAAAAAGATTGCATTGATTAATAAATCCCCTGAATTTCTCACGTTCACCGCCAAAACGAAAAGGGGGCAACTTGGGAATCCCAGAACTCGGGGCTACGGCAGGAGCCTGGAATCGCTCTTCTAGAACCTCAATCCTGGCTTGCAAATCCTGGGCAGTCTGTCCAAACACTTGCAAATTGTGATTAGTGAGGTCCTGTAGGCTTGAAAAACGGGTCTTTATATTCTGCAAATCTGCAAGGATATTATCAGTCACTCCGCAAAGTTCCTTTATGCGGGCCTCCATTTTCCAGATCTTTTAAGACAGGATTACTGGAAGAAGAGGAGAGGAGAAAAAAAAAAAACAATAGTGTTTACCTGTGGTAACACTACAGAGAGAAAAAAAATTAAGGGAACTGCTCACCTGGAATGGTTGTGAGAAGTCACAACCACTATCATCACAGAAAGTTCACCCGGACATCTGATATCCACAGTTACAGCAGACAAAAAAGAGAAAAGAGAAAAAAAAAAACAATAGTGTTTACCTGTGGTAACACTGCAGAAAAAAAAACACTTAAGGGTATTGCTCACCTGGAATGGTTGTGAGAAGTCACAACCACTGTCATCACAGAAAGTACAACCGGACATCCGATATCCACAGTTACAGCAGACACAGCCTTTCCAGACCCAGCAGACACTAACGTTTTTGGCTTCAGAATCTTGTAATGTATGTAGTACAGTTCATATAGCGTCTTGTGCTTGGGTGCGATGAAAATACATGAGACACAGGTTTGATATAGAAAGTCTTGTATTACTTCATACAAGTTGGCAAAAATAGTCACACAGTTTGCAGACAAAGAAGCAGGAGACACAGCAGGCCAGAGTAATCTAAGCTCAGCAATCACTCTCCACAACAGGTTCAGGATCTTCTTCTCTGTTACCGTAAGTCCATGCAAACGTGGGTCTTTCAAAGAGCAGGGTTCAGAGTCCACAAGTGCTTCAGAGTTCCTCAGTAGGAATAGCTGGAGTACAAGGTCCAAAGCTTTAGGAGTCAGGTCACAGGTTCACTGCAGGCTAGATTCTGAAGCACTGATTGCTCAGCTGTGGCTGCTTAAGAAGCAAAAGGAGAGAATCAGGGCGGGAACATGCAAGCTGGAAACTCCATTTTGACTGAGGGCAAGATAGCTGCAGCAAGACAGAAAGTAAAATGGCTGACGAACAAACTGAGTTTCAGGAACATGTACACAGAACCTTACACTTGTTTGGGCTAAAGAACACAAGGAATGCACATTAGACCAGTGGAAATCTGTGCTTTGGTCTGATGAGTCCAAATTTGAGATTATGGTTCCAACCACCGTGTCTTTGTGCGACTCAGAAAAGGTGAACGGATGGACTCTACATGCCTGGTTCCCACCGTGAAGCATGGAGGAGTAGGTGTGATGGTGTGGGGGTGCTTTGCTGGTGACACTGTTGGGGATTTATTCAAAATTGAAGGCACACTGAACCAGCATGGCTACCTCAGCATCTTGCAGCGGCATGCTATTCCATCCGGTTTGCGTTTAGTATAAGCAAACAGAGGAAAAAGCAATATCTGTACTTTACCTAATGAGGCACAAATCGTGCATAAAAGCAGAAATGGCCCAAAATGTGGTCAAAGGACCAGAAAATCCCCACATGATTGATGTTGATGTCACATGTGTGACTTTTTAAATGTTTTTCATGTGTGTTGCTGTTTTTGTTTCTGTGCTCAATAAAGCTATTTATTATATTTACTAGATGGAGGACCAATGCTATCTCATCGGGAGGGTGGTAATGTCATGATGGGGGCAGGCTTTGCAGCGTTGAGAATCTCTCCCCCCATGTGCTCACCCACCTATCCATTATCTCTTTCCCCATGTGCTGACTTCTCCCGTCTGTGCTCTCTTCTTTGACCTGTCTACTCCATGTGCTATCCCCCTTGTCTGCTGTCTCTTTCCTTCCTGTGCTGTGATCTCCCCTCATGTGCTGTCCCATTTGAGCTGTTTCCCCCCCTGTGTCTGACCGTGCACACAACATACCACAGCTCCTGGGCAGGGGAGGAAGCAAAAGCTAATACTAACATTAACGCAGGAGATCGCAGAGGATACATTTTGTGAGCTAAAATATTGTTTAAAAACAGTCAGTGAAATATTTTACCTCACAAAATGTATCCTCTGTGATCCCCTGCTGTAATGTCAGTATTGTCTTTTGCTTCTTCCCCTGCCCAGGAGATGTGGTATCTCCATACACTGTCAGACACAGACAATTTTTAAAATGAACTTTCGTTCATGGGAAACCCCTTTAATGTGACCGGCTTCTTCTGCCTGTAGACACGTCGCACACCTGCCGCCGGGATCAGCTGAATGATTCACTGCGCCTGTCTGACGATGTTCCGCTGTTGGTACTGCGCAAGAGGCTGCGTGAGTGTGTGAGTGTGAGAGTGTGTGAATGTGAGAGTGTGTGAGTTTGAGTATGTGAGTTTGAGTGTGTGAGTGTGAGAGTGAGTTTGAGAGTGAATGTGAGAGTGAGTTTGTGAGTTTGACAGTGTGAGAGTGAGTATGAGTGTGTGTGTATGAGTGTGAGTCTGAGTGTGAGTGTGAATGTGTGAGTCTGAGTGTGTGTGAGTGTGTGTGTGGTACGTGCGGTGTATAGAGTGTGTGTGTGTGGTGCGACGGTATTCTGCTGGTGGCATCGCGCAATAGGTTGATACCAGCAGCAGTTTCCATATTGAGACACCCATCACTTTGGTGTCCCAATATGACGGACGGTGAACTTCCTCTGCTTGGAATTCTGGGATACAGTAACATCTGGACAGAACAGGAAATGAAACATTACAAGGCAATCATATAAATAGATATATTGTTTGGTGATCCCGGTTACATGGCCAATAGCCTTTTTTTTTTTCACACATGATTCATGTTCTATAGGCCTCGGGTGTATCCCTTTTCATGTGTCCTGTGGTGCCCTCCAGCCCTTTTTCAATTGAAACTTTATGATTATGATTACATTGATTTAGCAATGAATACCTAGAGATTTTAACTGTGAAGCGTGCGTAATTTTGATTGGAGCTCTGGACTTAGGTACAAGAAAGTGCTAGATATAAACATAAGAAGAAAATATATATAAATATATAATACAACCTATTATGATGAACACTTTATAATTATTTTTATTTTAAAATTAATTTAAGCAGCAGAGGAACAGTTGTTAAAGACACAGCCTTGTTCTCTAGTAATAATATTGCAGTTTATATACCAATGTAGCATTTCTTAAAAAGACTCCAGAGATGCAGAATAATAAATGGATACAGAGCAATAAAGCACGACAATCCACACCTAATGATAAAATTTAAAAAGCTTTCATTGTGTTGAGTTTTGACTTTCTGTAATGGAACAACTTTTTTGCGTATTTTTTGCGAAACGCTACATCTGTTACCTACGACTGGAGCATTATAAAAGTAAGTAAACTATCCTCCTGCTGCCCATAGTTTGTATCCACGATACAGGATTACAGGATCTATATCCGGTAATACAATTAAAGGGTACCTGTCAGTTGATTCATGCTACCCAAACCATGGACAGCATGAATCAAAGACTGGCTGCACAATTGCAGCAAGGTATGTTGTTATCTGAAACTCTCCGATGTGTGTATTTCAAAGATTGCTCATGCGCCATTGTAGGTGATTGAAAGGTCTTTTCCTATGTACACAAATGGGAGACATCAAGTATTAAACTAGAATGGAGTGAGGAGAAGCTGACGTTGTGCCACACTGGACTGGACTCATCTCTGCCTATGGTCCCCAACCAGATTTTCAAACTATATTTTCAAACTGTTTTCGAAGAAGATTACACCTGCAATCGTGCAACCAGACACTGATTCATGATGCCCTTGGTTTGATGTGAATCAGCTGACAAGTTCACTTTATCTACAACTTGAGGAGCGTGAGCCTTTTCCCCCTCATTGTTGTGCCATGACATCATGTTCTCTTGGGTTTCAAATAATTGTATTATTTTCTAAAAATGACTTTAAAATTTAGTATAAGAGCAATTGAAAAGATATGACATGCACTGTAACTGACTACTCAGTAGAGTAGAACAAAGTGTATTGTGGCATTCACATGCCTAGATTGTTTAATGTAGGATTACCTTATGATTTGATCAGTCATTAGTAGTGTTGAGCATTCCGATACCGCAAGTATCGGGTATCAGTCGATATTAGCTGTATCGGAATTCCGATACTTAGTTCCGATATTTTTCATATATCGTATACCGGAATCGGAAGTTCCCATAATTCTTTGAGAGGCAATGTGATTATAGTCAGCCAATGAGGAATCCTAAGAAGTGTGGGCACATCCTGTACTGCTGCGGTCATGTTAACTAATGGCATGGCTGTGATTGGATGCTGAAATGATGTCAGAATGCACTATAAAAGGCGCCGCCGCCATTTTAGCGTCACTGTGCTGTGAACTCAGTTAGGGAAAGAACGCTGCTCTGCTGACTCTGAGGGACAGTTAGAGATTGAGATTTAGTGTACTGTGCTTTAGGCAGGCTAGTTTACCACCGGCTGTGTAAAGCTTCCTTTTGCCTGCAGTGTTGTTTTAACAGCTCTGCAAGGTGTGTGTGAGTGCAGGTGACGCTGCAGTTTGCTCTGTATGCAACGCTGTCTGTAGGCATCTGCACGTGTCACTCACAGACTCTTTTTTTTTTCTTCAGTGTAATTCTTGCTGCTCCATGCAATTGAAATAATAGTGTGACGCGCTTCCATCTGTATACAATACCTTGGTTGCAAACACTATAGATGTCCACAAAGGAGCCTTTCACAGCAAGTGAACAGTTGTGTTTCAGTGTTCACTGCAGTCTGTGATTTTTTTTTTTTTTTTGAGTGCAGATCACGCTCCAGTTACTTCAACTAATGCTGCGTGTACTCTGCTGAGCGTCTGTCACTGGCTCATCCTTGTAATTTTTCAAAAATTGCTGCTGCTTTCTTCTATTTAAAATTTACAAAAATCTATTAGTGTGACGCTCTTCCATCAAAATGCAATACATTGCTTGCAAACATAATAGAAGTCCACAAAAAGGCCTTTCACAGCAAGTGAACAGTTGTGTTTCAGTGTTCACTCTAGTCTGAGCTTTAATTTTTTTGTAGGAGTGTAGATCCCGCTCCACTTACTTCAACCACCGCAGCGTGTACTCTGCTGAGTGTCTGTCACTGGCTCATCCTTGTAATTTTTCAAAAATTGCTGCTGCTTTATTCTATTTTAAATTTACAAAAATCTATTAGTGTGACGCTCTTCCAGAGGACAGCGTTTGTTGGCCAGTTGTGAGTCTGCAGCACATGGTTGATTTCATGCTGCAGTGCCTGAGAAACGACCGCCGCATCGGCCACATTCTCGCCACGTCAGATTATTGGGTGTACACCCTCCTAGACCCTCGTTACCGGGACAACTTACAAAGCCTCATCACACCGTTGAACCGGGACCGTAAAATGCTGGAGGACCAAGACACACTGTTGAAATCCATAATGTTCTCCATTCCAGCCGAGAGCGCTGCTGCTGCTACTGCTTTACAAAGCAGCTCTGTGCGTCGAGGCATTGTAGACACCTCTGCAACAAGAGGGAGCACAAGCAGCGCCTCTGCACAGGGCAAGAGCTGTATGTTACAAATGTGGTGAAGTTTTGTGACAGCGCCACCAAGGTGTACACCATAGTGATGGGAAATCTAGTTAATTTTGTTGATTAGTTCACCATGAACTAGTTCACTGAAAAGATTAGTTCAAAAGATTAGTTCATTTAGTTCATTTAGTTCAGTTTTTCTCCACCCTATCCTGTGAGGAGCTGATAGGAAATGCATCATGTGACCTCTGAACTAAATGAACTAGATGAACTGCTGAACAAAATGTTCTATTGAGAATGACTCAGGACAGCCTAGTTCAATCTGATGCCTCTGACTGAGCCCAGCAGTGCCACATAATGATTGTGTATGAGGGGGCTGAGAAGTAGTTCAGCATCCACCATTTTAAGAACAGAACAGGGGTCAGTGTTAAAGATTTTAGCAAGACTGATCTTCTAGGCTAGAGGCATGAACTACATACAGAAACACTCTCTCTTATACACACATATGAGCTGTGTCTGTGTACTGTGTGTGCAATTTCATTTTTAATTAATAATATTATTATTACTGTTATATTTGTATTTGATGTGTGGTATGCCTTGGAGGTGCTGGCTTGCCCTGCTGCCAGTGTATTATCTGAGCGCGTCTTTAGTGCTGCAGGTGGTGTACTAACAGACCGTCGCATGCGACTATCCTCAGACAATGTAGACCGGCTTATTTTTCTGAAAATGAACAAGGCATGGATCTCACCTGAATTTGCCTGTCCGTTTTCAGATTAAATAACTGTTTGCCAATGTTTTCCAAGTCTCCTGTTATGTTCATCTTTCTACCACCTGAACTCTACTCCCTGGGCTACAACACTGCCAGTCACAGGGGAATGATCATTTACAAAACAAAATGTTATCCCCAACAAATAGTAGCGCAACGACTCCAGTGCCCACTTTATCGCCAGGCACTCTCTCTCTACAATGCTGTCTCTGTTTTTTGATGGAGTAAGTTTTCGACTCAGGAAACTAATGGGATGCTCCTCCCCGTTAAGCTCCAGTCCTGAGACAACACGGCACCCATACCTACCTCTGACGCATCAGTCTGGACAATGAATTCTCTTTTGAACTCGGGTGTGCTCAAAACTGGTGACCCACACAGTGCCCCTTTTATTGCCCCTGTTGATGACCCCTTGCTGATTTATTAACCGGCTACACCAGATCCATGGGTATTCTCTCAAACTGGACCTCTAAAATTTTTAATGGCACCAAGGGACTCACTAAATGAGGCTGAGGACTGTGTACCTGGCGCATGCGACAAGAGTTACAATACCGTTTAACTTCTTGATAGACCCCCTGCCAGTAAAACCGTTGTATAATTCTGTGTAGGGTTTTCTTTTGGCACAAATGTCACCCTAGTATATGCGCATGCGCTAAGTCCATTACCAACCTCCGATATGACTGCTGTAGCAGCAATTGTTAAAAAATTTCAACATGTATTTTATAAACCTGATACAGCAAATCTTGGTTCAGCTCTAATTGTTGAAATACTGTAGCTGCCCCGGGGTGTTTCCCCATTGACAACCAGTAAATTTTCACGGCTAGACTCAACGTAGGTGTAAGGTTCTATGTATATATTCCTGAAACTCAGTTTGTTCGTCAGCCATTTTACTTTCTGTCTTGCTGCAGCTATCTTGCCCTCAGTCAAAATGGAGTTTCTAGCTTGCATGTTCCCGCCCTGATTCTCTCCTTTGCTTCTTAAGCAGCCACAGCTGAGCAATCAGTGCTTCAGAATCTAGCCTGCAGTGAACCTGTGACTTGACTCCTGTAAGCCTTGGACCTTGTACTCCAGCTATTCCTACTGAGGAACTCTGAAGAACTTGTGGACTCTGAACCCTGCTCTTTGAAAGACCCACGTTTGCATGGACTTACGGTAACAGAGAAGAAGATCCTGAATCTGTATTGGAGAGTGATTGCTGAGCTTGGATTGCTCCGGCCTGCTGTGTCTCCTGTTTCTGTGTCTGCAAACTGTGTGACTATTTCTGCCAACTTGTATGAAGTAATACAGGACTTTTCTATTCAAACCTGTGACTCCTGTGTTTTCATCGCACCCAAGCACAAGACGCTATATGAACTGTACTACATACATTACAAGATTCTGAAGCCAAAACGTTAGTGTCTGCTGGGTCTGGAAGGCTGTGTCTGCTGTACTGTGGATATCAGACGTCCGGTTGTACTTTCTGTGATGACAGTGGTTGTGACTTCTCACAACCATTCCAGGTGAGCAATTCCCTTAAGTTTTTTCTTTTTGCAGTGTTATCACAGGTAAACACTATTGTTTTTTTTTTTTTTCCTTTCTTTTCTCTTTTTTGTCTGCTGTAACTCTGGATATCAGATGTCTGGTTGAAACTTTCTGTGATGATAGTGGTTGTGACTTCTCACAACCATTCCAGGTGAGCAGTTCCCTTAATTTTTTTTTCTCTCTGCAGTGTTGCCACAGGTGAACACTATTGTTTTTTTTTCTCTCCTCTTCTTCCAGTAATCCTGTCTTAAAAGATCTGGAAAATGGAGGCCCGCATAAAGGAACTTTGCGGAGTGACTGATAATATCCTTGCAGATTTGCAGAATATAAAGACCCGTTTTACAAATCTACAGGACCTCAATAATCACAATTTGCAAGTGGTTGGACAGACTACCCAGGATTTGCGAGCCAGGATTGAGGTTCTAGAGGGGCGAGTCCAGGCTCCTGCCGTAGCCCCGAGTGCTGGGATTCCCAAGTTGCCCCCTTTTCGTTTTGGCGGTGAACGTGAGAAATTCAGGGGATTTATTAATCAATGCAATCTTTTTTTTTCTGCACATGCTTCACAATTTCCCACTGAACGATCTAAGGTGCTTACTATAATTATGTTGCTTACCAACAAGGCTTTAATGTGGGCAAACCCTCTGATTGAGACTGAGGATGATTGTTTGAATCACCTTGATGATTTTATTTCAGCCATGGGGCAGGTGTTTGATGACCCCAATCGGGGTGCAACAGCTGAAGCAGCCATGTTAGCTTTGCGCCAAGGTAAGCACTCGGTAGCTGAATATGCCTTGGATTTCAGGAGATGGGCCCTTGATACCACCTGGGACAGTTCCGCCAAAAAATCTATTTTTCGAAAGGGGTTATCTCCACTGATTAAGGATGAACTTGCTCGTGCCGACCCTCCCACTGCGTTAGGTGACTTTATTAACTACTGCATCCGTATTGATACTCGTCTGACAACGCAGGCAAGAGAGATGGTTCGAAAGCAATCGTACTAACCTTTTCCTACCTTCCTCTCCAGCTAAGGAACCTTTGAGTAGGATTACACGGGAACCTGAACCTGAACCCATGCAGGTAGACTCTTTACAACGACGGGTCAGTGATGCACGCAAGGAACATCGTTTTAAGGAGAATTCATGTTTCTATTGTGGTAGGTCAGGGCACTTCATTATAAACTGCCCCAGCCGTTCTCGTAAGACTACTGCAGCACTCATTCATTGTGAGTGTTGCGAGAGAGGATCTGTCAGGTCCGAGCCTCAGGCTCCAGAGAGATCTGCAGCAACAGATCTTGATTTCTCGGACTTAAGCTCCGTTACCTCTGAGGACGTTGACTGTGTAAACGCTGCCATTTTTCAAGTTTCCTCAGCGGTGTCCCAGCTGAGTTGTAAGAAAAACAATTCTCATTGCTTTCTTTCCATCAAACTCTGGGTTGACTCAGCTTGGGTGTCTAGCTCTGCTATGATCGACTCAGGGGCAAGTGGAAATTTTATGGATGTCTCCTTTGCTCTGAAACAGGGAATACGTTCAGTGAAGAAGGCTACTCCAGTACAGATGGAAACTGTGGATGGCTCCCTGCTGACCTCTGGACCAGTGGATCAGGAAACAGAGCCTTTGAGGGTTCTTATGGGTAAAGATCATCAAGAGAAACTGTCCTTTATGCTTATCTCTTCTCCCCACTTTCCCATTATTCTAGGGCTACCATGGCTGCAGGCTCAGAATCCTACCATTAACTGGGAGACCAAGGAATTACACTTTCCAGAGAAACAGATGAGTCCAAAAGTTTCAGCTTGCTCTGTTCCTAAAGGAATCATGTCAGTCCCTGAACTACCAGCTGTATACCAGGACTATGTGGATTTATGTGACAAGAAGAACGCTGACCAGCTTCCTCCTCACCGTCCATATGATTGTCCAATTGAATTATTGCCTGGAGCAGAGATACCTTTTGGTAAGATCTACCCCCTGGCGGGGCCCGAGCTAAAGGCTTTAAAGGATTACATAGATGAAAATCTAGCCAAGGGCTTCATACGCCCCTCTTCATCTCCTGCAGGTGCACCCATCTTCTTTGTAAAGAAGAAAGATGGATCTCTGAGACCATGCGTAGACTATAGGGAACTCAATAAGGTTACTATTAGAAACCGTTATCCATTGCCTTTAATCCCTGAGTTATTGGAGAGAGTGCGACATGCCAAAATTTTTTCTAAACTAGATCTTCGTGGGGCCTATAACTTAGTCCGTATTAGACCTGGGGATGAATGGAAGACTGCATTCAGGTCACGCTATGGACACTTTGAATATTTAGTTATGCCTTTTGGTCTGAGTACCGCCCCAGCCACTTTCCAACACTTGGTGAATGACATCTTCATGGATCCCCTAGATACATTCGTGGTAATTTATTTGGATGATATTCTAATTTTTTCTAACTCCACAGAGGAACATCATGGACATGTGAGAATGGTCTTGGAACGTCTAAGACAAAATCATCTTTACATCAAACTTGAAAAGTGTGAATTCCATAGGACCGAAATTCAATTTCTGGGGTATGTACTGTCTACACAAGGAATTAGTATGGATGGAAGCAAAACCCAAGCCATCAAGGATTGGCCAAGTCCTAGAAATGTGAAGGAGGTACAGCGCTTCATCGGGTTTGCCAACTTCTATAGACGTTTCATTAGAAATTTCTCTGAGGTAGTGTCACCTATCACTCAACTTACCCGGAAAGAGTCTAGGTTTTCCTGGACTCCCCAAGCCCAGGAAGCATTTTCCCGTCTAAAAGATAAATTTACCACTGCACCTATCCTAGTACATCCCAACCCCGAGCTTGCCTTCATAATAGAGGTGGATGCTTCAGACTGTGCCGTTGGAGCTATACTCTCTCAGAGAACAGGTGAGAAGAATGTCTTGCATCCCTGTGCCTTCTTTTCCCAGCAGTTGTCTTCGGCTGAGAGGAACTACGATGTGGGCAATAGAGAGTTGTTGGCCATTATTGCCGCCTTCAAAGAATGGAGACACCTTCTTCAGGGTGCTGCACAGCAAATAGTCGTCCTGACAGACCATCGTAACCTTGAGTTTATCAGGTCGGCTAAGTGCCTGACTCCTCGCCAGGCTCGCTGGAATCTTTTCTTAAACCAATTTAATTTTATCATCTCTTATAGACCAGGATCGCGCAATGGAAAGGCTGATGCACTCTCTAGGATTTACTCAGCAGAGACATGTCCAATTACTCCTCCTAAGACTATTCTTCCTGACTCTAGATTCCTAGGAGTAATTCATAATCAAGACCTACTTAAGGACATCAAGGAAGCATACCATGCGGATTCCTTTTTGGCACAACCCCCAAGGGACGTAAGTCTTGTCTTTAAGAATGGTGTGTGGATTCAGGGACAACGTCTGTATATTCCTGAAACAGTCAGATTAAGAGTATTGCAACTCATTCACGATTCCAAGATAGCTGGGCATAGAGGAATTCTAAAGACACAGGAATTTCTTTCTCGTTTCTTTTGGTGGCCCACTTGCAGGAAGGATGTTTTGAATTATGTCACTTCATGTGAGGTCTGTGCAAGATGCAAAACACCTCGCTCCTCACCAACTGGTCTGTTACAGCCTTGTCACGCGGTCTTATGATATGTGTGCGATGTCAGAAAACTATTCTTAAAAGAACAACACTCTATACAACATATAGATTAGCAACATCAGCATGTAAATATAGAATAGATTTACCTGACACAATATCCGTTGAACTCAGGGTTAATCTTGAGGACTTGATACACTGTCACAGGAAAGAGGAGGACCGGGGGTCTAACCTGACCCTAAACTGGGGTCCTAACTAATCCCTCACCTTGGAGGTACTGATAATGGTTCAGAGGTCCAAGTCTCCAGCCTAACCCTGTCTCCTATCAGTCCCTGAACCCTGTAATCAGTCCTAAGAAGGATACTGATTACCACCAAAGGGATATCTGCTGATCTCTGCTAAATACACCGATTAGACATATAAGACAGACTGGAGAAAACACAGACTTGCATACACACTCAAACACAGAAGGAACATAAATGATCTGGGATATTAAACTCTAAGCAAGGTGAGCTTAAAACAACTAAGGAGCTCTTTAACTTAAGTCTATACAGATACAATCCTATCTGTGGTCTGCATGAAGAATTTCACTGGCAACTCCCAACACAGACAACCAGAGATTTAAAGGAAACCAATCAACAAATAATTAATTGCAGCCGGGAGAAACTGCACCCAGTCCCAGAACTGAGCACAGACAGAATTAACTCCCTAACTGCCAAACACAAAGAAACAGCAACTCAGCTGTGAGAAGTCAGAATGTGCAACCGCGACGATCTTCGTGGCGATGCACACATGACAGTACCCCCCCCTTCTACGAGGGGCCTCCGGACCCTCAGGGCCAGGTTTGCCCGGGTGAGTTCTGTGGAAGGTCCGCACCAAACGATCTGCGTTAATGTCAGACGCAGGAACCCACGTCCTCTCCTCTGGACCATACCCCTTCCAATGCACCAAGTACTGAAGGGACCGGCGATTCAGACGTGAGTCAATGATCTTTGACACTTGAAACTCCAAGTTACCATTGACCACCACTGGAGGAGGAGGTAGAGGTGATGGTATGACTGGTGCCACGTACCTCTTAAGTAATGACTTGTGGAACACATTGTGGATTTTAAACGTAGGAGGGAGGTCCAGACGAAATGCCACAGGATTAATTATGGAACTGATCCTGTACGGCCCGATGAATCTGGGGCCCAGCTTCCAGGAGGGAACTTTAAGTTTTATATTCCTGGTAGACAACCATACCAGATCGTTCACATTAAGATCTGGACCAGAAACTCTCCTCCTATCAGCCATACGTTTATAACGGTTCCCCATAGCACTCAGATTATTCAATACACCTCTCCACACTGAAGCAAGTGACGACGAAAAACGCTCCTCCTCAGGAACCCCAGAAGGGCCCCCCCCATTGAATGTACAAAACTGGGGATGAAAACCATATGCCCCAAAAAACGGGGACTTACCAGTGGACTCGCTCCGCCTGTTGTTAAGAGCGAACTCTGCCAGAGGCAAGAAAGAAGACCAGTCCTCCTGGTTCTCTGAGACAAAACACGAAGATAAGTCTCTAGGCTTTGATTCAGACGCTCTGTCTGACCATTGGTCTGCGGATGAAAAGCCGAGGAAAATGACAATTGCATCCCCCGACGTAAACAAAATGCCCTCCAAAACTTGGACACAAACTGAGACCCCCTATCTGACACCACATCAGAAGGCAACCCATGAAGTCTCACAATCTCCCCAATGAACACCTGCGCCAGAGTTTTAGCATTAGGGAGGGCAGGAAGAGCAATGAAATGTGCCATCTTACTGAACCTGTCAACAACCATCAGTATGACAGTCTTCCCTGACGACTGAGGAAGGTCCGTGATGAAGTCCATAGACAAATGAGTCCATGGACGCTCCGGAAGTTTCAAGGGTAAGAGGGTCCCAGACGGACGGGTATGAGGGGTCTTAGAGTGAGCACAAACCCCACAGGACGCGACAAAAGTTAAAACATCTTTATTAACGTTAGGCCACCAAAACCGGCGAGAAAGGAGATCTAAAGTAGCCTTACTCCCTGGATGTCCTGCTAAAGCAGAATTATGATGTGCCTCAATAACCTTTTGTCTCAACTGATTTGGGACAAACAGTCTCCCTGGAGGTCCTGCAGGGGCGTCCCCCTGAGCCTCTAACACCTCCTCCTCAAGCTCAGAACATACAGCCGACACTACCACCCCCTCCTGAAGGATAGGAATCGGGTCATCCATTTTCCCGGCCCCTGGGAAACTGCGAGACAAGGCATCCGCCTTAACATTCTTAGATCCAGGGCGATAAGTGACAACAAAATTAAACCTGGTAAAAAACAACGACCATCGAGCTTGTCTGGAATTCAGACGCTTAGCAGATTCCAAATACAGCAGGTTCTTGTGATCAGTAATGACGGTGACCGGGTGGACTGCCCCCTCCAAAAAGTGACGCCATTCTTCAAAAGCCAACTTAATGGCCAAAAGTTCCCTATTGCCGATATCATAATTCCTTTCGGCGGACGACAATTTTTTAGAAAAGAAAGCGCACGGATGCCATTTACCAGGGGACGGACCCTGGGACAATATTGCACCCACCCCTACGTCAGACGCGTCCACCTCCACAACGAACGGCTGTGATGCATCTGGTTGGATGAGAACGGGTGCCGAAGCAAAACATTTTTTCAAAGAGGAAAAAGCTTGGCAAGCTTTGTCCGACCATTTAGAAAAATCCGTCCCTTTTCTTGTCATGTCAGTGAGAGGTTTGACAACAGATGAGAAATTACAAATAAATTTCCGGTAGTAGTTAGCAAACCCCAGAAAACGCTGCAGAGCCTTAAGATCCTCTGGCTGATCCCATTCAAGCACTGCTCTCACCTTTTCAGGGTCCATACGGAAACCGGAGGCTGACACCAAGAAACCCAAAAACTGAAGTTCCTGTACGGCGAATACACACTTTTCCAGTTTGGCGTATAGTTTATTGTCTCGCAAGATCTGCAACACCTGTCTCACATGCTCCTGGTGAGACACAAGATCTGGTGAGTAAATTAAAATGTCATCCAAATATACGACCACAAACAGCCCCACCAGATGACGAAAAATGTCATTAACAAAATTTGGAATACTGCTGGTGCAGTAGTCAGACCAAAAGGCATGACAAGGTTCTCATAATGTCCCTCCGGCGTGTTAAACGCCGTTTTCCACTCATCCCCCTCTTTTATCCTAATCAGATTATACGCCCCCCTGAGATCCAATTTAGAGAACCATTTGGCGCCAACAATTTGATTGAAGAGATCAGGAATCAGAGGGAGTGGATACGGATCTCGAACAGTAATCCGATTAAGTTCGCGGAAATCCAAGCAAGGGCGTAGGCCTCCATCTTTTTTCTTCACAAAGAAGAACCCCGCGGCCACTGGGGAAGATGAAGGTCTAATATGCCCTTTGGCCAGACTTTCCGAAATATAATCTTTCATAGCCTGCCTCTCAGGACCAGAAAGGTTATATAACCTAGCTTTAGGTAACTTAGCATCAGGAAGTAAATTAATAGAGCAGTCATACACGCGATGAGGAGGCAACTCCTGACACCCCTCCTCAGAGAACACATCCCCAAAGTCCTCCAAAAAAGGAGGCAAAGTACTAGGCACGACCGCACTGATGACTGTGTTCATGCAGTTACTTTTGCAAAACTCCCCCATTGGCTTATATCTCTGGACTGCCAATTAATCACAGGGTTATGTTTAACCAACCAAGGAAGTCCCAACACAATAGGAGTAGGTAGACCCTCCAACACATAACAAGATAATAGTTCCCTATGTATTGCCCCTACCCGAAGGTCAATGTTATGAACCTCATGAACAAAGCTACCTTGGCCGAGAGGCCTGGCGTCAATGGAGAATATAGGGATCGGTTTGACCAATACACTCAGATGCATACCTTGAGCCTGAGCAAACTGAGCGTCAACCAGATTAGCCCCGGACCCACTATCAAGAAGAACAGAAAATCTCTCCACTCTCGTACCAACCACCACCTCCACTGGTACAAGGAACTGAGAAGAACTAGCGGACGAAATACATACTCCCAGGTTGTCGTCCACCACACAACCTGGGATTAACAGTTTTCCGGCGACTTTTTGCTCAACAAGGCACGGGATGGACATCCCCCAACAAAATGTCCCTCTTTCCCGCAGAAGAAACACCTTCTAGTCCTGCGGCGTACCGCCAATCCCCTCCTACGAAATGATGTCCCTCCCAACTGCATAGGCTCCTCCGAACAGACAAGGGGAACCTCAACATAAGGGACTTTAGTAGTAGGTGGAGTAACAACAGGGGGCGGAGTTACCTCGCATCTCTCCCGGAGCCGTCTATCAGTACGGATAGCTAGGGCCATAGCAGCCTCCAGTGATGGAGGAGAATCATACTGAGCCAAAACGTCCTTTAATTTGTCAGAAAGCCCATGACAAAACTGGCTTCTAAGAGCTGGGTCATTCCACTGAGTATCTGTGGCCCATCTACGGAACTCAGAAGCAAATTCCTCCGCCGGACGATCTCCCTGCTGTATCTTACGTAACTTTGTCTCAGCAAGAGAGACCCGATCTGGGTCATCATATACCAAACCCAGGGCAGTAAAAAATCGATCTACTGACTGTAGAGCCGGGGATCCCGGAGGAAGGGAGAAGGCCCAGGATTGAGGGTCCCCTTGTAGGAGCGAGATAACAATTCCCACTCTCTGCTCTTCACTCCCTGATGATCGAGGCCGAAGCCGAAAATACAATTTACATGCTTCCCTGAAGGTAAAAAATTTGTCTCGCCCACCAGTGAACCTGTCCGGGAGAGCTACTTTAGGTTCAAATCTGGTTTTCTCTGAGGGAGACAAAACTTTGGACTTAATGTCCGTCAGCTCCATGGATAATCCCTGCAACTGCAGAGCCAGCTGGGCTACTGGATCCATGGCAACTGGGAATAATTTTATGGGCCAGTGAAAATGTCACGCGGTCTTATGATATGTGTGCGATGTCAGAAAACTATTCTTAAAAGAACAACACTCTATACAACATATAGATTAGCAACATCAGCATGTAAATATAGAATAGATTTACCTGACACGATATCCGTTGAACTCAGGGTTAATCTTGAGGACTTGATACACTGTCACAGGAAAGAGGAGGACCGGGGGTCTAACCTGACCCTAAACTGGGGTCCTAACTAATCCCTCACCTTTGAGGTACTGATAATGGTTCAGAGGTCCAAGTCTCCAGCCTAACCCTGTCTCCTATCAGTCCCTGAACCCTGTAATCAGTCCTAAGAAGGATACTGATTACCACCAAAGGAATATGGGCTGATCTCTGCTAAATACACCGATTAGACATATAAGACAGACTGGAAAAAACACAGACTTGCATACACACTCAAACACAGAAGGAACATAAATGATCTGGGATATTAAACTCTAAGCAAGGTGAGCTTAAAACAACTAAGGAGCTCTTTAACTTAAGTCTATACAGATACAATCCTATCTGTGGTCTGCATGAAGAATTTCACTGGCAACTCCCAACACAGACAACCAGAGATTTAAAGGAAACCAATCAACAAATAATTAATTGCAGCCGGGAGAAACTGCACCCAGTCCCAGAACTGAGCACAGACAGAATTAACTCCCTAACTGCCAAACACAAAGAAACAGCAACTCAGCTGTGAGAAGTCAGAATGTGCAACCGCGA
>JARQOD010000005.1:140251453-140380740 GCA_033576555.1 Oophaga sylvatica | reverse complement strand
AATGCTCGATTGAGCCCCAAGCAGTGCCGAGCACACTCGCCCTTCACTAATTATCAACTGTCTTGGCTGTTTGTGTTTTGTGAATATTTTTTCTCCATATAGAATTATGGACTCCAAATTGTTTGAAAATGTTTATTGCTGAGGACACTATTTCTTGACATTCTGGTAGCACACATCTAAATGTTCCAGACAAGCACACTGTCAAAAACTACTGCTTTTTTTTAAAGGTGGTCACTCTTGGCTATGAACAATTAAACAAGGGCATTTGATTAGCAGCACCTGGTTGCTAGATGCTATCCTATAGAATCCTTAAAGGTGTACTTAATTTTTTACACAGTCCTCTGCATTTTGGCCCAGTTTTTGGTAACTACAGAATGAAACGATGAAAGGTGTCATGTGTTGCTATTTGTCCAAGGTTGTCTATGTCTAATTTTAAGAATATGAAAGAGATACTTGGCAAGCATTAAATGTGTTCATCAGGAGTATTTAATTAAATGTGGAATATTCAGAAAAGAATAAGATGTTTTGGTAAGCAAGACCTTCATCAGTCCTCTGGATAATGGAGACTGCATGGAGCAGTGCTGAGAGGAAATCTGCGACATCGACCCCTTTGACTTGAATTAAGACTTTACAAGGACCAGGCATTTTTATGTTTGTTTTGACACACTTATCTACATTTAGATAGCAACACCAAAAAGGAAAAGTTGTGAAATTATGAAACTCACAGGATTGCTAGACATAGAAGCAAAATACTTGTGCACAAATATATGCACTTACAGTATACACTTTGGCATGTTATCAATGAGGTTATTAATAATCGTCTGAGGAATGTTCTGCCATTGTAAATACACTTGGGCTCTCTAGCGACTTCCTTTATAATGGCTAACCAGTGACCAAATTCCAGTTATCACTGCATCCAAAACAACAGTGGGACTGTTCACTACCTCCATTCCAGACTCCATTGCTCTATACCAGCCTCTGATTCCTATTTGGAGATAATGTGGGTAATGCCATGAAGGAGACATCACACTGGTCACAGTGTGGGGAGGTATGATGTACAGTAATTGGACCCTTGTAGTTTTTATTCCAGGTACACTCACAGCTGGGGCCTCACAATGATTTTGTGGTGGACCTAGGAGTACATTCATTTTTCCAGCCTATCACAGGAACTATTTTTCAGCATAACAATGCCAGGCCACATGTTGCTCATGCTACTGTGAGCAGCCTACATGATCTAAACGTGTTACTATATCTTACAGAGTTTCTGGACTTGTCTCCCATAGTACAAATCTGTGACATCTTTGGTCAGCAACTGCAAAGCAGCTGCCAGCAGTGGATCTTAACCTCTTCATGACCCAGCCTATTTTGACCTTAAAGACCTTGCCATTTTTTGCAATTCTGACCAGTGTCCCTTTATGAGGTAATAACTCAGGAACGCTTCAACGGATCCTAGCGATTCTGAGATTGTTTTTTCGTGACATATTGGGCTTCATGTTAGTGGTAAATTTAGGTCGATAATTTTTGCGTTTATTTGTGAAAAAAATGGAAAATTGGCGAAAATTTTGAAAATTTTGTAATTTTCAAATTTTTAATTTTTATTCTGTTAAACCAGAGAGCTATGTGACACAAAATAGTTAATAAATAACATTTCCCACATGTCTACTTTACATCAGCACAATTTTGGGAACAACATTTTTTTTTGTTAGGAAGTTATAAGGGTTAAAAGTTGACCAGCGATTTCTCATTTTTACAGCAAAATTTACAAAACCATTTTTTTTAGGGACCACCTCACATTTGAAGTCACTTTGAGGGGTCTATATGGCAGAAAATACCCAAAAGTGACACCTTTATAAAAACTGCACCCTCAAGCTACTCAAAACTACATTCAAGAAGATTATTAACCCTTCAGGTGCTTCACAGGAACTAAAGCAACGTGGAAGGAAAAAATGGACATTTTAATTTTTCCAACAAAAATTTTCTTTTAGCATCAATTTTTTCATTTTTACATGAGCAACAGGATAAAATGGATCCTAAAATTTGTTGGGCAATTTCTCCTGAGTACACAGATATCTCATATGTGGTCATAAACCACTGTATGGGCGCACAGCAGGGCTCAGAAGGGAAGGAGCGCCATTTGACTTTTTGAATGGAAAATATGCTGGAATATTTAGCGGTTGCCATGTTGCATTTGGAGAGTCCCTGTGTGCCTAAACATTGGAGCTCCCCCAAGTGACCCCATTTTGGAAACTAAACCCCTAAGGAACTTATCTAGATGCATAGTGAGCACTTTGAACCCCAGGTGCTTCACAGAAGTTTATAACGCAGAGCTGTGAAAATAAAAAAATCATTTTTTTTTCTCTAAAAATGATTTTTTTAGCCCACTATTTTTTATTTTCACAATGGTTACAGGAGAAATTGGACCCCAAAAGTTGTTGTCCAGTTTGTCCTGAGTATGCTAGTACCCCATATGTGGGGGGAACCACTGTTTGGGCACACGTCAGGGCTCGGAAGGGATGTAGTGACGCTTTGAAATGCCGACTTGATGGAATGGTCTGCGGGCATCTTGTTATGTTTGCAGAGCCCCTGATGTGCCTAAACAGTAGAAACTCCCCACAAGTGACCCCATTTTGGAAACTAGACCCCGCAAAGAACTTATATAGATGTGTGGTGAGCACTTTGAACCCCCCAAGGGCTACACAGAAGTTTATAACGCCCGGGCATGAAAATAAAAAAATCATATTTTTTCCACAATCAGGATCTTTTAGTCCCCAATTTTTTATTTTCCCAAGGGTAACATGAGAAATTAGACCCCAAAAGTTGTTGTCCAATTTGTCCTGAGTATGCTGATATCCCATATGTGGGAGAAAACTACTGTATGGGCACACGTCGGGGCTCGGATGGCAAGTAGTGACGTTTTGAAATGCCCAATTGATGGAATGGTCTTCGGGCGTCATGTTACGTTTCCAGAGTCCCTGATGTGCCTAAACAGTAGAAACTCCCCACAAGTGACCCCATTTTGGAAACTAGATCCCCCAAAGAACTCCTATAGATGTGTGGTAAGCACTTTGAATCTCCAAGTCCTTCACAGAAGTTTATAACGCAGAGCCGTGAAAATATAAAATCATTTTTTTTCCACAAAAATAATTTTTTAGTCCCCAATTTTTTTCCCAATGTTAACAGGAGAAATTAGAACCCCCAAAGTTGTTGTGCAATTTTTCCCGAGTACGCTGATACCCCATATGTGGGGATAAACCACTATTTGGGCATACGTTGGGGCTTGGAATAAAGGGAGCACTGTTTGACTTTTTGAACGCAAAATTTGCAGGAATCAATGGTGGCGCCATGTCGCGTATGGAGACCCCCTGATGTGCCTAAATAGTGGAAACCTAATTCTACTCAACCTAACCCCAACCTAACCTAACAACCCTAACTATACAACCCTACCATACCTAACCCCAACACACGCATACCCTAATCAACTCTAACCATAAACCTAACAAAGCTACCCTATTCAACCTACCTAATTCAACCAACCAAATCCAACCTAACAAATTCAACCCTAACCCAATTCTACCTTAACCCTAATTCTAACCCTAATGCTAACCCTAGTTCTATACCTAAGGCTGGTTCATATTGCGATTTTACCAGCGTTCAACACGTAGCGTTGAGTGTATGGTATAGCTATACGCGATCGCGTTATGCATACGCTAGCGAGATGAATCAGCGATGATTCATCTTGCTAGCGGTGAAGAGCCAGACGTGCATCCGTGTCGAGGCTCCGTCATGAAGATGGCACTGCCGCTTACGCATGCATTGCGATGCGCACACAATGGTGTGAATGGCAGCGTTAACGACTCGTTCATCGCGTTATACGCTGGTGAACGCATCCATCTAAATTGCCATAATGCATATGAAACCAGCCTACCAAACTGGGCCATGCACACCGTTGCGGATCACTTGGGATTTATTTAAATCGAGGTAAAATACTGCGTTTTACTGCGAATTAAACGCGGATTTGCTGCGGTTTTTCCCTGTTTTAACTATAACGGAATAGTGTGAAAACCGTCTGCGGAATCCGACAATAATTGAATGTGCGGATTTAAACCGCAAGCAAATCGCATGTGCACAGGTTTTTAACCTTTATTGCATGTACTGACATGTTTCTGGATTGCTGTGGTTCGCGGCAATCCAGCAAAATCCGCTGCGGATCGCGAAAATTCAGCGGATCAGCAGAAAATGTGCGATGATAGCAGCAAAATCCACTGCGGATACCAGCAAAGTCGTGCGTCCCAGCAAAATCCATGCAGTATCCCAGCAAAATCGTGGGATCCACAGCAAAATTCGCTGCGGATCCAGCAAAATCTGGGATCACAGCATATCCGCCGCGGACAGCACAAATCGCAGCGGATCCGCAGCAAATAATAGCCGCGGATCCGCACCAAAATCAGCGCGGATCCGCAGCAAAATCAGCCCACAGCAGCAAATCCGCCGCAGGATCAGCAGCAAAATCTGCGGATTCCAGCAAATCCGCTCGGATCCGCAAAATCGCTGCGGATGAGCAGCAATCCCGGATTTGCTGCAGTTTTCCTGGCGTTTTACTTAATGGATAGGGTTAAAACGCTGCGGATCCTGCAAGATTGACAGCTGCGGATCCCTAGCAAAAATGCTGGGGATTCCATAAATCGCTGCGGATCCCAAAAATCCTGTGATCAGCAGAAAATCGCGATCCCAGCAAAATCCGCCGCGGATCCAGCAAAATCCGCCGCGGATCCAGCAATAATCCCGCGGATCAGCGCATTATTGCCCCGATCGCAGCAAAATCAGCCGTGGATCAAGCAATATCCACTGGATCACAGTAAAATCAGCTGCGATACAGCAAAATCTAGGAAAAAAAAAAATTCTTATTCTATTATGCCTACCTATGACAGGGGTCATTTCACTTTTTTTTTTTCGACACGTGACAGTTTATCACAGTGATCAAAATAAATTTTTGTACACTGGATCCGCAGCAAAATCACCGCGATCAGCAGCAAAATCCCCGCGATCAGACAGCAAAATCCGCCGGGTAGCAGCAATATCGCCGGATCCCAGCAAATCAGCACGATCGCAGCAAAATCAGCCGCGAATCAGCAGCAAAATCCGCGAGATCAGCAGCAAAATCAGCCAGGTCAGCAGCATATCTGCCGCGGATGCGCAGCAATCAGCCGCAGATCGCATAAATCGCGGGATCAGCAGCAAAATCGCTCGGAATCAGCAGCAAAATCTGCGTGATTAAAGCAAATCGCGCGGATCAGCAGCAATATCCACGGTGGTCACAGTAAATCAGCTGCGGATCAGCAGCAATCCGCTGGGAAAAAAAAATTCTATTTTATATTGTCCTACCTATGACAGGGGGTTCATTTACTCTTTTTTTTGATCACTGTGGTTTATCCACGTGACAAACTAAATTTTAACGGGCTACTGCGATGTGCCGGCGGCGGGCAGCGCATGCGCCTGCATTTTCCAGATGCGGCACCATAAGATCCCCACGCGGACGGTCCAGGGACATCGGTGGACTGGAAGAAGTGAGTAGGGGGGTTGGAAGGTGAGGGGGGGATCGGAAGGTGGGGGCAGCGGATCGCAGGAGCAGGGGAGCAGATAGTGATGGCGGTGACCGATCACCGCCATCTTTCGGTGGCGGCGGCCGATCACCGCCGTGACTCGATGTGGGGGGTCAGATCGCGGTCTCCAGCCATGGCCAATGCTATTGCAGCATCGGCCATGGCTGGATTGTAATATTTCACCAGTTTCATTGGTGAAATATTACAAATCGCTCTGATTGGCTGTTTCACTTTTAACAGCCAATCAGAGCGATCGTAGACAACCCCCCTGTGGTGATGCACTAAGGGTCCTGTGCCTGCGGGTCAGGTGACCTTACAGTGACCCCGGTCACCCGACCCGCAGGAACATGATTTATAGCATGACGCCTACGTTGGCGTCATGGGTCGGGATGGCACAGGTTTTCATGACGCCGACGTAGGCGTCATGGGTCGGGAAGGGGTTAATGATTTGCTTGTACAAGTGCATTCAATATGGCAGAACATTCTTCAGGCAACCATTAATAATCTCATTGATAGCAGTCAAGGTGTGCATGCTCGTGTATTTCTGCGTGTGGCATTCATACTCGCAACTGAATAAATCAAGATGTTTGGAAAAGTGCATTTTAATTTTTTCCTTATTTGCATATCATTAACATGCTTAGCAATCCTTTGACTTCTATAATTCCACAACTTTTTTTTGGTGTTTTAAATTCAATATTGAGGAGTGTTTGTACTGATTTATAAAACCATGGAATTCAAAGAGGATGTACATTTTCACTTTTTTCATGACTGCTTATTAAATAAAGCACTATTGTTGATGGTCTACGAACATCTTCAAAGTTATCAATAGTTGGCTAAACACTTCTAATGAGTCAATAAATAACAGATTTTTATGGAGAAATATTAAAAGTTTTTACAGTCTTTGGGTAAACATATGTTTAGGTAATGCCTTTTTACAGCAGCAGGGGAGGCTTTATCTACAGTACATAATAAGTAAAAAGATGCATTTCCAAATACTAAATTATAAAATGTTACAACTTTTAATATTTCCGCCTAACATGCTTAGTAAAGTTCATTCAAATGTTTTTCACATTCACTCCAGTCTCCAGTATCGGTTTGCAGTATTAGTTGTGTTCCAGGCACAAGAAAAGGCATAAGACAGGGAGAACCAGTTTGCTGCTTTGATTGTATTTCATGTGCAGATGGAGAAATTACCAACGAAACAGGTAAAATATTTTCTGAAATGTTATGTATTTTACTGTTAGAATTAAAAGGGTTGTCTTATTAGAGGCAAAGAGGTGGTATTTCTTTTTGAAGAGGTTTCATTGTATTAGGCATTGACTTTTGGATATGGGACGGATCCCATCCATCTTAAAACCACCATAACTACAGTAAACCTCGGCACTAGAATAAATACACAGAACACATTATTTTGGATGTAAAAATGGCCACAACTTTATTTAAATCACAAGATTAAAACAATCACAGTAGGAGTCAGGTGAAGTGCTAGTACATTGGGATTCACAAGTACTGTGATATCCCCAGCTGTCTGATAAACCACACATATCGCACCAGGACAGACAGCCATAAAGGGGCAGCACGCAATGGGGGCCATTCAAGCAGAGTCGGTAAATTTTCAGGGCACCAATGACCCTATTATCCTCACTCCTGTGCTTAACCACTGTGCCCACCCCTGACTGATGTTACCATTACAACGTCCTTGAGGATGGCCACCAAAGCCCAGCCTGTTCACCACCATGAAGTTTTACATCCTCTATTAGTTAAAATGAGTCCACCTTAACTTGTCTGCAACTTCCACCAGACTCCTAAACCGCCACCAGCGAGGCCATTTGACACCTTAAATGGACTCAACCACCATCAACCACACCTAATAAAGCCATCAACCAGTTCTACATGCTATGGAAAGACAGTGCATACAAGTAACAAAATTCCAGGGTTATGACAGATTAATTTTAACAATGCCACTCTACCAAATTGTGATCGATAATACGGTAACTAAAGCGAAATAACAGTCACTAAACATCCTGCAATGAGGATCCCATAATGGGAATGTGGAAAGTAAACTATAATAAAGGGGGTAGTTACAGCCTGAATAACTGTATAATGACATCTGTCATGCCTCAAAAACTATTATACTGTATGTACTATAGCCAGCTCTAATAATTCACCAATTCACAGATTTTAGTTCTAGAAATCACATTATGTACAGTAGTTGTGCTGTGCAGTAATAATTTCTTAAACCCACTTACTATCACTACCCAAAAAATGCTGAGTATATATAAAGAGAAAGATATTATAAATAGGGAGTAATTAAAAGCTGTATACAATATAACATCAACATTATAACCGACCATGAAATTATGTTCATAATATTTGGATGTAGTAATTTAAATAAACCTATATCACAAAAATTCTACAAAGGCAATATTAATAACCCTGCCATGTCATTGTTAATTGTTTTTCAGCCACTTGATAACATTTACCATTAACCTCTCCAACTGGGTCAAAGGCATCGGGAATAGGCATGTTGTCCTTCGTGTTAATGCACTTGAATACTTTACCCTTAGCTGCTCCCTCTGGCTCAAGGACACTGGGAATAGGCATATTGCCTTTGTGCTAATGCACATGATTTACCCTTAGCCTCTCCCACTGACTCAAGGGCATCAGGAATAGGTATATTGCCCTTTGTGTTAATGCACTTGATTATACCCTTAGCCGCTCGCACCAGCTCAAGGGCACTGGAGATAAACATATCGCCCTTTGTGTTAATGCACTTGATTACTTTACCCTTAATCGCTCCTACTGACTCAAGGGCACCCAGATTAGGTACATTGCTCTTCAATTTAATGTACTAGATTACTGCATTGTCCAGACGACAACCTTGAAACATGATTTTTTCAATATAAATAGTCAAAAACCTTGCCTCAGCATTCTCAAGTCACATTAAAAAAGAGAGGGTCCTTGAAGCTACAGATTGTATTGAAAAGCATGTAAAAAAACTGACCGATACATCTAAACATAGATCCAGTGTGAACAGGTGCTAAAACCTAGAGTCACCAACTCATACACATTCAAGAAAAAAAGGTAGCACACTGTAGCGCCATAGCTTGCGGACACAAAATATGAAAAATATGAAAAATGAATTGCATCACTGCCTCAGAAATTTGAAAAATTGAGAAGTCTTAGCACATAAAAAGGCCAATTTATGTGTACCTGGAAGCCACGTTAAGGCTCTTCTCGCATTCCAGGTCCTAAAGCGAGGATTGGCATAGTTAGGACCTGGAATACGAGAACAGCCTTAACGTGGCTTCCAGGTACACATAAATTGGCCTTTTAATGCGCTAAGACTTCTCAATTTTTCATATTTCTAAGGCAGTGATGCAATTCATTTTTCATATTTTTCATATTTTGTGTCCGCAAGCTATGGTGCTACAGTGTGCTACCTTTTTTTCTTGAATGTATTGAAAAGCATGCCTACCTTGTTTTCTTCTCCCCTCCAACTGCTGTTCCTGGCTCGGAGGAGACAATTTATTCTGTAGGCATGCAAAATATGATTGCCATGACTCCAGGTACTTTACCTAACAGGGTATTATGAGATATAAATGCTTCGGGAGACCAGGGGCCCATACCGTGATGATCACCCCTCCACACCAAGGGGCCATACTGTGATGAACCCCCCAAACCAGGGGTTCATGCCTGAGATGGTTACCCCTACTGACCAAAATTATAAATAACTTCAAGAACCCACTAAAAAAGGAAAAACAAATAACCGTTTTTTTTTTGTTTTTTTTATTAATTCATGTTTTTATTAAAACAAGCATACAATAAAACATCAAAGCATAAATAACATTAACACGCAGGGAGGAGTCCTTGAAGCTCCCAATATCTGGTGATTACCAAACAAAGTGAACATAAAATGTACCAACAATTACTCCTAGTCGTTACCCCACTAGCTCTGGAGCACCATAACCACAAGGGTTCCAATGTTCACTTGAACTTCCTGGGATCTGACAAACCCTTGCCAAAACTCCCTCCACATTTCACCAGATCAAGAACCATATTAACTTCCAAAAAAGAGGAATCCATATCCCAATGGATCCCCCAGACCAATTTATAACCAACTTCAAGGACCCCCCAACCGCACAAGATGTGGGATAAGTGAGGTTGAAAACACAATGCAGGATTATAACCAAGGTATACAACAGGTTGATAATGAAATATATCGCATCATAAGGTCAGATATAGTCAGTGATGGGCAATGCTGTGTTATATGCTGTAACAATAAATGAGAAGCCGCCTGCTCCTCTACAGCAGTTACAGACAGGCTCTCTAATCACCAGCTGCACATAAATCGTAAGAAATATAATATGTACAGTAGGTCTAGTATAAGCTGACAGCAGCCATAGGTGTATGTGTATAAAACTGCAAGGTCTGTGCCCCTGTCATTCACGCTATCTACATACAATAGACGAGAGACAGGGCTGAAAACTGTGCCCATGATGTGCTCTCCAGATCAAGGTGCAGCATCGCACTAGGAGTGCCCACTCACTGCCCGCCATATGCTGCGTTATTAGTGCCCCACTCACCGCCCCCCATGTGCTGAGTTACTGCCAGAATATTTATTTTACATATGATAAAGCATATATAGTAAGGCTCCATGTATTCCATTCAGGCCTATGCTATCCACCATCTTAGGTAAAATAAAATAAGCACTTGGTGGGTATACACCGATCCTACAAACATATGAGGGGGACAATATACAGAAACAGGATGGATATATCAGGCAGGACAGCATGTAACATAAGAGGACTAAAAGCTGCAATAGCTACAGAAAAAATAAAAAAGCACTGAGCTGGAAGTCATGTCCAGAATATATGTACAGCCAGGAAAATAACCAGGAGACACAGGATCTTTCTACAAAGTAGGATCTGTATATAGCAGAGTGAGGAATGATACCTGTACCACAGTTCTGTATACATGATAAGTATACAGCAGAGGAATGGAGCCTTTACACATATACCACATCTATAGTGAGAGTAACCTGGTTACACTGGATCTGTACACACAGCATCATCAGTATGTAGCAGAGATGAGGTCACATACTGGTCACCATACTCCATAACTGGGAAGGGGGTGATAATCAGCACACATCAGGGTCAGTATACACAGCACCAACATGAAATGCAGCCACTCATCATCATACATATACCATCACCCGATGTCTCCTCTTTCATTCTCACCAGTGTCTCTTGAACATGTGACTGACCAGCTCCACCATAGTAATGGCAGACACTGTATGTGTCATTGCTCTGTCCTATCATGCATAGACCCAGAATTCATGAAGACTCTGTATAATACAGCAGTAATGTGATATTACAACAGCCATGTCTGCAGGGAGGTCACACAAATGCTGCCTCTGAAGGGTGTGAGGTAAAATGTAGCAAGCACAAGAGGGAACATGGCAGCTACATGAATTTCTGAGGTAATATTGCTCCCATATATGAAGTAGGAGCTGATACTACACTAGTACACAATATTGGAGGTGAATGTGGAGTAGTATAGGAAACATGTCTGCAGGGAGGTCACACAGGAGCTCCCCTCTCTGCAGTGTGTGAGGAAAATGTAGCAAGCACATGAGGAACATGACAGCTACAAGAATTTCTGAGGTAATATTGATCCCATATATAATGTAGGAACTGATACTACACTAGTACATGATGTGTGAGGTGAATGTGCTCCTATCATCTGTAATGTGAGGTGATAACCTCAGTAATATACTCCCTGAAACTGCAGACATGCAGACATGCAGACATATAGAGTGTTCAAGTACAATGATGTCAGTAGTCTTATCAAATATGCACAGGCAGACATATATATATGTTACAAAGATAATGAAAATAAGTGCATATAGGGAATGGCAGGTGTCAGCTGATACCAACTATCAAATAACATGCATCAGTGCGTACAAACAGTCAGAAAAACTGTATATAACAATATAAGTGTAATCACTAGTATGGCACTATAATAACCACATTGCACCTGAGAAAATCCATTCCACTATGCCATGCATATAGACAATCATGTGTGAAAAAGAGCATATACAACCTTATAGAGTAGGTTGAGATCCACGCCGTGCGTCTCATAGAATCATAGAATCATAGAATAGTAGAGTAGGAAGGGACCTCCTGGGCCATCTGGTCCAACCCCCTGCTCAAAGCAGGATTCTCTAAATCATCCCAGACAGATGTCTGTCCAGCCTCTGTTTGAAGACTTCCATTGAAGGAGAACTCACCACCTCTCGTGGCAGCCTGTTCCACTCATTGATCACCCTAACTGTCAAAAAGTTTTTTCTAATATCTAATCTGTGTCTCCTCCCATTCAGTTTTTATCCCATTGCTTCTAGTCTTTCCTTGTGCAAATGAGAATAAAGATGATCCTTCTACAATGTGACAGCCCTTGAGATATTTGTAGACAGCTATTAAGTCTCCTCTCAGTCTTCTTTTTTGCAAGCTAAACATTCCAAATCCTGCAACCGTTCCTCATAGGACATGGTTTGCAGACCGGTCACCATTCTGGTGGCTCTTCTCTGAACTTGCTCCAGTTTGTTGATGTCTTTTTTAAAATGTGGTGCCCAAAACTGGACACAGTATTCCAGATGAGGTCTGACCAAAGAGGAGTAGAGGGCAATAATGACCTCACGTGATCTAGACTGTATACTTCTGTTGATAAATCCTAGAATTGCATTTGCCTTTTTTGCTGCTGCATCACACTGTTGACTCATGTTCAGTCTGTGATCAATTAGTATACCCAAGTGTTTTTCACATGTGCTCTTACTTAGCCCTATTCCTCTCATTTTGCATATGCTTTTTTCATTTTTATTGCCCAGATGTAGTGTCTCGACCACGCACCACAATTGTGGGTTACCAGGGCAATGGGGTACTCAGAGCCGAGCCCATGGAAGTCTATGGGGTTGTCACAGGTAGCGGTGGCTCGGTCTGTGGCCCTGGCGGTCAGGCGTATGTTGGGGGGTATATTTACAGGGGATAGGTATATATACAGTTCGTGACGCCACCTGTAGTCTCTGGTAATTTGTACCAGCGCTGCTGTAGAGCTCTGAGGGGATGGTGAGGCAGCTAGATGTCGGGTCCCTACAGGTGGGACTCTTCCCTCAGGTCGATAGTTTATGGTGGGGTTGTGCAGGGGTGCAATTGAATAACACAGTCTCACACATCAGCGTCTTTCCATACCTTTTACTTCAAGTTGTTCAGGCAGGTCCCAGGGAGGCTGATCCAATGGAGGATGTGTTTCGAGGCAGCAGCTGGACAAGTTAGGGGCCTCCTTTACTTTCACAAAGATGAGTACAACCAGCATAAAGCGTAGTTCCCTCTATAACTCCAGCTTCTCCAAGCTGTACTGCCCGGTCAGCATAGTGGTCGGAGCCTTCCAATTGATGGAACTAGGTTCTTGCTTTTGTCGTGCACAGACTCAAAGTCCTATTCCACCTGACCCCTGTTACGTACCGACACTCCAAGGGCTGCTTTCTGCGACCTAAGGTCCAGTAAGACTCTGGTTTTCCTGTCACTACGCCTGAAGCTGTAGTGATCCTTCGGTCCCCAGTGACCGGTGACAACGTGCAGGACTTCTCCAATCCTATAGCACTCAGAATTCCTACCACTGTGCCTTTCGCCTTGTCCACGCTGGTAGCATAAGCATTCCTCACTTCAAAGGTTATAAAAGTCAGTCCCTTTCTTAACTTCTTTCTTGAGCTTGTTGCCAGAAACTCAGTAATCTTCTAGGCAGGAGCACGTCTCTGAACCTTCACTGTCCTTGGGACAGGAGACTGAAGTATATCTGCAACTTACTTCTTTCTTCTAAATAGGTGTCTCAGTCTGTCTATCAGTGGGGCACAGCTCTGACCAGGCTGAGGTGATCTGGCTCACCTGTACTGGCCTCCACTTTCTGAACTGCACAATCAATCCCTCCTCTGTCTTCCTGACAGGAAACTGAACTCTCTCCCTGACTGATGTCACTGGCTTATATACCTGTGGGTGTGTCTAAGTGTGTGTTGAAATGAATGTTCATTGAGCATTAAACTGCTATCTCTCCACACATCCTCCAGGGTACTGCGTGTGCCTTCACACCAGGGCTACACATTCCCCCATGGTAAACGACAGCACTCCCGGGCTGTGAAATACAAAGAAGACAGAAATTTTTGTTTTTGCAATAAACATTAACATTAACTCGTCCCATCCGGGAGGTAAGGATTTTCTTGAACGTTGCAAACAAAACATTAAATATAGAAAAATACAAAATATTAAATAGACATGTTCATATAATAAACGGCAAGATTCTTGTGAAGGACCCGCACCAAACCTTCAACGTGGGTCCTGGGTGGGCTGCAGGACATATGAATGCAGACCTCACTCAGTGCCACACCACACGGGTTTTATTATTCAGAGGTAGTTGTGGTGGTTTTATGTAAAACCAAGATAATGCACAAGGTGCAACTATATACAATATCAGTTCTTGGGCTGGCTCAGTCCTCAACCTCGAAGTCCATTGTGAAACACGATAAGAAAAGACACAGATATAAATACATTTCTAATATGCATTGAATTTTCAATTTTTTTTTTACTTTGGTACCCAGCCGGGCATTCTACTCAATATAGAAAAACATAGAAATTATCTCTAGCAATAAAGTGCAAAATTGGCAAACATTCTCAAACTTTTTACAACATTACATTTGGTAGACCCCTATCTGGATCTTACCGGTTTTTCTTTTACTGTTTAACTATTTCAACTACATTTTCCACCCCGGGGGCTGGAACAATGCGATGGTCCCTAGATCCCATGACTAACAAGTCGTGAGCTGCTATTAGGGTCTGGGTCGCCACAGTTCTCGTGCAAACTCTTAGGGGCGCAACGGGTACTTTCTCCTTGCGAGACACCGATTGCGTTTCAATTTGCGTTACAGTTAGCGATATCGATCGTGTCATAGATTGCGATGGAAACTGGGTCGCAAGTTGCGATGTAGAAGGATGACAAGATAATGAAGAGTATGTAGACGTTGCTTCCATTTGCGAGGAGCCTACAGGGGGCGATGCTGGGGCACGGCCTGGTGCTGTTTGAGCTGGAGACAGGGACGCTGCGGTAGTGGTGATGTTACCTGCGTCGGGGACGGGGTCACGGACGATTGTGACATTAAGGGCATACCATCCCTTCATACCCCAGTGTCGTGTATAGGTGACAATGTCTCCATTAATTAGGTCCCTCCCGGGATGGCCTTGCGGTAGGTGGGATTCTACATCACGTCTGCTGACAAAGACCCCTGGGTAGAGGCCCGGTTCTCTAATGAAGCCCCAGCCCTTCCAGAGCTGGAACTCTGTCACACACCCCTGCCGCCGCGGTTCCCTCAGAGTACCTTTTTCTCTACGGACACTCTCCTTGTCCGCGATCAGCTCTGCATGCTGCCGCTGTCGGTTGCGCTGAGCTTCCCGCTCTTCCTCCTGCTGGCGTTGCTGCTTCTCCTCACGACGCTGCCACTCACGTTCCCACTGGGCGGTGTAGGCGACGTCATCCAGGCGCGCCATCTCGTCCCAGTCCACGTCTGGTAATGACGGACAGGACCCCTCCGGTGTCCCTGCCGGGGATCGATCATCTGCTGCGGCCTCCTGGCCGGGCGGGCGTTCCGGAACTGGCGGTACCTCCTCAACCTCCTTCGCCTCCACTGCTTCACCGGTGGGATCAGGATCGGTACTTTCGGGGATAGCCTCCGGTTGCTCCTTTGCCTTGGGCAGCAGAAGTTTTGGTAACTCCAGACGTAGGGGGTCGTCGAGAGGAGAGAACACCGCGTCCCACAGCCGCCGCTGCATCAGGGTACGCCGGCGTCTCTCGATCTCCTCAAATCCAGGTTGGTACTGGACCATCTCTTTCAGTCGTGCATTCTCCTCTTTAATTTCCAGCAATGCTTGCTGCAGGTGCAGGACCACGGATGGTTCCGGTTCTAGTGGCAGCTTGGCTGGGGCACGGGGCCTGCCTTCCTCCGCTTCCCTGCTCGGCTGCACACGTCCTGCTTCCATGATGTTCCAGAGAGTTCTCCCATCTTCCAGAGACGTCCGGTCTCTTCCGTGGAGGCGGGGTTTGCGTCTCCTCCTCTTCGCAGGGAAGGTGAAGAGGAGGCGGACCTCCTTTGCTGTAGGGCAGGATCGCATATTGTAATAGCACTTTGAGAGGGCAGGCATTCTCTTCGCGCCACAGGGGGGTACACGCCCACGAAGGTACGCCCACCTTCTTCTCCAGCGCCTGAGGGCGCGAATATGGCGACAAAGATGGCGATTTTTGGCGCCAAAAGTGCAAACAGTCCTTTTTCACAAAAACGACTCCACAGGCACACAGGGCTCGCAATTTTGCGAGTTTCGCATCCTGTTCGTGACGCCAATTTGTCTCGACCACGCACCACAATTGTGGGTTACCAGGGCAATGGGGTACTCAGAGCCGAGCCCATGGAAGTCTATGGGGTTGTCACAGGTAGCGGTGGCTCAGTCTGTGGCCCTGGCGGTCAGGCGTATGTTGGGGGGTATATTTACAGGGGATAGGTATATATACAGTTCGTGACGCCACCTGTAGTCTCTGGTAATTTGTACCAGCGCTGCTGTAGAGCTCTGAGGGGATGGTGAGGCAGCTAGATGTCGGGTCCCCTACAGGTGGGACTCTTCCCTCAGGTCGATAGTTTATGGTGGGGTTGTGCAGGGGTGCAATTGAATAACACAGTCTCACACATCAGCGTCTTTCCATACCTTTTACTTCAAGTTGTTCAGGCAGGTCCCAGGGAGGCTGATCCAATGGAGGATGTGTTTCGAGGCAGCAGCTGGACAAGTTAGGGGCCTCCTTTACTTTCACAAAGATGAGTACAACCAGCATAAAGCGTAGTTCCCTCTATAACTCCAGCTTCTCCAAGCTGTACTGCCCGGTCAGCATAGTGGTCGGAGCCTTCCAATTGATGGAACTAGGTTCTTGCTTTTGTCGTGCACAGACTCAAAGTCCCTATTCCACCTGACCCCTGTTACGTACCGACACTCCAAGGGCTGCTTTCTGCGACCTAAGGTCCAGTAAGACTCTGGTTTTCCTGTCACTACGCCTGAAGCTGTAGTGATCCTTCGGTCCCCAGTGACCGGTGACAACGTGCAGGACTTCTCCAATCCTATAGCACTCAGAATTCCTACCACTGTGCCTTTCGCCTTGTCCACGCTGGTAGCATAAGCATTCCTCACTTCAAAGGTTATAAAAGTCAGTCCCTTTCTTAACTTCTTTCTTGAGCTTGTTGCCAGAAACTCAGTAATCTTCTAGGCAGGAGCACGTCTCTGAACCTTCACTGTCCTTGGGACAGGAGACTGAAGTATATCTGCAACTTACTTCTTTCTTCTAAATAGGTGTCTCAGTCTGTCTATCAGTGGGGCACAGCTCTGACCAGGCTGAGGTGATCTGGCTCACCTGTACTGGCCTCCACTTTCTGAACTGCACAATCAATCCCTCCTCTGTCTTCCTGACAGGAAACTGAACTCTCTCCCTGACTGATGTCACTGGCTTATATACCTGTGGGTGTGTCTAAGTGTGTGTTGAAATGAATGTTCATTGAGCATTAAACTGCTATCTCTCCACACATCCTCCAGGGTACTGCGTGTGCCTTCACACCAGGGCTACACAGTAGTACTTTGCATTTTTCCCTGTTAAAATTCATTCTGTTAGTTGCTGCCCACTGCTCCAGTTTATTTATATCTTTTTGAATCCTCTCTCTCTCTTCTCTAGTATTAGCTACCCCTCCTAGCTTTGTGTCATCAGTAAATTTGATCAGTTTACCCTCAATTCCTTCATCTAAATCATTGATAAAGATGTTGAACAATACAGGGCCCAAAACAGAGCCTTGTGGTACCCCACTTGATACATTCTTCCAACTGGATGTGCAGCCATTTACAACCACTCTTTGGGTCCGATCACTAAGCCAGTTATGAATCCACCTAACAGTTGCCTTGTCCATTCCATACTTAGTCATTTTTTCAATAAGGATTGTGTGAGATACTTTGTCAAATGCTTTGCTGAAGTCAAGATATACTATATCTACAGCATTTCCCTGATCCACCCAGTCAGTGATTCTGTCATAGAAGGAAATTAAGTTAGTCTGACATGACTTATTAGTTACAAACCCATGCTGACTCTGTTTAATCACTTCATTCTTATCCAGGTACTTTCATACATGTTCTTTAATAATTTGTTCAAAGATCTTTCCTGGTATAGATGTCAGACTCACGGCCTGTAGTTCCCTGGGTCCACCTTCTTCCCCTTTTTGAAGATAGGAACAACATTTGCTCTTCTCCAGTCTTCTGGGACTTCTCCTGTTCTCCAAGAATTTTCAAAGATTATGGACAGTGGTTCAAGAATTTCTTCTGCTATCTCCTTCAGTACTCTGGGGTGTAATTCATCTGGACCTGGAGACTTGAATTCATTTAGGTTAGCTAAGTGTTTCCTCACTGTCTTTCTGTTTATAGATATCCTGGATTCTTCTATTCCTTTAATAGGACAGTGAAGATCAGTTGATGTTACATTTCCTTTCTGAGAGAAAACAGATGCAAAATAGGAAATTAACAGTTCAGTCTTCTCAACATTCTGTCTTACCATTTCATCATTTTCATCCTGTAAAAATCCTATAGCATCTTTGACTTTTCTTTTACTTTTGACGTATCCCCAAAATCCTTTTTTGTTGCTTTTGATGTCACTTGCAAGCCTTAATTCATTGTCAGCTTTAGATAATCTGATTTGTGCCCTGCAGGTTCTGCAGACGGCATTATATTCTTCTTTAGATATGCCTCCCTCTTTCCATTTGATAAACATTTCTTTCTTCCTTTTTAGCATGTGTTTAAGTTCTGTGTTCATCCATCCTGGTTTCCTTAAATGCTTCCCATTCTTCACTCTTTTCGGAATTGTTAACAATTGTGCTTTGAGAATCTCATTTTTCAAGATTTTCCATCCTTCTTGGACATTTTTATCCTTAAGGATATCCAGCCATTGGATCCCTCCAATTCTCTTTCTGAGTCCCTTAAAATCTGCCTTTCTGAAATCTAACCTTGACGTCTGAGTCTTCACAGGTCTTCCTCCACTTCTTATCCAAAATTCTAAAATAGCATGGTCACTACCTCCTAGGGTCCCAGCCACTCTTACCTCCTCAACCATTTCCTCCCTGTTTATAAGGATTAGATCCAAGGTAGCAGATCCCCTTGTTTTCTCCCCTACCTTTTGGAAGATAAAGTTGTCAGCAAGAGAGGATAAGAATTTCCTGGACCTGTTAGTTTTGCCTGAGAGAGATTCCCAACAAATGTCTGGATAGTTGAAATCTCCCATGACCACTATGTCATATTTTTTGGAGAACTTGGCCATTTGATGCATAAAGAGTTCATCCATATCTTCAGCTTGCATAGGTGGCCTGTAGTAAATGCCTACAATGGTGTCCTTTCCATTGTTCTGTCCTTGTATTCTTACCCAAACAGTTTCCACAGTCCCAGTCTCTGAAGCGTCAATCTCTGTGCAGATATAAGCTTTTCTAACATACAATGCGACACCTCCTCCTCGTTTATCAAGTCTGTTTCTTGCAAATAAGTTGTATCCTTCTAGCCTTGTATTCCAATCATGTGTATTGTCCCGCCAAGTCTCAGTGATTGCAATGACATCATACTTCTTCTCCTGCGTTAGTAGTTCCAATTCTCCTTGTTTGTTGCCCATGCTTTGTGCATTTGTATAGAAACATTTTAGTTTGTGATTGGTTTCTCTTCCTCCAATATTTTTATTATGTAGATTTTTTTGTCTTTGTTCTTCCCCTTCACTTCTAATAGCAGAATTAGTCTCGCGTTAGCTTCGTCCAAGGGGTAACATAGATATATGCTATATACTATGTGGCTGTGTTATATACAATGTGGCTGTGCTATATACTATGTGTGCTGTGTTATATAATATGTGGCTGTGATATATACTATGTGGGGTGTGCTATATACTGTGTGGGCTGTGCTATATACCGATGTGGGCTGTGCTAAATACTATGTGGCTGTGTTATATTCTATATGGCTGTGCTAAATACTATGTGGCTGTGCTATATACTATGTGACTGTGCTATATACTGTGTGGGCTGTGCTATATACGATGTGGGCTGTGCTATATACTATGTGGCAGTGTTATATACTATGTGGCTGTGATATATACTATGTGGGCTATGTAATATACTATGTGAGCTGTGCTATATACTATGTGGCTGTGTAATATACTTTGTGGGCTGTGATACTATTATATATACTATGTGGCTGTGATATATACTATGTGGCTGTGTTATATACAATGTGGCTGTTTATATACAATTGGCTGTGCTATATACTATGTGGCTGTGTTATATACTATGTGGGCTGTGATATATACTATGTGGCTGTGCTATATACTATGTGGGCTGTGTTATATTCTTTGGGGGGTATTTAATATCATATGGGGAGGATGTGTAATATACTATGTGGCTGTGTTATATACTATGGGGGGTACATTATACATTATATTCTATGGGGAGGCTGTGTTATATACTATGGGGTATACATCATACATTATATTCTATGGGGGAGGCTGTGTTATATACTATGGGGGTACATTATATTCTATGGGAGAGGCTGTGTTACAAATGGGGATGTGGGCTATATTATATTCTACTGGGGGCTGCATTATATTCTATGGGGGGCTGTATTAGATTTTATGAGGGAGGTTTGCATCATACTTTGATGGGGCTACAATATATTCTATGTGGAGGTGGGCTGTATTATATTCTATTCGATGCTACATTATATTCTATGGGGGGCTGTATTTTATTTATTATATTCTATGAGGGGTGATTGCATCATACTCTATGAAGGGGCTATATTATACTATATGAGGGGCTACATTGTATTCTATGGGGGGTGCATTATATTCTATGGGGTGGCTACATTATATTCTATGGGGGCTGCATTATACTATATAAGGAGGGCTACATTGTATTCTATGGAGGGCTACATTATACTATATAAGGGGGCTGCATTATATTATATGGAGGGGCTGCACTACATTCTATGGGGGGCTGCATTATACTATATGAGGGGGCTGCATTATATTCTATGGGGGTTGCATTATATTCTGTGGAGTGGCTGCATTATACTCTGTGGGGTGGCTGCATTATGCTCTATGGTGTAGCTGCATTATACTATATGTGGGCTGCATTATACTGTATCAAGGACTATGGGGAATACATTTTATTATATGAAGAACTATGGGGTGCATTATACTATGGGAAGTGAATTGTACTACATGGATGACTATGGTGGTGAATTATACTATATGGAGCACTATGAGGAGTGTATTATATTATATCAAGGACTGAACAGTGTATTTTAATATATGGAAGACTATGAGGAGTGTATTATGCTATATGGAGGACTGAGTAGTGTATTATACTATATGGAGGACAGAGTGTATTTTAATATATGGAGGGCTATGAGGAGTGTATTATACTATTTGAGGACTATGAGGAGTGTATTATACTATATTGAGGACTGCTGAGTTTATTTTAATATATGGAGGACTATAGTGAGTGTATTATACTATGTGGAGAACTATAGAGAGTGTATAATACTATATGGAGGACTGAGGAGTGTATTTTAATATATGGAGGACTATAGGGAGTGTATTATACTATATGGAGGACTATGGGGAGTGTATTATACTATAAGGAGGACTATGGGGCATATTATGTTATATGGAGGACTATGGGATATGCATTTTACCATATGGAGGACTATGGTGTACATTATAATATATGGAGGACTATGGATTGTATTATACTAAATGAGCAAAATGCTGCATATTCATCGAGTGATTGGATTGTTTATGCTGGAACAAAAATGATTGTTCTCAGCAGCACATCGCTGGTGTAAACTGTAGATGTGCTGCTGATTACATGATACTGTATGGTGATCTATTAGTGATATATTAGTGATTGTTCTGTCCTCATCATTCTTTCTCAAATGGTGGAAAGAGGCCAAGAACAAGTGTTGAACGTTTTTAATATTGTCGATCACACTCATTTAGCATCCTGAACTCAGCGCATGTAAATACAACTGAAATGCTTCTGTGTGATGTGCAATATGTTAGCATTTTGGGCCCCATTTTAAACTTGCCTTGGGCCCCACTTTGCCTAAACCGGCCCTGCAGACAGACAATCTCTGGTATTTTGTATTAAGGTGGAGGTGATATCAGGAGATGTGTATAATTGGGTGTCATCAGCATATAGATAGTACTGGAAAATAAAATCTGTTGATGGTTCGTCCAATAGGGGCAGTGTATTTAAAAAAGAGGAGCGTGCCTAGGACTGAACCTTGAGGAACGCTGACAATAAGGGAGACTGGAGAAGATATACAATGAATGTTTATAAGATTAAATTAGTACAGTTTCTTTGTGCATCAGGAAGGGAGTTTTATATTTACCAATAGAAAGAGGGTCAGGGTTAGCGGAGATGTGCACGTTACAAATTTAAGTATAAAGAATTTGAGTATAAAGAGAATGAGCAGGTAATTCAGTTATTTGTGCAAGTGTTGTGCATTGTATGGCGGTAGTGGATGGTTTGGAATATTTCAGAAATGTAGAGCATGAAAGCTTTCATATTGCGCACACCGGTCACTTGCCACATGTGAGTTTGAACGAGCATCACATACTTGAAACAAAGTTGTTTAACCATATTCTTAAAAAGGTGCCACAAAAATTTTTCTTGCCCGGTTTTTTTTTGGGGGGGGGGGAAATTATGTCCAATTTTCCCTTTATTCTTTGTTTTTTTGTGTTGTTCCAAAGCACACAAAGGAAAAAAAGTTGGTAAAACAAAACATGTGTAATTGCCTTACTTTATTGGGAGAAATATTTCATTTTCTGGAACACTTTCAAGGGTGCCAATGCTTTTAACCATGACTGTAGATGAAATAAAGAGATTTGGCAAATACATTTTGCATCAAAATTCGAAGAAGGCTTTTTGGTTAGAAAGTCTTACATACCTTAACTGTCTCCTGCCCTGTGCATACACTTGGTATATATTCTATGAGATCGATCAGAATTCTTCCCTTTTACTTCTTGCTGCTGACAAGCTGGTTCCTCTAGCAGGTGCTACAAAAAACAAGTAGCAAAAATACAAATCATGCAAATATATTTGACCACACCTGTTGTCTCTACTCCAATTAATGGATAAAATGTGCCTGAAAAAAAGTAGTTTTACTTTAAAGTTGTCAGACACAGTATTTATATATTATATTATAAATGACAGCCTTTTTGGTGTATTTGTCAGATACTGTATGAAAGTAAAGGAAAAGGATATGATCCAGCTATGCTTTAGAATGCAATTATTTTACTCTTTGCTCTGGCTGTTTTTCAGATGCAAGAGAATGTATATCATGCTCATCGGACTTCTGGTCTAATGCCTACAGGAATGAGTGTGTGCTAAAAGAAGTGGAATTTCTTGCTACTGATGAAGCTTTGGGGATAACACTGATATTTCTTGCTGTTTTCGGTGCCTCTTTAGTTATCGCCTTTACCATTATTTACATCATGTACAGAGAAACTGCCCTGGTCAAGGCAAATGACCGCAGCTTGAGTTTTCTTATTCAAGTTTCACTGGTCTGTACTTTCATGACTTCAATTCTTTTTGTTGGGAAACCAGAGGAATGGTCATGTATGGCAAGACAAACTACACTCGCATTAGGGTTTTCTTTGTGTCTTTCCTCCATACTTGGTAAAACAATTGTTTTGATGCTAGCAAAAAGAGCTGCCAAATCAAAAATGGCTGAAAAAACTAAACCAATAGACTTCAAACCTTTGTATCAGAAAATTGTTGCCATCACTGGCTTAACAATTGAAGTCGGGATATGTACAGCTTACCTAATTTTAACGCCTCCTTGGGTTTACAAAAACATGGAGTCCCAAAATATCAAGGTAATTCTTGAGTGCAATGAAGGCTCAATTGAATTCTTGTGCTCCATGTTCGGGTTTGATGTCCTCCTGGCTATACTGTGCTTTATAACTGCTTTTGTATCTCGAAAACTTCCAGACAATTTCAATGAGGCTAAATTTATCACATTTGGCATGCTGGTCTTCTTCATTGTTTGGATATCCTTTGTTCCAGCCTATTTGAGCACTAGAGGAAAATTCAAAGTAGCTGTTGAAATATTTGCCATTTTGGCATCAAGCTTTGGTTTACTTGGTTGTATTTATGTCCCTAAAGGATATATCATTCTAATAAAACCAGAGAGAAACACTGAAGAAATTGTCGGTGGTAAAGCTACTGACTAACGACAAAAGTGCGCCAGCAACATCAGCCTCTATTACTAGTGAGATGAATATTACAACAGTATCCACTGTTGTGCTGATGAATAATGTTTTTGTAGCTTAACCGAAGTCTGGGTGTTAAGTGTACAAAAATATTACATTAATACATAAAGCTATTTTTTTTATTTTTGCTAAACCTGTGATTGGATCCAAAACTTGACAGAACGAGTATATTTTCCCTCTCATTTGAATACATTTCCGATCCTAGCTTAAGAAAAAAATGGGGTGGCGGCAACCATACCGCAAACACGCTTTATGAATCTGACCTAACCCAAATAAGGGATGTGCAGTTTTCAGAAATGTTTTCATTTTATAAGTGTTTCAATGATACAGCATAAATATATATATAAAAATGTACTTACAAAAAACTAAAAATAAGGCCCTGTTGACACTACATTTCTGCAGTGCATCCCAGTGGTATTCTGAATCCTGTTTTTAGATGATAGTCACAACGTTTCTCTGCCTGCCTAGAGTGACCGACACTTCCATTAAATAGTAAAAATGGAACTCATGTGAATTCGGTTTATGTCATAGCAGCCTATGGCTCTGTTGGAATTTGTCTGAATCCCATTGTTAGAAGAATTCCGATCAAATTTGAGGATGCAGTGTAGAAACGCAGTGTGAATGGGGACTAACAAAAATCAGAGGTCACTCTTATAAGAAAATGTGAACTGTCAATATTTTATTAATGGAGGGTGGATGTGTATTGCCATATAAATGAGCACAGATTTTAAAATTTCTTGTGTAGATAGTTAGTCTGGAGATAACATGAATTAAGAGTTATGCTTTCAAAGGGAATCTGTCACCTGTTTTGGCTGCTATAAGATGCGGCCACTGCCTTTCAAAGCTTATCTACAGCATTCTAAAATGCTGTAGATAAGCCCCCGGTCCTACTTGAAAGATAAGAAAAAATAAGTTTTGTTATGCTCACCCAGAAGGCGATCCGGTGCGGTCCAGTCCGATTTGTGTCGCAAGTCCGGGTCCGGCGCCTCCCATGCGACGCCGCCGTCCTGCTTGCTTTATCGCTCCCTGGCATCGCACTCCTGCACAGGCGTACTTCTCTGTCCTGTGGAGGGCAGAGCAAAATACTGCAGTGCGCAGGAACCGGGAAAGGTCAGAGAGGCCCAGCGCCTGCACACTGCAGTACTTTACTCTCCCCTAAACAGATAAGTACGCCTGTGCAGGAGCGCGATGCCAGGGAGCAATGAAGCAACAGGAGGCCGGCATCGCAAGAAGATGGGAGGCGCCGGACTCTGACCTGTGACACCCATTGGACCGGACTCCCCCCGGGTGAGTATAAAAAAGTTATTTTTCTTCTCTTGCAGGTCAGATCAGGGGCTTATCTACATAATTATAGAATGCTGTTGATAAGCCCTGAAAGGCAGTGGCTGCATCTTATAGCGGCCAAAACAAATGACAGGTTCCCTTTAAGGAAATATCCTTTGTGATTGTTTATTGTAATAATTTTTTATTTTTAATTTCTAAATAAATTCCATGTTTCACAATATCCTTAAAGAAGCACTCCCAATCAAAGTTTTTATCCTCTTAATATAGAAAAATCCTCATATTATACAGCACTGTGTACTTACAATTGCTCATTTTGCCCTTCTACCCAGATACCATATTTTTCGGACTATAAGACGCACCGGACCATAAGATGCACCCCAAATTTTGGGGTGAAAATAGCAGAAAAAAAGATTTTTACAATATGGGGGTCCGTCTTATTGTCCGAATTTTAAGGTACCTGTGGGCCGGCGGTGGTACAGCAGGGGTTGCGGCAATGGTGTGGCAGAGGTGCGGTGATGCTGATACTGTACTCACCTTCCTCAGGTGAGGTGACGCTGCGGCACGGAGAGCAGAGCCGGGTTTGTGGCTGTGGTGTGGCGGTGGCAGAGGTGCGGTGGTGGCAGAGATGCAGCGGTGGCAGAGGCGCAGTGGGCGGCGTGTACCTGAGCAGGGTCCCTTCCTCAGGTGTGGTGACGCCGCGGCACGGAGAGCAGAGCTGGGTTTGTGACAGGTGTGGCGGTGGCAGAGGTGCGGCGGTGGCAGAGATGCGGCGGTGGCAGAGATGCGATGGGCGGCGTGCACCTGAGCAGGGTCCCATCCTCAGGTGTGGTGACACCGCGGCACGGAGAGCAGAGCTGGGTTTGTGGCAGGTGTTGCGGTGGCAGAGGTGCGGCGGTGGCAGAGATGCGGCGGTGACAGAGGCCGATGGGCGGCGTGCACCTGAGCAGGGTCCCTTCCTCAGGTGGTGAGGTGACGCCGCGGCACGGAGAGCAGACAGGACAGCAGAGCCAGGTTTGTCGGTGGTGGCGGCCATCTTCCTGAGGCGGCGAGTGCGCAGAGTACTCTGCTTCCATGGGGCTTCAGAAAAATGGCCGCCGCGATCTCTATCTGCGCATGCGCGGCCTACCGCGGCCATTTTCCTGAAGCCACAGGAAGCAGAGTACTGTATCTGCGCACGCGCCACCTCAGGAAGATGGCCGCCACCACCGGCAATCCCGGCTCTGCTGTCCTGTCTGCTCTCGGTGCCGCGGCGTCACCTCATCACCTGAGGAAGGGACCCTGCTCAGGTGCACGCCGCCCACCGCGCCTCTGCAATGCCGCATCTCTGCCACCGCCACCGCCACACCGCTGCCACAACTCCCCGGTAAGCTGCGGTCGGGCTATAAGACGCACCCCCATTTTCCTCACAATTTTTTGGGGAAAAAGTGCGTCTTATAGCCCGAAAAATACGGTAATTCTTCCCTTTTCTCTGCTCCATGTAGAATCAAGAAGTCTCTTTTCCCTGCATTTATCATCTCCCTCTTCAATTTCTGACCCAGCTGCTCTGCTCGTACACAGTCAGGGACTTTTGCAGTTTGTTATAACTCATACAGGGAAAATTGATCTCCTGTCTCTACACAGAGCTTAGAAGGATTCAACCATTCTGTTTTTAATCACATGATGACGTAGACATAATGGAAAAGAGAAGAATTAACTGGGAAAGGACAAAACAAGCAATTGTAAGTACACAGTGCTATATAAAATAATGATTGCAATATATAACATTTTGATAGGAGTGCTTCTTTAATTTTTTATGCAGCAATGTTGAGATGACTTGACCAACAGATTTGTCTGGTATCAAAAAATCCAATAATAAATGCTGCCCTCTTTAAGGGAGTCTTTTACCCTGAGTGGAGAGAGATTAGAAAGAGCATCCCTCCCTCACTCTAAACTACCCAACTATTCTATGCATTACATAGACAGCTCATTGATTTCAACAGCAACAGAAAAATTATTATTTTCCCCTAATTGTGATGCTGCAAAGATTTAATACTTGCTGCTGAGTTACTCCATAGATTGCAACTGTCCTTAGGGTGTCACAATAGAAAGACACTCTGTGATTAACTTATGGAAGCCTAACAAAAAGAAAATATGCTAGCTTCATAAAATTCTCAATAGTATATAAGTATTAGAGCTGTATATAACTCCTTGCAAGATATGCATTTCAACCACTTATTATTTCTGGTAAATAAATGTAAATTTTTGGCTATGTTTACTTTCATCAGATGTCCACCATATAATCTTAGTTTTCTCTTAGTCTCTTAGATTTAATTACATTTACATAACCTGTCAGAAAAGTATATGGAAGGTATATTTGTGTTGAAGGTATTCGTGCTGGTTTCTTCTGCAGCACATCTTTCTAGGAAAGCATTTTATAACAAACTGTACAAAGAAAGAATGTGAGTTGATGTAATTTGTGGGACTAATAAAGTACAAGTAAAAAACAAAGTCTGGTTGTGATTTATTCTGATCAAAACATTAAATAAAGTGCAGAATTTTAGAAACATTGTGACTGTGAGCTTGCTTTATCACATGTCTTAGGCTAGGTTCATATTGCGGATCCGTTAAACGTATGCGCTAATGCTGATGTCATTTTTGACATCTTCATACCCCTAGCGCTAACGTATGCGCTAACGCATGGTAGCATTTTGTTACCATGCGTTACCATGCGTTAGCCATACAGGTCTATGCACAGTGAACGCGTCCGTTCGCTGTGCGTTAGACCTAACGCACCCCAAAACGCTGCAAACAGCGTTCGAGGTCCGTCACAAATTAACGCATCATCGCGTAACGCATGCCGAATTTGGCATGCATTAGGATGCGTTAATATTATGGAGCCCAATGGGTGCGTTAACGCATCCGTTACATAGCGTTAGTGCCGCTATGAACGGATGCGTTTAACGGATGGCCCCTAATGCCTTATTTTGTTTCATTGTGACATGCTTGTTTTCTAAAGAAAAAAATAGCACATTGTGTTTTCCTGCATCCCATATCTTTTTCTGTTAGCTCTCTCTCACATAAGGGACAACTTATATAAAGGGAATATCTCATCAGAATATAGAATTATTTGGATGAGGGTTATATTGTTAACACATACAGTACAGACCAAAAGTTTGGACACACCTTCTCATTTAAAGATTTTTCTGTATTTTCATGACTATGAAAATTGTAAATTCACACTGAAGGCATCAAAACTATGAATTAACACATGTGGAATTATATACTTAACAAAAAAGTGTGTAACAACTGAAATTATGTCTTATATTCTAGGTTCTTCAAAGTAGCCATCTTTTGCTTTGATTACTGCTTTGCACACTCTTTGCAGAAAAGGTAAACGGATGGACTCTACATGCCTGGTTCCCACCGTGAAGCATAGAGGAGGAGGAGGTGTGATGGTGTGGGGGTGCTTTGCTGGTGACACTGTTGGGGATTTATTCAAAATTGAAGGCATACTGAACCAGCATGGCTACCACAGCATCTTGCAGCAGCATGCTATTCCATCCGGTTTGCGTTTAGTTGGACCATCATTTATTTTTCAACAGGACAATGACCCCAAACACACCTCCAGGCTGTGTAAGGGCTATTTGACCAAGAAGGAGAGTGATGGGGTGCTACGCCAGATGACCTGGCCTCCACAATCACCAGACCTGAACCCAAACAAGATGGTTTGGGGTGAGCTGGACTGCAGAGTGAAGGCAAAAGGGCCAAGTGCTAAGCATCTCTGTGAACTACTTCAAGATTGTTGGAAGACCATTTCCAGTGACTACCTCTTGAAGCTCATCAAGAGAATGCCAAGAGTGTGCAAAGCAAAAGATGGCTACTTTGAAGAACCTAGAATATAAGATATATTTTCAGTTGTTTCACACTTTTTTGTTAAGTATATAATTCCACATGTGTTAATTCATAGTTTTGATGCCTTCAGTGAGAATGTACAATTTTCATAGTCATGAAAATACAGAAAAATCTTTAAATGAGAAGGTGTGTCCAAACTTTTGGTCTGTACTGTATGTTAAAGTGAAACTTTTGTTTCTGGTGATATTTTTGAATAAGTTGCTAAATGTGGGTGTACCTGAGAATAAGTTTTTCCTTTTTTATCATAAGTGCTCTCATGTGTCGCCTTCATCACTTATTGTCAGTTGTCCTTAAAGTGAACCTGACAGCTGATACAGGCTGCTCAATCCACAGGCAGCATGTATCAGGTAGTGGCTGTATAATTTCAGCCAGGTATGTTTGACGCTGCAGTGTTTCAGAGGACACTAAACTTTAAATTCCGCTGGGAAGCAAGCCAGGAGACTCATCAGAAACTCTGCTTCTCGGTAGCTTTTCCTACCTGCTCCTCTTGAGAAAAAGATCTCTCCTGTTATGATTTGGTAGCTGAGGAGAGCAAGCAAAAAGGAAATACACCAGAGAGGTTGGAATCTATGGGATTGCAGTACCCTGACTAACCACCACAACTAAAGGCAGCCGTGGAGCGTACCTATGTTGGTCCTAGACGCCTCGTCACAGCTTGAGAAGCTAACTACACCTAAAGACAGAAAGAGGAAAACTATCTGCCCCGGAGCAGATCCCAAAGAACATAGAAAGCCCCCAAACATGTAATGGCGGTTAGACAAGAGGAAATACAGACACAGATAGAAAATAGTATGAGCAAAAGTTGGGGCCCAAACTTCCTAAATAGAAAAGGATAGGAAGGACACTTACTGCAACCCCAAAAAACCCTGAAAAGTACCAACTCTACTATTTACAAAAACACCTGAGATCACACGACCTCTACCACCTAAATTAGTTCTCTGGTGTAACAAAAACCAAACAGCAGCCACTGAAAAAACTGGAAAAGGCAAAAGAACAAACAACAGTGGCTGAACTAAACTGAGAGGAGCACAAGCCCCGGAGGGGACCCGGCAGACCCCCACAGAAGTGCAGGACAAAATGCAAAAAGCAAGCAAAAAAACAAAAAGAAGAAAATGTCTTATTTGTTAGCAGAAGATGCAGGCACGAAACAGCAAGCTACAAAGTGAACAGGAATCAAAGATGAGACCAGAACAATTGATCACCGGCAACCCTGATGGAGGGGAACCTCCCTTATATAAGACCAGTCAGTAACACCTGATCGCCAATCTTCACAATCTTCATTGGATAGTTCAGTACTGTTTGGAACCACCAGAGGGAGCTTCTGCTCAGAATTCATTTCTAGCACATTCACAACAGTACCCCCCTTGAGGAGGGGTCACTGAACCCTCATTTGAGCAACCAGGTCGGTCAGGATGAGCTCTGTGATACGCACGGATGAGTCTCCTAGCATGGATGTCCGAAGCAAACACCCAAGAATTGTCCTCCTGACCATAACCTCTCCACTTAACCAAATACTGGAGTTTCCGTCTAGAAAAACGAGAATTCAATATTTTCTCAACCACATACTCCAGATTGCCCTCAACCAAAACAGGGTCAGGAGGCACAGCCATAGGAACCACTGGCTCGACAAACCTCTTCAATAAGGACTTGTGGAACATGTTATGGATCTTAAATGTCCCTGGAAGAAGTAAACGAAAGGAAACAGGATTAAGAATCTCCATGATCTTATAAGGTCCAATGAACCTAGGCTTAAACTTAGGAGATGCAACTCTCATAGGGATATTTCTTGAGGACAACCAGACCAAGTCCCCCACTTCAAACCGAGGACCATCAGTCCTATGCCGGTTGGCAAACCGCTGGGCCCTCTCCTGAGAAAGGGACAACCTCTCCACTACCTGGTCCCAAATCTGCTGCATACGCTCCACAACAGAGTCAACACCTGGACAGACAGAAGCCTCCGTCTGTCCTGAAGAAAATCGAGGGTGAAACCCAAAATTGCAGAAAAATGGAGACATCAAAGTGGCAGAGCTAGCCCTATTATTAAGAGCAAACTCAGCCAAAGGCAAAAAAGAGACCCAGTCATCCTGATCAGCAGACACAAAGCATCTCAGATAAGTCTCCAATGTCTGGTTTGTTCTCTCAGTTTGTCCATTGGTCTGAGGATGAAAAGCCGAGGAGAAAGACAATTGAACACCAAGTTTAGAACAAAAAGTCCTCCAAAATCTGGAAACAAACTGGACTCCTCTGTCAGACACAATGTTCTCAGGAATGCCGTGTAACCGAACCACGTGCTGAAGGAACAAAGGCACCAATTCGGAGGAGGAAGGCAACTTAGGTAATGGCACAAGATGTATCATTTTGGAAAACCTATCACAAATCACCCAGATAACGGTCATTCTCTGAGAAACAGGGAGGTCGGAAATGAAATCCATAGAGATATGGGTCCATGGTCTCTTGGGCACAGGCAATGGCATCAACAAACCACTAGAGCGAGAGCAAGGCTTGGAGCGAGAGCAAGTCCCGCAGAACTGCACAAATTCCCTGACGTCACGAGACAAAGTAGGCCACCAAAAGGACTGACTAACCAAGTCTCTGGTACCAAAAATTCCGGGATGACCGGCCAACGCGGAACAATGAATCTCAGACATCACACTCTTTTTCCATCGGTCTGGGACAAACAATTTCCCAATAGGGCAGCGCTCGGGTTTATCCTCCTGACACCCTTCCAGAGCCAGTCTCAAATTGGGCGAGATGGCGGAAAGAACTACACCCTCTTTCAAAATAACTACACCCTCTTTCAAAATAACAGCAGGATCAGATAACTCAGGAGAGTCCGCAAGGAAACTCCTCGAGAGGGCATCCGCCTTAACATTCTTAGTGCCAGGAAGAAAGGAAACCACAAAATTAAAACGTGTGAAAAACAAGGCCCACCTGGCCTGTCTAGGATTAAGTCGCTTGGCTGATTCCAGATAAACCAGATTCTTATGGTCCGTGAGGATCACCACCTGATGTTTGGCTCCCTCCAGCCAATGTCTCCACTCTTCAAAAGCCCACTTCATGGCCAATAACTCCCGATTACCCACGTCATAATTACGTTCAGTTGGAGAAAATTTTCGAGAGAAAAAGGCACAAGGGTTACTTTTAGAGGTCTCTGGATCTCTTTGGGACAAAACGGCACCTGCCCCAATTTCAGAGGCATCAACCTCCACCTGACATGGCAGAGAAACATCAGGCTGCCGTAGAACAGGAGCAGAAGTGAATCTCTGCTTAAGTTCCTGAAACGCAGAGACTGCCTCAGGAGGCCAATTCACCACATCAGAACCCTTTTTAGTCAAATCAGTCAATGGTTTAACAATAACAGAGAAATTACCAATAAATTTACGATAAAAATTGGCAAAACCCAAGAATCTTTGAAGAGCCTTTAATGAAGTAGGTTGGACCCAATCACAGATGGCCTGAACCTTGACCGGGTCCATTTCAATAACAGATGGGGACAAAATGAATCCCAGAAATGAGATCCTCTGTACGCCAAAAAGACACTTTGATCCCTTCACATACAGAGCATTCTCTCTCAAAATCTGGAACACAGTCCAAACATGTTTCACATGAGAGTCCCAGTCATTGGAAAAAATCAAGATATCATCCAAATAAACAATCAGAAATGTATCCACAAAATCCCTGAAAATGTCATTCATGAAGGACTGGAAGGCAGAAGGAGCATTAGTGAGCCCAAAGGGCATCACTAGGTACTCAAAATGCCCCTCTGGGGTATTAAATGCCGTCTTCCATTCTTCCCCGTGCTTAATGCGAATAAGGTTATATGCCCCCCTGAGGTCAAGCTTGATAAACCAAGTAGCACTTTTCACCCTGTAAAACAGGTCAGAAATCAAGGGTAACGGATATTGATATTTCACAGTGATATTGTTCAAGAGACGATAATCAATACACGGCCTTAATGAACCATCCTTTTTGGCCACAAAGAAAAAACCGGCACCCAAGGGTGAAGAGGATGGTCTGATATGACCCTTCTCCAATGACTCCTTGATATAAGACCGCATAGCGTCATGTTCAGGTACAGACAAGTTAAAAAGGCGACCTTTAGGGAATTTACTACCAGGCACTAATTCAATAGCGCAGTCATAGCTCCTATGGGGAGGCAAGGATGCAGATTTACTTTCGCTAAACACATCAGAAAAATCAATCAAAAAGTCAGGCACATTCTGAGCCTGGGGGAGGCAGAAAAAACAGGAGTGTTGGTATTAACACATTGGCAGCCCCAACTGGTTACAGACACAGATTTCCAATCCAAAACAGGATTATGAGTCTGTAACCAAGGGAAACCCTGTACGATAATGTCATGCAGATTATACAGCACCAAAAATTTGCAACTCTCCTGATGATCAGGTTCAACCCTCATTATCACCTGAGTAGAGAACTGAGGTTTATTCTCAGCCAAAGGGGTAGAATCGATCCCCAGTAGGGGAATAGACTTCCGTAGGGGTATCAAGGGAAACCCACAACGTTTAGCAAAATCAAAATCCATCAGGTTAATAGCTGCTCCCGAATCAACGAAATCCTGAGCAGAAAATGTGGACAGGGAGCAAATCAGGGTAACAGTCAACAAAAATTTAGTCTGAACACTACCCAAGACAACTGAGCGTGCAAAAACGTCTTCCCGCTTAGGGCAGACTGAAATAGCATGAGAGGCATCACCACAGTAGAAATATAACCCATTGCGTTTTCGAAACTCATGACGCTGTGCCCCAGAATCCACTCTATCACACTGCATGGGTTTGGGTTCAGGTACTAGAACAGTACCCCATTCACTTGAATGGGGGGCCTGATCATCCAGTGTTTGACAAGCTGTCATATGCATGACAGCGTGGCAAGTGCTGCTTCTGATTGGCGTTGAAATCATCACTGCCAGTCAGACAGCTACAATTCCCACGCTGTCATAAGACAGAGTGAGCACGCAGCTTTATACAGTGCCTACAAGTAGTATTCAACCCCCTGCAGATTTAGCTGGTTGACACATGCGGAATTAACTTGGCATTGTGACATTTGTACTGTAGATCAGCCTGGCAGTGGGAAATGCACTTTAATTTTTTTTTTTTTTAAAACGTTAAAAGTTAATTCAGAGTGTCATTTATTATTCATCCCCTCAAACCACAAGAATTCTTTTTGGTCCCCCTAAAGTATTAAGAAGTATATCAGGCACCAAGATTAATGAGCTTCACATGTGTGGATTAATGATCTCTTTTGCCAGCCTTTTCTGACTATTTAAGACCCTCCCCAAACTTGTGAACAGCACTCATACATGGTCAACATGGGAAAGACAAAGGAGCATTCCAAGGCCATCAGAGACAAGATCGTGGAGGGTCACAAGGCTGGCAAGGGGTACAAAACCCTTTCCAAGGAGTTAGCCCTACCTGTCTCCACTGTTGGGAGCATCATCCGTAAGTGGAAGGCTTATGGAACTACTGTTAGCCTTCCACGGCCTGGACAGCCTTTGAAAGTTTCCTCCCGTGCCGAGGCCAGGCTTGTCCGAAGAGTCAAGGCTAACCCAAGGACAACAAGGAAGGAGCTCCGGGAAGATCTCATGGCAGTGGGGACATTGGTTTCAGTCAATACCATAAGTAACGTACTCCACCGCAATGGTCTCCGTTCCAGACGAGCCCGTAAGGTACCTTTACTTGAAAGCGTCATGTCAAGGCTCATCTACAGTTTGCTCATGATCACTTGGAGGACTCTGAGACAGACTGGTTCAAGGTTCTATGGTCTGATGAGACCAAGATCGAGATCTTTGGTGCCAACCACACAAGTGACGTTTGGAGACTGGATGGCACTGCATACGACCCCAAGAATACCATCCTACAGTCAAGCATGGTGGTGGCAGCATCATGCTGTGGGGCTGTTTCTCAGCCAAGGGGCCTGGCCATCTGGTCGCATCCATGGGAGGATGGATAGCACGGCCTACCTGGAGATTTTGGCCAAGAACCTCCGCTCTCCATCAAGGATCTTAAGATGGGTCGTAATTTCATCTTCCAACAAGACAACGACCCAAAGCACACAGCCAAGAAAACCAAGGCTGGTTCAAGAGGGAAAAAGTCAAGGTGTTGGAGTGGCCTAGTCAGTCTCCTGACCTTAGCCCAATTGAAAACTTGTGGAAGGAGCTCAAGATTAAAGTCCACATGAGACACCCAAAGAACCTAGATAACTTGGAGAAGATCTGCATGGAGGAGTGGGCCAAGATAACTCCACAGACCTGTGCCGGCCTGATCAGGTCTTATAAAAGACGATTATTAGCTGTAATTGCAAACAAGGGTTATTCCACGAAATATTAAACATAGGGGTTGTATAATAATTGACCCACACTTTTATGTTTAAAATTTATTAAAATTCAACTGAGCAACATAACTTTTTGTTTTGTAAGATTTATGCTTCTGTTAATAAATCCTACTCTCGTTTGCAGTTTGAAGGCTCTAACTTATTTGCATCTTATCAAACCAGCTAAATCTGCAGGGGGTTGAATACTACTTGTAGGCACTGTACCTCCGATTACAGTTGTGGACTCGCGCTGTCTTTTCACAGCTTGGGAACCGGGGCTGTCTGACCGGCGGTGATGATTTTACTGCCGATCATAAGCGCCATCTTCTGCGCTGTCATGCCCATGACAGCAGGACAAACACCTGATGTTCAGGGTGCTGATCCCGAACAGTAACACAAACTTCCTGGTGAAGTCTGTCTTCGGTGTCCGTGCCCAAAAGGACGCCGAACTTTACTGTTCGGGTTTGCCCATCTCTATGATAAATGCTACCCTACCTGTGTGCTCCATATCATAGGCCTTGTTGAGAAATCATCTTTTATCACTTTATATAAATGACATCTTCCAGGCAGCATCCTCCCCAGAGCCTGGAAGAGGTAATTTATATAAAGTGATAAAGATGATTTCTCAAAAAGGCATATAATATGGGGCACACAGGTAGGACTTTTTTTTAGCAGTCTATAAACTGTATGCCCATATTAAATAGTAATAGTACATATAAATAACGTAGGTACTTAGTTACGCTATTTTGATCAAAAAACATAAAAGCCATCCTACTGCAACAAAGTGGACCCAATCGGGATGGTACCTAATTCTTGTAGGTAACCTCACTATGTGTCAGCAGATGTCCAAATAGATAAAGGTTTGATGCTAAGTCACTAATCGCGTACAAGCCATGAGACAAGCTAGTCAGGAGGTCTGATGTTAGATACCAGGAGGGCACGAAGTACTCTGTAGCAAGACAAAGGTGTAGTCAGCTAACAGTCTGGGATAGAATGCCAAGAGAGTACGTCAAGACAAGGTTGTAAGACAAATGAATGTCAGAGGCCATGTCCGGAGTCAGGTACCTGAAGTCAGAAAGCTTCAAGAGCAGATGGGATAATCCACACAAATAATCAAGACAATCCTAGGGTCAGCAGAAAGACCAGAGGAACAGATACAATGCTAAGCACACACCTAACAAAGCTGAGCTACAACTGACACAGGCCTGCTCTCAGCAAGCGAGCTAAAAAGCCACAAAATCACTAATGATGGGAGACACCTGAGGAAACGGCTGCAGGATAAGTCACATTGAGCAGGGCTGTCAATCAAAATGCTTGTCTACAAGGGGGAGCCAAGCCACTGCTTATACAAAGTACAAAAACTGAAATAAAACAAACAAAAAAATGAGCCATTATACTAATAATAGTGATGATTGTATATTAAAATACCCACATGCAATGAAAATTTTGCAGTATGGCAATGTACAAGCATGTGCACAATGTCACAATGTTTACGTATGTAACAACCACATACTTTGTGACCTTTGTAGGGATATACTATGGATTGTTGCGATATACGCATTAATATATTCAAATGTCCATTTTGATGGAGGCGTCCACAACATGCTTCATTCTATATCAATCCAGATATTAGTAAACTTTTATTTGTACTAACAAACTATATGCCCGTCTCCCGCAAGTGGAACTCCGGGTTGCTATTTGTGACGTCACCGTGTAAACAATGATGCGCCGCTTGATTGAAGCAACACACTAACAAATCCTAGCCGTTTCAGAGAACTGCTGTCTCTTCGTCAGAGATCGCTGATGGACATTTGGATATTTTAATGCTTATATCGCAACAGGCTGTCATGTCCATAGTATATCTCTACTAAGGTCGTATGTGGTTGTTACATGCGTATACATTGTGACATTGTGTACATGCTTATACATTGCTATATTGCAAACTTTTCATTGCATTTGAGTAGTTCTTACACTGTCCTTTTTTCGGGTTATGTTATGAGTGCAAATAATCCAGTTAGCACTCTTCTTTGCTAAACCCCACAACTTAAGTTTTGTGATATAAAAAACTCAATAAAGTGTTATTAAACTAGGAGTGTTTCTAAGGGAAGGAAGGCAGCACATTTGCCCCGGGCACAGCCAGCAGAGTGGCTTAGTCAGGCTGCCTAATGCAGCAGTCAGATGTGTCTCCCAGGTGGAATTTTGAGGAAAAAAAGTATGAGGGGACAGCATGGAGGAGAAATTTATGAGGGAATAGTATGGGAGAAGAAAAGTGTGAGGTGACAGTATTGTAGAGACAAATGGGAGGAGACAGCATGGGGAAGGAATAGTGTGAGGGGACAGTATTGGGGAGAGAAGTGTTAGGGAGATTAGGTGAAGAGAAAAGTGTGAAGGAATAGTATGAAGGTAGTGCCAGGGGACAATATGGGAGAAAAAGTATGAGGGGAGAGAAATGTGTGAAAGAACATTATGGGGGAGACATGTGTGATGTGAAAGTGTTGTGGAAAATATGAGTAAACTGTATGGGGTGAGTGGGAGGAGACAGTATAGAAGGAGAAAAGTGTGAGGGGACAGTATAGTGTGGGATTTGGTGATAGTATGAGGTGATGTGTGAAGGCAGTATGAGGAAAAAGTGTGAAAGGATAGTATGTAGGGAAAGTGTGAGGGGACTAGTATAGTGTGGGTAGGGTCGGCGTCAGCACCAGGCGTACCCGTGCAAGTGCCGGCGCCCTGAGCAGGCGGGGTAGCCCACTCAGTCGAGGACACCGGCATGCTATTGGGGCCCGGTGCCTGTGCCAGTACTGGGGGCCGGTGCCTCGAGCAGAGCAGCGGCCAGTGAGGAGAGGTGAGTATTTCATTTTTTATTTTTTTCATGTTTGGCGCAATATATGGAGACCATCATATGGGGCCCATCATATAGTGGAGTATCATGTATGGGGCATATCATACACTGGAGTATCATATATGGGGCCCGTAATACACTGGAGCATCATATATGCAGCATTACATGGGGCCTATGATACACTGGAGCATCATATATGGGGCCCATTATATATGGAGCATCATATGGGGCCAATCATATACTGGAGCATCATATATGGGGCCCATTATATATGGAGCATTATATGGGGCCCATAATATACTGGAGCATCATATATAGATCCATTATATATGAAGCATTATATGGGACCCATCATGCACTGAAGCATCATATATGGGGCCCATCATATACTGGAGCATCATAGGGGGCCCATTATATATGGAACATCAAATGGGGCCCATTATATTTGGAGCATTATTTGGGGCCTATTATATATGGAGTATCTTATAGGGTCCATCATATATGGAGCAATATATAGGGCTCATTATTCTGTATGGAACACTATGTGGTGCCCATAATACTGTATGAAGCAATATATAGAGCTCATTATACTGTATGAAGCAATATATGGGGCTCATTATTCTGCATGGAACACTATAGGGTGCTCATAATACTGTATGGAGCAATATATGGAGCTCATTATTCTATATGGAGCACTATGTGGTGCCCATAATACTGTATGGATGACTATACTGTTTGTCTTTTGAGCTATTGTAGAATTTACAATAGATGTCACTCATGTAATGTATGAAGTAAGTGAAATATTTGGCATTGTACTATACCTGTATTTCTCTGCCGTATCTGTGCATCATGAATTGTGGTATGTGTTAACAGGGCCCATTGAGACTCTTTCGCCCGGGGCCCATGAAAACCTGGAGCCGACCCTGAGTGTGGGAGTGGGTGATAGTACGAGGTGATGTGTGAGGGCAGTATGGTGGAGAAAAGTGTGAAAGGATAATATGGAAGGAAAGTATGAGGGGACAGTATGGGGGAGTGTGAGCGGACAATATGGGGACATAGGAGAAGACTCTGGGACTATAGGGAAAAGGGCTAGAGAACAATGTAAGGGGAATTGTGTAAACATAGAAGGGGATAGTATGTGGAGAAATTTTTGTGAGGACAGTACAGTATGGTGAAGAAAAGCATGAAAAGACTGTATGGAGGAATAGTGTGAGGTTTAGTAAGGGGAGGAAAAAGTATGAGGGGACAGTATGAGGGAAGAATGAAGTGAGAATAAACAGTATAGGGGTAGTGTCAGGGTCACTATGGAGAAGAAATGTATGAACTGACAGTATGGGGAGACGTGTTATAGGACAATATCGAATGCAATAATTTGAGGAGACTGTATGAGGAGAATAAGTGTGAGGGCTCAGTATGGGGCAAAGAAAGGGGAAGTATGTGGGGAGAAAAGTGTTATGGAGACGGTATGGAGAGATAATAGTGTAAGGTGACAGTAGTGGGGAATAGTGCGTGGTAAAAGTATGGAGAGAGAAAAGTGTGAGGAGACAGTATGAGGAGGTAAATGGGTAATTTACGCAGCTACATAAATTGACATGCTGCAGTCTGGAAAGACGCACCGCATGTCCGTCTCTGCAGGTGAGCCGCAGGCATCGGTGCACGTATAGTGGGCATGGGATTTCTTGATGCTGGATGCTGCAGGATGGACATTGCGGATGTATGCAGCATCTAAATCGCAGCATTTACTGACCGTGGGAACATACCCCAATATATCTGCAAACAGGAAATCATTTTTTTTCCTTCCCAGAAGCCAACTTTCAATAAGCTTTATTTCAAGCAACAAAAAAATATGTATGCTATGAAAAAAACGCATAAAAAACGTATGCAGAAAAAACGCATCAAAAACGCATGTAAAAAATGCATCAACATCAAAAACACAGGTGACCTGCCAGTAACCTCAGATGCAGATTTGATGCAGATTTCACCTGCGTCAAATCCTGAGCTAATACTAATACTAATACTGAGCTAATGCCTGATTGTGTGCATGTACCCTGAGGGGACAGTATGGGGAAGAAAACTGAGAATGCAGAATGTGGGTGAAAAGTATAGTGGGACAGTGTACAGGGGAATAATGTAGCGAGACAGTATGGGGTGAATGGCATGTAGTCTGAAGTCACAGAATGAGAGGTTGCATGCAGGGAAGGTCCAGGAGACTACATCACAGATCTATGGAGGATACAGGTTGTGGTTGACTTTGTATGTCATTTGTTAGAACCCTCTTGTTAGGTTTTGTTTCAGTTTGCTGGTCACATGACCTTTTTTCCCTATTTAGTCTGGCTCCGCCCTTCTGGCTTTGCTGGACTTCATTGTATTATCTACTTTTAAGCTAGCCGGGTGCTCAGGTGCCTTACTCAGTCAGTTTTGCTTGATCTTAGGATTTCTAAGTATTTGTTTTCTGTTTAATTTTTACCTGCTACAATTTCTGTTAGGAGGTGTCCACCTTTTCTCCCAGTCCCTAGATCTTGTAGGGATTCCTCCCTCGCAACTATAGGTCTTCGTTCAGACTAGCTGAGGACTTTAGCAGGTCTGGTCGCAGGATCAGGTTCCCCGTTACATCGTAGGGATTCAGCTTTGTTCTATTGTAGGGACAGAATTCCCATATTTCCTTAGTGCTTGTAGCAGATCATAACAGTAAGTCCAGCCAAGAAAAAAAAAATCTCTAAGGAAAGATTTTCTGTTTCCATCATGGTGTCGGTTCAGGATTTGGTTCAACGCCTGCAGGGACTCTCTCTGGAGGTGGCTGAGATAAAACAACACGTGAGTAGTTGTTCTGGAGCACATTTCGTGGAGCCAAAGGTACGTTTTCCTGATTTATTTTTTGGTGAACAACAAGATTTTTTTTCTTTTAAAAATGCTTGCTTGTTGTATTTCCATTTGAGACCCAGATCCTCTGGTGATGAATCACAGCGCATAGGGTTCATAATGTCACTTTTGCGCAAAGAACCTCAGGACTGGGCCTTTTCTCTGCAGCCTAGTGATCCATGCTTTAGATCAGTGGATAGTTTTTTTTTTCTGCTTTGGGATTATTGTATGACGATCCTGATCGTGTTTCGTCAACTGAGACAGAGTTGAGACGTTTGAGACAGGGATCAGGTAATGTGGAAAAATATTGTACTCACTTCCGAAGGTGGTCCACTCAGGTGGGGTGGAACGATTCTGCTTTGAAAAGTTTGTTTCTTGCAGGGTTAGGTGAAAGGGTTAAAGATTTGCTGATTGCTTATCCTATACCTGGTAACTTGCAAGAGGCTATGCAATTAGCCATACGGGTGGATAGGAGACTGCGTGCAAGGGTTAATGAGAGTAAATCTGCCTTGTCAGCTCCAAGTCTGGAGAGAGACTGTACTGACATTGGAGAGCCGATGGAAATTGGAGCAATGGCACCTAACTCTCAGGAAAAAGAACGCAGATTTGCTGAAGGTTTGTGTTTCTATTGTGGCAAATCTAAGCATTTTATTAAGAACTGTGCTCTTCGAATGAATAAAGAGAAAAAAAAAGATGAGGTCAGTTTCGCTCGTATAGCTTGTTTAAACAATAAAGGTGTCTTTCTTTCTGCTACCACTGCTGTTGAGGAGGAATTAATGGAGTTTCGGGTATTTGTGGATTGTGGTTCAACTCTCAATGTGATTGATGGGAAATTTTTGGAAAAACTAAAATTAAAACCCAAACTTCTGTCTTCCCCTATTAATGTGGTTTCTGTAGATGGCTCTCCCTTGAAAAATGTTACTCACCATATCTGTGAATGTCCTCTTACTATTAATGGTGTTCATCAAGAGAATTTGGATTTGGTAGTTTTGAATAATTTGCCTTCTCCAGTGATTTTGGGGTTACCCTGGTTAAAATTACACAATCCTGTACTGGACTGGTCTACCAATGAAATTAAGTCCTGGAGTCCTAATTGTTATGACAAGTGTTGTAACGGGCATATTGCTGCTGTAGTTAAGGGGTAGTTACCTGTACCTATTCAGGATTTTTGGAAAGTTTTTTCTGATAAGGAATCGCAGGTATTGCCTCCTCATAGAGATTATGATTGTGCAATTGAATTTGTTCCTGGAGCGACTCTTCCTAAAAGTCGTTTATTTAATTTGACTATTCCTGAGAGAAAGGCTTTGGAGGAATACATATAGACAAGCTTGGCCGCCGGTCACATTAGGCCTTCCAAATCTCCTGTGGCGGTTGGATTTTTTTTTGTTAAAAAAAAGGACGGCGGTTTACGTCCTTGTCTAGACTTTCGTGAGATTAATAAGATTACTGTACGCGATCCTTACCCACTGCCATTGATTCCTGATTTGTTTAACCAGTTAGTGGGGGCCAAGTGGTTCTCAAAAATTGATCTTCGAGGGAGTATACAATTTGTTGCGCTTAAAGGAGGGGGATGAATGGAAGACTGCGTTTAACACTCCACTGAGTCATTTTGAGAATCTGGTCATGCCTTTTGGGCTTTCCAGTGCTCCGGCATTTTTTCAGAATCTTATTAATGACATCCTTAGACCTTTGATCGGCAGAAGTGTGGTTGTGTATTTGGATGACATTTTGATTTATTCACCGGATTTGGAGTCTCATTGGAGGAGTGTGCGTGAAGTATTACAGTTACTGAGTGATAATTCACTTTTTGCCAAGCTAGAAAAATGTGAGTTCGCTGTACAGAGACTTAGTTTTTTGGGCTACATTGTCTCCAGTGAAGGTTTTGAGATGGACCCGGTGAAAGTGCAAGCTGTGCAGGATTGGCCTAGACCTATTGGTGTGAAATCAATACAGAGGTTTTTGGGGTTCGCCAATTATTATAGAAAATTCATTAAAAAATTTTCTGTGATTGCCAAACCTCTGACCGATCTCACCAGGAAAGGTGCTGATGCGGTTCGGTGGACTACTGAGGCCATTGAGGCTTTTGTGTTGCTAAAGGAGAAGTTCAGCTCTGCTCCCATCCTTACGCAGCCTGATGTGACTAAACCATTTTTGGTTGAGGTTGATGCTTCTTCTGTGGGGGTAGGCGCGGTGTTGTCTCAGGAGAAGACGGATGGAGTACACCCCTGTGCTTTTTTTTCAAAGAAATTTTCTGAGTCTGAACTAAATTATGATATCGGTAATCGGGAATTGTTGGCAATTAAACTCGCATTTGAACACTGGCGTCATTTTTTGGAGGGAGCGGAATTTCCCGTTCAAGTCTTCACCGATCATAAAAATCTGGTCTACCTTGATGCTGCCAAACGCTTGAATGCCCGTCAGGCTAGGTGGGCACTGTTTTTCTCGCGGATTAATTTTACCGTTACTTACATCCCAGGTACTAAAAATGTTAAAGCTGATGCTTTGTGGGTACTGAGGAGGAGGAAAACATTTTGCAAGAGGGGGTTGTTATTGCTGTTTTGGACTCTGTGTTGGAGGATGAGATTCTTAAAGCACAGGAGAATGCCCCATCTAACACGCCGCATGGGAGGTTGTTTGTGCCTGGTACCCTGAGGAGAGATTTGTTTGTTGAATGTCATGACTCTCGGTTGGCAGGTCATCCTGGAATCTCTGAGACCAAGAGACTTGTGGCTCGCAGTTTTTGGTGGCCTGGATGGCAGAAGGAAGTCATTAAGTGGGTGCGTCAATGCACGGTGTGTGCTAGATCTAAGTCTTCTCATACTCCTGCTGCGGAGTTGCTTTGCCCTCTGGAGGTCCCTAGTGCACCTTGGACACATTTGGCTATGGACTTTATTACTGACCTTTCCCCCTCTGAGGGTTTCACTGTCATCTGGGTGGTTGTGGACCGTTTTAGCAAGATGTGTCACTTAGTTCCTTTCATCAAACTGCCCTGCGCTAAAACTCTCGCTAAGGCCTTTGTCAAGGAAATTGTCAGACTACATGGCGTTCCTACTGACATTGTTTCTGATAGGGGACCTCAGTTCGTGGCTCGTTTTTGGCGCGCTTTTTGTGACAGATTGGGAGTTCATTTGTCGTTTTCATCCGGATATCATCCTGAGTCTAATGGCCAGACAGAAAGGAAAAACCAGGATGTTGAGCAGTTCTTGCGTTGTTTTGTGACTGATAATCAAGAGGGATGGTCTGAGTTTCTGCCACTTGCTGAGTTTGCTCTTAACAACCATACATCCGCTTCTGCTGGTTGTTCGCCTTTTTTTTGTTGTACTGGGAGACATCCGTCGTTTGGGTCATTTTCCAAGTTGGGATCGGCTGTACCTGAAGAGGAGAATTTTTCTGGTGTTTTGGAGAGAGTTTGGACAGATGTGCGTGGTAATCTTCAGGAGGCTAACAAAAGATCCAAAGTGTATTTTGATAGAAAACGACAAGAGGTTTTGTTAGCTATTGGTGACATGGTCTTGGTTGTCCTCTAAGAATCTGCGCTTGAGGATTCCGTCTAAGAAATTGGGTCCCAAGTTTGTAGGGCCTTTAAGGTGCTTCAGGTTATTAACCAATCTGCTGTTAAGTTGGAGCTTCCACCTCCTGGAAGATTAATCCGGTGTTTCATGTTTCTCTCTTGAAAAAAGCTGAGGTCTCAGATGGAGACGTCTCGGCCACTGTTCCCCGGGTTTGGTGGAGGACGGGCAATATGAGATTTCCCGCATCCTAAATTCTAGACGGTATAGAGGGGGTTTGCAGTACCTCGTCGCTTGGAAGGGTTATGGACCTGAGGATAACTCATGGGTAGGGCGGATGATGTTTCTGCGTCTAGACTTGTCAGAGTGTTTCACAAGAGGATTTCCGGATAAGCCTAAGTCCTAGGGGATCCGGAGGATCCTCTTAGAAGGGAGGGTACTGTTAGAACCCTCTTGTTAGGTTTTGTTTCAGTTTGCTGGTCACATGACCTTTTTTCCCTATTTAGTCTGGCTCCGCCCTTCTGGCTTTGCTGGACTTCATTGTATTATCTACTTTTAAGCTAGCCGGGTGCTCAGGTGCCTTACTCAGTCAGTTTTGCTTGATCTTAGGATTTCTAAGTATCTGTTTTCTGTTTAATTTTTACCTGCTACAATTTCTGTTAGGAGGTGTCCACCTTTTCTCCCAGTCCTTAGATCTTGTAGGGATTCCTCCCTCGCAACTATAGGTCTTCGTTCAGACTAGCTGAGGACTTTAGCGGGTCTGGTCGCAGGATCAGGTTCCCCGTTACATCGTAGGGATTCAGCTTAGTTCTATTGTAGGGACAGAATTCCCATATTTCCTTAGTGCTTGTAGCAGATCATAACATCATTGTTAGGGTTTTGAACTACAGTCTATGGGTAATGGGAAGCCAGTTCAGGAATTGATAGAGGGGAGAGGCCAGGGAATAGTAGGGGGACAAGTGGATTAGTCGGGCAGCAGAGTTTAGGATAGATTGGAGGGGGTGCAATAATATTAGAAAGGAAGCCACAGAGCAGAAGGTTGCCATAGTAAAAGGGGAGATGATAAAGACATGGACTCGAGTTTTTGCAGAATCTTGATTAAGGAATGTACAGATCCTGGAAATATTTTTTAGTTAGAGTCGGCAATAAGTGGAAAGGGCTTGGCTATGTGGTTTGAAGGAGAGATCAGAGACCAGGGTTGCGCCAAGGCAGCTATCTTGTGGGACTGGGGAGAGTGAGCAGCCATTGATTTTGATAGATAGGTCTGTTGGGGGGTTAAGTGAGATGGGGGAAAGATGATGAATTCTGTTTTGTCCATGTTAAGTTTTAGAAATCTAGCAGAGAAGAAGGATGAAATAGCGGACATACATTGTAGGATTCTGGTTAGTAAGAAAGTGATAGCGGGTCCAGAGGGGTAGATCAGTGTGTCATCAGCATAGAGGTGATACTGAAAGCTGTGAGGCAGCACAGTGGCTCAGTGGTTAGTGCCGATAATGTTTGTAAAGTGCTGTGGAAACGCTGAATGTCCGGTCTCTAAGGTATGAAGATATCAAAGAAAGGGCCAAGTCTGTGATGCTAAGAGATGAAAGACTCTGTAGTAAGAGGGAATGGTCCACTGTGTGAAAAGCAGAGCACAGATCCAGGAGGAAGACGACAGAGTAGTATCGCTTGAATTTGGTAGTTAGTAGGTCATTGGTGACTTTAGTCAGGACAGTTTCAGTGCAGTAGTGCTGAAAGAAACCAGATTGTAAACAGTGAAGGAGAGAGGAGGAGAGGTGCGGAGACAGTTCAAGATCGACGTGTTGTTCCAGTAGTTTTGAGGCATAGGGAGAAGTGATATGGGGTGATAGCTAGGCATGAAGGATGAGTCAAGGGAGGACTGAGTGTTAGGGGATAGTATTGAGGGAGTGTGAGAGGACAGTAGGGGAGAAATTGTGTTATAGGACAGTATATGAGGAGAAATTGTGAGGGGACAGTATGGGCAGAAAAGTGTGAGGTGACAGTATGGGGGAAAAGTGTGAGGGGACAGAGGACAATATGGGGAGGAAAGTGCAAATGTACAGTATGGGGGAATAATGTGCTGTAACAGTATGGGGAAGTGTGATGGGACAGTATGGAGGGGAGTAGTGTAAGGAGAAGTTAGAAAAGACAGTATTGAGGGAGAGTTTGAGGTGACAGTATGGGTGGAAAAGTGTGAGAAGTCAGTATGGAGGAAAGTGTGAGGGGGCAGTATAGGGGTAGAAAAGTGTGAGAGGGTAGTATTGATTTGAATAGTATGTGGGGATAGTATTGGGGGACTAATGTTATGGGATATCATTGGGGAGAAATTGTGATAGGACAGTATGGGGGTGTAATATGTGAAGTGACAATATGATGGAGAAAAGTGTAAGGGGGTAGTATGGAAGAATAGCGTGAGAAGACAGTAAGGGGCTTTTCAAACTTTTTACAATCCGATTTCTGCTCTTAACATTCTACTGAAACTGCCATTACAAAAGTCTCAAATGAGCTACTAACAACTAAATCTAATGGTCACTGCCTCCCGCTCATTCACCTGGATCTCTCTGCAGCATTGGACACTGTGGGGACCTCACTAATAAGCTTTTATGAAGAGGTAAGTTCTGGACTAGACCAAGGGAATGCAGAGGACGTGGTGTATATGGACTTCTCAAAAGCTTTTGATACTGTGCCACACAAAAGGTTGATACATAAAATGAGAACAATGGGGATAGGGGAAAATATGTGTAAGTGGATTAAGAACTGGCTCATGGATAGGAAACAAAGGGTGGTTATTAATGGAGCACACTCGGACTGGGTCACGGTTAGCAGTGGGGTACTACAGGGGTCAGTATTGGGGCCGCTTCTCTTTAATGTATTTATTAATGACCTTTAGGGTGCATACAGAGTAGTATTTCAATATTTGCAGATGACACTAAGCTTGGCCTGATAAATGGCAAATGAGCTTTAATGGGGATAAATGTAAGGTCATGCACTTGGGTAGAACAAACAAGATGTATAATTATTTGCTTAATTGTAAAACACTGGGCAAAACTGTCACTGAAAAAGACCTGGGAGAATGGGTGGATGACAAACTCACATTTAGTGGCCAGTGTCAGGCAGCTGCTGCAAAGGCAAATAAAATAATGGGATGCATTAAAAGAGGCATAGATGCTCATGAGGAGAATATAATTTTACCTCTATACAAGTCACTAGTGCGACCACACTTAGAATACTGTGTACAGTTCTGGTCTCCGGTGCGTAAGAAGGACATAGCTGAACTGGAGCGGGTGCAGAGTAGAGCGAACAAGGTTATTAGAGAACTGGGGGGTCTGCAATACCAAGACAGGTTATTACACTTGGGGTTATTTAGTTTGGAAAAACGAAGGCTTAGGGGTGATCTTATTACAATGTATAAATAGAGGGGACAGTACAGAGACCTTTCTAATGATCTTTTACTCTTAGACCTGTGACGGGGACAAGGGGGCATCCTCTACATCTGGAGGAAAGAAGGTTTAGTCTTAATCACAGATGCAGATTCTTAACTGTAAGAGCAGTGAGACTATGGAACTCTCTGCCATATAATGTGGTAATGAGTGATTCCCTACTAAAATTTAAGAAGGGACTGGATGCCTTTCTTGAAAAGTATAATATTACAGGCTATATTCACTAGTTTCCTAGAGATATTGTGTTGATCAAGGGAGCTAGTCTGATTGCCGTATGTGGAGTCGGGAAGGAATTTTGAGAAGCTTACTGTTTCATCAATCTCTCAGATTACAAACCCAACAAAGTGGAGCTTGCCGTGCTTTCTAGAGGACTCTCATTTTGTCCTACTAAGGCCCTGGATAAAACCGAACTCTGCAGTGATATGGAACATTTTTTCAGGAGACTGCGCCTGAGGGAATACTTCAATGATACAGAAGATCCAGAAAACACTCGGACTGAAGGAAAAGGGATCCCAACAACCAAGAAGAGGTCAGACTGGACACCTCCACCTGGACGTAACCCCCATTTGGATAAATATATAGACTCATTCAGACATTTGATAAAATCCACCATCATAGCCACCAACAAGAGACAAGCATCCAACATCAGTGCCCAGGAGAGAAAGGCCATACAGTCTCTGAAAACCAACAAAGAAATCATCATTAAACCTGCTGACAAGGGAGGTGCAATAGTCATGATGAACACATCAGACTATATTAAGGAAGCAAACAGACAACTTACGGACACACGCTACTACAGAAAACTGGAGTCGGACCCTACACAGGACTATTACAAGGAACTAAGCAAGTTGGTATCTTGTCTGTCTGACAAATCCATAAGAGCTGATGACCTGATACCAGAAAGTCCAAGAACAGGGACATTTTACATGCTTCCCAAAATCCACAAAGCTGGGAATCCAGGGAGGCCGATTATTTCATGTGTGGACACCCTTACTGAGCAGGTATCTGGATGGGTAGAGGGCATTCTTAAACCCCTGGTAAAGGATACACCCAGCTACATTCAGGACACAACTGACCTACTGAATAAACTAGCAGCAATAGGTCCCCTACCAGAAGGAACCATCCTGGCCACCATGGACGTGGAATCTTTGTACTCTAATATCCCACACCAGGATGGATTAAATGCTGCAAAGTCTTCATGGGAAACACCGGGAATGATGCTGATTCTGTGGTGAAACTCACAAAATTTATCCTCACCCACAATTACTTTGAATTTGACAACAAGATCTATCTTCAGGAGACTGGCACAGCTATGGGAAGTAAAATGGCTCCACAGTATGCAAATCTTTTCATGGCCAAGCTTGAAAGCGACTTTTTGTCCTCATGTCCCATCAGGCCTCGGGCCTACTACCGCTACATTGATGACATTTTAATCATCTGGACGGAGTCTGAACAACAGCTAAAGACGTTCCATGAACAGTTCAACCAATTTCATCCAACCATCAACTTAACACTCAACTACTCCAGCACTGAAATTAACTTTTTAGACACCACCATTAAGCTAAAGAACAATGAAATAGAGACATCCCTGTATCAGAAGCCAATCGACCGTCCAACATACCTTAAATGGGACAGTTTCCATCCAAAACACATAAAAAACTCTATAGTCTACAGCCAAGCCATCAGATACAACCGTATATGTTCCAACCCCATGGATAGAGATGAACACCTTGGTCGCCTCAGAAAGACTTTTTTGAACCAGGGCTACCATCCAAGAACAATTGAAAACCAAATTACAAGAGCCACCAGAATATCAAGGAATCACCTGCTACATTACAAAACTAAAGAAGAAAATAATCGGGTGCCTCTAGTGGTCACCTACAATCCAAATCTGGAGATGCTAAGGGGAGCTGCACGGAAACTACAACCTTTACTACAAAAAGATGCCCGATTACAATCCATATTTGAAATAACAACAAGATAAACACCGCGCTTAACCAAAAAGTACCTGATATTAGTAATAAATTGAAATATAACAATATTACAAGATAATACACTCACTGTAAGTTGCCGAATTCCTGTGAAAAAGTTGTTTAGAGTCGTTTAGAAGTGCATCTTCTTCACGTGTGTTCTGAAAAATTGTATATATATATATAGAGATGTGACAGCCCGTTAGTGATTAGTTTTTGCAAAAACAAGAATGTATCTATTATGGTACTGTATACTGATTACACTGGCAGTACTTACTGACAGACTAGAATTAAAGGTGTATCGACTTTTTGATTGTAGAATCGCAAGGTTCAGTGTTGAAATAGTGGCACATTGGAAAAATGTGTATACTCATATAGATGTGTATGAACCCAAAACAAATTCAATCCATATGTCTACTTTCTGCAATAAATAATGTTGAATGTGGGTAACTGGATAATTATATATTAGTTTCTTGATGCTGAAAGAAAACTTTGTGGAAATATGTGGAAATATGTGGAAATGTGGAAAACAACAAAATTGCTACTAAATGTTACAGGAAAGATGTGGATTCCAACAGCTTTATCCACATGTCTAGTTGCCATCTTCCTATCTGGCTTACAACTATTCCGAGGGGCCAGTTTATTGCGTATCAGACGAAACTGTACTAATATTAGAGATTATTACATTGAGACGGATCGACTAACTGATGAATTCTTGGCAAAAGGATATAATGCATCTGCATTGAATGTATCAAAGTATGAAATCGCTAACATTGATAGGGATACCACTATCTATAAGGACAGAGAAAATCCAACCCCCTTGAACATTGAGCAAGAAATATCACAAGTTCCCATTGTAACCCAATTCCATTCAAATTACATGAAATTTAAAAATATAATCAGTAAACATTGGGCTCTACTTCAGGTGACAAATGTATAGGTAACCTTTTGCCAGATCGACCAAGGCTTATATTTACGAAAGCCAAAAACCTGGGCCTTCTTCTTGCGCCTACAACAAGGCCACTGAATGTTGATGAAAATAGGCTACCGCCAGTTCCACAGGTTTCTGGTTTTTTACCCTGCAGAAAATGCTATGGTTGCTTGCATACTATGTGTAATAAAACAATTAGGTCTAGTTTTACGAATACAAGTGAAAAAATCACGTTTAACATCAAGTCTAAGATCACGTGTGAATCTAAGGGGGTCATTCATATTTTGAAGTGCCCATGTAACAAATTATATGTGGGCCGAACAAAAAGATGCCTTAAAACACGTATGAAGGAACATTTGACCAATATAAAGAAAGGGTTTTTGGGTCACCCTCTATCCCGACATTTTTTGGAAAAACACAATAAAAGCTGTACAGGTATTGACTTTTATGGCATTGAATTAGTCCCTAAAAATCGTAGAGGAGGTGACTATATCAAATGCATGTCAAGGATTGAGTCCCGATGGATTTTTACGCTTGATACACTTGCCCCAAGGGGACTTAACCAAGAAATTGAGCTCTATGCTTTTAATTCATGAAATTTATAAACACTGTTTTTGGGATTACTGTCTACTAATTATGTATATGTATATATTTTTATACATATTTCCCAAGAATTATTCTTCATAATTTATGAATTTTATTGTTCTGATTATATATATAAACAAATCTACAAATATTATAATATATTTTTGTGGGCTCAGTTTGAACATATATTGGTCAAATGGCCCACATTTTAAAGTAAGGTGACACACCTTTTTATCCATATATTTTATTTTATTTTATTAATTTTTTTTGTGCATCCATTATTATGATAGTAGGCATTATTTTAAATTAATATTAATAAAGAAAGGTTCCCAATTTCATTTTATTTTAATTTTACTACATTCCCATTCATATATTTACATTGCACTTCCCGCTAGTTTATTAATTTACACATTCTGGTTTGTTTTATTTCATTTACTATCCTACCACAACACAGTTATTAGTATTAATGCAGGTTCAGCGTTTTCTTTCAAAGCCATACTCATTACACAAAAGGGAGCCTCATTAGCATTTCTCTATATATATGGGCAATTCAGTGCAGCGAGCCTCAGCTCTGATGAAGAGGGACAGTGGTCCCTAGAAACGCGTCAGCACACTTAGCCCCTGCACTCTCACGCAAGCGCAACTAATCGGTGACGTCACCTTGCTGTTCCGCCCTCTCCCGTCGCAAACTCAGGCGCTGCTTCCGGCCGGAGCGTGCCAGGTGTTTGCCGACCTCTTCATAGCCACGTTTCCCTGCGGCGACCATCCCCGCAGCGTTCCAGACCCCCCTGCATACAGTGAGTACAACACTAAGCACTGCGCTCACTAGCTCAGCTTTACCATCTATCGGCTCCATGCGGTGATAATCCCTATAGTGGATTGGACCTGTTCATGCACAGTGAGTGTTGCGGTGTATACAACACTCACAGGCAGTCCATACATCACACTAATCATATCATTGTCATTTCAGTAAGGTCTGGAGGAGTGGTTTTTCTATTCACTGGTGTATACCTGAGCTTATCTATACCAGCGCCCATATTATATTGCTTCACATGACGGCTCTCCTTGCAGCAATTTAAATCCTTTACATATATGTGAGTATAGTGGGTATTCATTATTTCCACAAAGTTTTCTTTCAGCATCAAGAAACTAATATATAATTATCCAGTTACCCACATTCAACATTATTTATTGCAGAAAGTAGACATATGGATTGAATTTGTTTTGGGTTCATACACATCTATATGAGTATACACATTTTTCCAATGTGCCACTATTTCAACACTGAACCTTGCGATTCTACAATCAAAAAGTCGATACACCTTTAATTCTAGTCTGTCAGTAAGTACTGCCAGTGTAATCAGTATACAGTACCATAATAGATACATTCTTGTTTTTGCAAAAACTAATCACTAACGGGCTGTCACATCTCTATATATATATATACAATTTTTCAGAACACACGTGAAGAAGATGCACTTCTAAACGACTCTAAACAACTTTTTCACAGGAATTCGGCAACTTACAGTGAGTGTATTATCTTGTAATATTGTTATATTTCAATTTATTACTAATATCAGGTACTTTTTGGTTAAGCGCGGTGTTTATCTTGTTGTTATTTCACATTTTATCATTTTGGTGGGTTTACACAGAGCCCACCTTTAAACTACCAGCTGCTCTCCAAGTACCATTCCTGTTACACATTACTATACACACCGTTTTTCTTTCGCTAATTTCAAGTGTAGCGCCAGTGTCAGTCTATTTATTGGTCTACAATCCATATTTCCAGACCCCCCACTACTATGTTTTAGGCAGCCCCCAAATCTAAGAAGCATCATTGTCAGAAGCTCCCTGTCCTCCCCAACAGCTGCAGGAACCTTTCCTTGCAAACAGAAGAAGTGTAAAACATGTGCATCTATAATGACCACGGACAAGATAAAGATACCCAACTCCCATCAGGACTACAAGATCCCAGGTACTTTCAGCTGCATCACATCTAATGTGGTGTACCTAATTATATGTACTAAATGTCCAACTGGGGGTCTGTATGTGGGGGAGACCGGGCAAAAACTGAGAACAAGGATGAATTCTCATCGCCACACGATAAGAGAAAAAAGAATGGATTTACCTGTGGCAAAACACTTTTGTATGCCCGGTCATAGCATAATGGATATGGAATTACTGGTATTAAAATCTAACTTCAAATCTGAGAAAGATAGAAAGGTTTGGGAATACAAACTTATGATGACCTTTGACACTCTTAGTGCTGGAATGAACGTGTCACATGGATTCATGTCATTCTATATCAATTAAGGAATCTGCGTCTCTGACCTTCTAGGGGCATCAAAACACAACACCAGACCCCAATCAGAGGGTAATAAAACTCTCTCCTTATCTATGATCTGTTCCAATATTTATGTTCATTCCTCTGCCATAATGACAGTTCTGCTTCACGTCACTTGTCTTACCTATTGCACTATTCCTGTGTCCTCTTGTGTATATATATATATATGTGATTCTTCAGTTTTGTTTTAGTCTTTGCCTGATGAAGAGACCGGAGTAGTCTCGAAAGCTTGCAATTTGTTACCATCTTTTCAGTTAGCCATTAAAAGGTATCAACCACTGAGGACTCTCAAGTCTAAATATTTTTCTATCTACTGGCTAACACGGTACGAAGATACACATCTTTCCTATATCATGTTTGCCACATGGTTTTTTTTTGCCTTCCTCTGGATCAACATGTTAGGGCAGGTTAGGATAGGATATGGGTTGAACTAGATGGACTTAAAGTCTTCCTTCAACCTTAATAACTATGTTACTATGTTACTATGCTTCTCTCTATTGGGCTCAAGGATACTGCTCTCTTGTTCTCCTCCTATTTCTCTGATGGCTCCATTATTTTATCTTTTGCTAGCTTACTGTTGGGGTTCCTCAGGGTTCAGTTCTAGGTCCCTGCCTCTTTTCCCTATACACTGCCCTTATAGGATAAACTGTCAGTAAATTTGGTTTTCAGTACCATCTATATGCTGATGACACTCAATTATACACATCACCTCTGCATTATATAAAATATCAGTGATTGTCTTTCTGCTGTCTATAACATCATGTCCTCTCTCAATCTAAAGCTGAATCTGTAAAAAAATTAAATCCTTATGCTTCCTTCCTCTGCTAACCTTCCTAAACCCAATATAAAAATATTTAGAGTTGAGAGTCCTCAGTGGTTGATACCTTTTAATGGCTAACTGAAAAGATGGTAACAAATTGCAAGCTTTCGAGACTACTCAGGTCTCTTCAACAGGCTAGACTAATACAAAATCTGAAGAATCACATATTTATACACAACACAGCACAGAAAAAAAATGCAATAGGTAATACAAGTGACGTGAAGCAGAATAGTCACTATGGCAGAGGGATGAGCATAAATATTGGAACAGTTCATAGATAAGGAGTGTGAACATTTTATTGCCCTCTGATTGTGGTCTGGTAATGTTTTGTGATGTTCTCACAGAGTCTTTGGAGCAAATTCCTTAATTGATGTAAAACGTCATAAATCCATGTGACAGGTTCATTCCAGCATTAAGAGTGTCAAAGGTCACCATCAATTTGTATTCCCAAACTCTTCTGTGTCTCTGAGATGTGAAGTTACTTTTCAAAACAAGTAATTTCATATCCAACATTCTATGACCAGGGGAGCAAAAATGTTTTGCCACAGGTAGATCCATTCTTTTTTCTCTTATTGTGTGGCGATGAGAATTCATCCTTGTTCTCAGTTTTTGTCCGGTCTCTCCCACATACAGACCCCCAGTTGGACATTTAGTACATATAATTAGGTATACCACAAATAACCGGGTGCCTCTAGTGGTCACCTACAATCCAAATCTGGAGGTGCTAAGAGGAGCTGCACGGAAACTACAACCTTTACTACAAAAAGATGCCCGATTACAATCCATATTTCCAGACCCCCCACTACTGTGTTTTAGGCAGCCCCAAATCTAAGAAGCATCATTGTCAGAAGTTCCCTGTCTCCCCAACAGCTGCAGGAAGCTTTTCTTGCAACCAGAAGAAATGCAAAACCTGTCCATTTATAATGACCACGGTACAAGATAAAGATCCCCAACTCCCATCAGGACTACAAGATACCAGGTACTTTCAGCTGCATCACATCCAATGTGATGTACCTAATTATATATACAGTCATGGCCAAAAGTTTTGAGAATGACACAAATATTATATTTTCACATGATCTGCTGCCCTCTGGTTTTTATGTGTGTTTGACAGATGTTTTTATCACAGACAAAATATAATAATTGCAAACATATAAGTAACAAAAGCTTATATTGACAGTTAGAATGAGTTAATGCAGCAAGTCAATATTTGCAGTGTTGACCCTTCTTCTTCAGGACCTCTGCAATTCTCCCTGGCATGCTCTCAATCAACTTCTGGACCAAATCCTGACTGATAGCTGTCCATTCTTGCACAATCAATGCTTTCATTTTGTCAGAATTTTTAGGTTTTTGTTTGTCCACCTGTCTCTTGATGATTGACCACAAGTTCTCAATGGGATTACGATCTGGGGAGTTTCCAGGCCATGGACCCAAAATCTCTATGTTTTGTTCCCTGAGCCATTTAGTTATCATCTTTGCTTTATGGCAAGGTGCTCCATCATGCTGGAAAAGGCATTGTTGATAGACAAACTGCTCTTGGAGGGTTGGGAGAATTGGCTCTTGGAAGACATTCTGGTACCATTCTTTATTCATGGCTGTGTTTTTAGGCAAGACTGTGAGAGAGACGATTCCCTTGGCTGAGAAGCAACTCCACACATGAATGGTTTCAGGATGCTTAACAGTTGGCATGAGACAAGACTGGTGGTAGCGCTCACCTTGTCTTCTCCGAATGAGGCGTTTTCCTGATGTCCCAAACAATCGAAAAGGGGATTCATCAGAGAAAATAACTTTACCCCAGTCCTCAGCAGTCCACTGCCTGTACCTTTTGCAGAATATCAGTCTGTCCATGATCTTTTTTCTGGAGAGAAGTGGCTTCTTTGCTGTTGTGAATGTGCTAGAAATGAGTTCTGGGCGGATGCTCTCTCTGGTGGTTGCAGACAGTGCTGAACTATTCATTGAAGATTGTGAAGATTGGCGATCAGGTGTTACTGACTGGTCTTATATGGGGGAGGTTCCCTCCCATCAGGGTTGCCGGTGATCAATTGTTCTGGTCTCTACTTTTGTTCCTGATTCACTTTGACGCTTGCTGTTTCGTGCCTGCATCTTCTGCTATCAGATAAGACATTTTCTTCTTTTGTTTTTTTGTGCTTACTTTTTGCATTTTGTCCTGCACTTCTGTGGGGGACTGCCAGGTCCCCTCCGGGGGCTTGTGCTCCTCTCAGTTTAGTTCAGCCAGTTGTTTGTTCATTTGCCTTTTCCAGTTTTTTCAGTGGTTGCTGTTTAGTTTTGTTACACCAGAGAACTAATTTAGGTGGTAGAGGTCGTGTGATCTCAGGTGTTTTTGCAATTAGTGTGTTGGTATTTTTTTTAGGGTTTTTTTGGATTGCAGTAAGTGACCTTCCTATCCTTTTCTTTCTAGGAAGATTTGGCCCCAACGTTTGCTCAAACTGTTTTCTATCTGTGTCTGTGTTTCCTCTTGTCTAACCGCCATTACATGTTTGGGGGCTTCCTATGTTCTTTGGGGATCTGCTCCGGGGCAGATAGTTTTCCTCTTTCTATCTTTAGGTGTAGTTAGTTTCTCAGGCTGTGACGAGGCGTCTAGGACCAACGTAGGTACGCTCCACGGCTGCCTTTAGTTGTGGTGGTTAGTCAGGGTACTGCAATCCAATAGATTCCAACCTCTCTGGTGTATTGCCTTTTTGCCTGCTCTCCTCAGCTACCAAATCATAACAGTATCACCGGCCTAAAACTGATAATTTTATGGTACTCACAGAAGGGAAAAATAGTGTGAAAGAAAGAAGATTGTCAGAGTTGTCAGAGATTTTTTTTTTTCCCTCTGTATCTCTGGGTGCTGAGGAGGATTTTTTTTCTCTCAATGGAGTTTGCACAGTTGTCTGGCCGTGTGGATCAGCTTGCCACTGAAGTTCGGAGTATTGCTACCTATCTTGCAGGGTTGCCTGTTGTGGAACCTAGGATTCCCATGCCAGATTTGTTTTTAGGGGATTGAGCTAAATTTCTGAATTTCAAAAATAACTGTAAGTTGTTTTTTGCCTTAAAATCTAAGTCCTCAGGGAACACAGCACAGCAGGTTCAAATTGTCATCTCTCTCCTGCGCGGCGATCCTCAGGATTGGGCTTTTTCCCTGACACCTGGGGATCCTGTTTTGAGTAATGTTGATGCATTTTTTCAGGCTCTGGGGTTATTGTACGATGAGCCTAATGTCACTGATCAAGCTGAAAAAGCCTTGTTGGCATTAAATCAGGGGCTTGAGGATGCTGAGTTATACTGTCAGAGATTCCGAAGGTGGGCAGTCCTGACCAAATGGAATGACGATGCTTTGGCAGCCCTTTTTCGGAAGGGTCTGTCAGAGAATGTAAAGGATGTTATGGTGGGATTCCCTGTCCCCTCTGGTCTCAATGATTCTATGTCATTAGCGACTCAAATTGACAGACGTTTGTGTGAGCGTAAGGTATTCGTTGAATAGTGTTGCCTTGTGAACCAGCTTCTGAACCCATGCAGTGTGATAGAGTGGCTTCTGGGGCACAGCGTCATGAGTTTCGAAAATGCAATGGGTTATGTTTCTACTGTGGTGATGCCTCTCATGCTATTTCAGTCTGCCCTAAGCGGGGAAGACATTTTGCACGTTCAGTTGTCTTGGGTAGTGTTCAGACTAAATTTTTGTTGACTGTTACCCTGATGTGCTCCCTGTCCACATTTTCTGCTCAGGATTTTGTTGATTCGGGAGCAGCTATTAACCTGATGGATTTTGATTTTGCTAAACGTTGTGGGTTTCCCTTGATACCCTACGGAAGTCTATTCCCCTACTGGGGATCGATTCTACCCCTTTAGCTGAGAATAAACCCCAGTTCTCTACTCAGGTGATAATGAGGGTTGAACCTGATCATCAGGAGAGTTGCAAATTTTTTGGTGCTGTATAATCTGCATGACATTATTGTACTGGGTTTCCCTTGGTTAGTCTCATAATCCTGTTTTGGATTGGAAATCTGTGTCTGTAACCAGTTGGGGCTGCCAATGTGTTAATGCCAACACTCCTGTTTTTTCTGCCTCCCCCCAGGCTCAGGATGTTCCTGACTTTTTGACTGATATTTCTGATGTGTTTATCGAAAGTAAATCTGCATCCTTGCCCCCCATAGGAGCTATGACTGCGCTATTGAATTAGTGCCTGGTAGTAAATTCCCTAAAGGTCGCCTTTTAACTTGTCTGTACCTGAACATGACGCTATGCGGTCTTATATCAAGGAGTCATTGGAGAAGGGTCATATCAGACCATCCTCTTCACCCTTGGGTGCCGGTTTTTTCTTTGTGGCCAAAAAAGATGTTCATTAAGGCCGTGTATTGATTAACGTCTCTTGAACAATATCACTGTGAAATATCAATATCCGTTACCCTTGATTTCTGACCTGTTTTCCAGGACGAAAAGTGCTACTTGGTTTACCAAGCTTGACCTCAGGGGGGCGTATAACCTTATTCGCATTAAGCACGGGGATGAATGGAAGACGGCGTTTAATACCCCAGAGGGGCATTTTGAGTACCTAGTGATGCCCTTTGGGCTCACTAATGCTCCTTCCGTCTTCCAGTCCTTCATGAATGACATTTTCAGGGATTTTGTGGATAAATTTCTGATTGTTTATATTGGATGATATCTTGATTTTTTCCAATGATTGGGACTCTCATGTGAAACATGTTCGGACTGTGTTCCAGATTTTGAGAGAGAATGCTCTGTATGTGAAGGGATCAAAGTGTCTTTTTGGCGTACAGAGGATCTCATTTCTGGGATTCATTTTGTCCCCATCTGTTATTGAAATGGACCCGGTCAAGGTTCAGGCCATCTGTGATTGGGTCAAACCTACTTCATTAAAGGCTCTTCAGAGATTCTTGGGTTTTGCCAATTTTTATCGTAAATTTATTGGTAATTTCTCTGTTATTGTTAAACGATTGACTGATTTGACCAAGAAGGGTTCTGATGTGGTGAATTGGCCTTCTGAGGCAGTTTCTGCGTTTCAGGAACTTAAGCAGAGATTCACTTCTGCTCCTGTTCTACGGCAGCCTGATGTTTCTCTGCCATTTCAGGTGGAGGTTGATGCCTCTGAAATTGGGGCAGGTGCCGTTTTGTCCCAAAGAGATCCAGAGACCTCTAAAAGTAACCCTTGTGCCTTTTTCTCTCGAAAATTTTCTCCAACTGAACGTAATTATGACGTGGGTAATCGGGAGTTATTGGCCATGAAGTGGGCTTTTGAAGAGTGGAGACATTGGCTGGAGGGAGCCAAACATCAGGTGGTGGTCCTCACGGACCATAAGAATCTGGTTTATCTGGAATTCAGCCAAGCGACTTAATCCTAGACAGGCCAGGTGGGCCTTGTTTTTCACACGTTTTAATTTTGTGGTTTCCTTTCTTCCTGGCACTAAGAATGTTAAAGCGGATGCCCTCTAGAGGAGTTTCCTTGCTGACTCTCCTGAGTTATCTGATCCTACTGTTATTTTGAAAGAGGGTGTAGTTCTTTCCGCCATCTCGCCCAATTTGAGACTGGCTCTGGAAGGGTGTCAGGAGGATAAACCCGAACTCTACCCTATTGGGAAATTGTTTGTCCCAGACCGGTGGAAAAAGATTGTGATGTCTGAGATTCATTGTTCCGCATTGGCCGGTCATCCCGGAATTTTTGGTACCAGAGACTTGGTTAGTCGGTCCTTTTGGTGGCCTACTTTGTCTCGTGACGTCAGGGAATTTGTGCAGTCCTGTGGACTTGCTATCGCTCCAAGCCTTGCTCTCGCCCTAGTGGTTTGTTGATGCCATTGCCTGTGCCCAAGAGACCATGGACCCATATCTCTATGGATTTCATTTCCGATCTCCCTGTTTCTCAGAGAATGACCGTTATCTGGGTGATTTGTGATAGGTTTTCCAAAATGATACATCTTTTGCCATTACCTAAGTTTCCTTCCTCCTCCGAATTGGTGCCTTTGTTCCTTCAGCACGTGGTTCGGTTACACGGTATTCCTGAGAACATTGTGTCTGACAGAGGAGTCCAGTTTGTTTCCAGATTTTGGAGGACTTTTTGTTCTAAACTTGGTGTTCAATTGTCTTTCTCCTCAGCTTTTCATCCTCAGACCAATGGACAAACTGAGAGAACAAACCAGACATTGGAGACTTATCTGAGATGCTTTGTGTCTGCTGATCAGGATGACTGGGTCTCTTTTTTGCCTTTGGCTGAGTTTGCACTTAATAATAGGGCTAGCTCTGCAACCTTGATGTCTCCATTTTTCTGCAATTTTGGGTTTCACCCTCGATTTTCTTCAGGACAGACGGAGGCTTCTGTCTGTCCAGGTGTTGACTCTGTTGTGGAGCGTATGCAGCAGATTTGGGACCAGGTAGTGGAGAGGTTGTCCCTCTCTCAGGAGAGGGCCCAGCGGTTTGCCAACCGACATAGGACTGATGGTCCTCGGTTTGAAGTGGGGGACTTGGTCTGGTTGTCCTCAAGAAATATCCCTATGAGAGTTGCATCTCCTAAGTTTAAGCCTAGGTTCATTGGACCTTATAAGATCATGGAGATTCTTAATCCTGTTTCCTTTGTTTACTTCTTCCAGGGACATTTAAGATCCATAACGTGTTCCACAAGTCCTTATTGAAGAGGTTTGTCGAGCCAGTGGTTCCTATGGCTGTGACTCCTGACCCTGTTTTGGTTGAGGGCAATCTGGAGTATGTGGTTGAGAAAATATTGGATTCTCATTTTTCTAGACGGAAACTCCAGTATTTGGTTAAGTGGAGAGGTTATGGTCAGGAGGACAATTCTTGGGTGTTTGCTTCGGACATCCATGCTAGAAGACTTATCCGTGCGTATCACAGAGCTCATCCTGACCGACCTGGTTGCCCAAATGAGGGTTCGGTGACCCCTCCTCAAGGGGGGGTACTGTTGTGAATGTGCTAGAAATGAGTTCTGGGTGGAGGCTCCCTCTGGTGGTTGCAGACAGTGCTGAACTATTCAATAAAGATTGTGAAGATTGGCGATCAGGTGTTACTGACTGGTCTTATATGGGGGAGGTTCCCTCCCATCAGGGTTGCCGGTGATCAATTGTTCTGGTCTCTACTTTTGTTCCTGGTTCACTTTGAAGCTTGCTGTTTCGTGCCTGCATCTTCTGCTATCAGATAAGACATTTTCTTCTTTTGTTTTTTGTGCTTGCTTTTTGCATTTTGTCCTGCACTTCTGTGGGGGTCTGTCAGGTCCCCTCCGGGGGCTTGTGCTCCTCTCAGTTTAGTTCAGCCAGTTGTTTGTTCATTTGCCTTTTCCAGTTTTTTCAGTGGTTGCTGTTTAGTTTTGTTACACCAAAGAACTAATTTAGGTGGTAGAGGTCGTGTGATCTCAGGTGTTTTTGCAATTAGTGTGTTGGTATTTTTTTAGGGTTTTTTTGGATTGCAGTAAGTGACCTTCCTATCCTTTTCTTTCTAGGAAGATTGGGCCCCAACGTTTGCTCAAACTGTTTTCTCTCTTTGTTGTGTTTCCTCTTGTCTAACCGCCATTACATGTTTGGGGGCTTCCTATGTTCTTTGGGGATCTGCTCCGGGGCAGATAGTTTTCCTCTTTCTATCTTTAGGTGTAGTTAGTTTCTCAGGCTGTGACGAGGCGTCTAGGACCAACGTAGGTACGCTCCACGGCTGCCTTTAGTTGTGGTGGTTAGTCAGGGTACTGCAATCCAGTAGATTCCAACCTCTCTGGTGTATTGCCGTTTTTGCTTGCTCTTCTCAACTACCAAATCATAACACACATGAGGAGAGTTGGAGGAGTTATCTGTGACTGTTGTTTGGTTTGTATGTTTGTATGTGGTAACTCCTTATCCTTCTCTATTTTGGTTTATTCCCCTCCCTCCACACTCTGGTGCATTCCTCTGTTATGTGTAAGTGAATATTTGTATGCCTGAAGTTTTCTGTTAACCCTTGTCTGTGTTGCCTTGTTTGTCAGGTTGGTATACTACAGGACACAGTAGCGCCCCCTCTTCCCTGAGTGGGGGGAAGAGAACAGATGGAGGGCTAACTAAGGCAAGGCCAAGGCCCCAGGATCTTATCCCGGTTAGTAGGGCGAACTAGGGCGCACAGTAGTGTTAGGGACAGGAAAGGAGCCCCTGTTGTGACACAGACTAAGGGACCTTTTTAAATGCTTAGGAAGCCTTTGCAGTTGTTTTTTGTTAATTTTAATTTACTGAGACAAGCAAAAGGTCATTGCTACAGAAGCTGGCTGTTCACAGAGTGCTATATCCAAGCATAGCAATGGAAAGTTGAGTGGAAGGAAAAAGTGTGGTAGAAAAAGGTGCACAAGCAACCTGGATAACCGCAGCCTTGAAAGGATTGTTAAGAAAAGGCCATTCAATAATTTGGGGGAGATTCACAAGGAGTGGACTGCAGCTGGAGTCACTGCTTCAAGAGCCACCACACACAGATGTATCCAGAACATGGGTTACAAGTGTCACATTCCTTGTGTCAAGCCACTCATGACTAATAGACAACGCCAGAAGCGTCTTACTAGGCCAAGGAGAAAAACAACTGGACTGTTGCTCAGTGGTCCATTGCGTTATCAGATGAAAGTAAATTTTGCAATTCATTTGAAAAATATTCATAATTGAGAGTGCTCAGTGGTTGATACCTTTTAATGGCTATCTGAAAAGATGGTAACAAATTGCAAGCTTTCGAGACTACTCAGGTCTCTTCATCAGGCATTGACTAATACAAAATCTGAAGAATCACATATTTATGCACAACACAGCACAGAAACAATACAATAGATAAGACAAGTGACGTGAAGCAGAACTGTCATGGTAGAGTGATAAACAGTTATGGCCATAAATATTGGAACAGTTCATAGATAAGGAGTGAAAGTTTTATTGTCCTCTGATTAGGGTCTGGTGATGTGTTGTGATGCCCCTACAAGGTCTTAGGAGCAAAGTTTCAAGTGTGGGAATGTCGGACACTATGCCCGAGGGTGTGCGAGATGGGGGCGGCCTCTAACTAGGCAGCCGTTAAGCTATTGCGCTCCATGGCTGGGAGGTGCTGCCAAGAGCCTAAGAGACCAAGGAGGAGAGAAGTCAGTCCGTAAAGTTTAAATTCTACGAATCCCCTCGCATGGGTTAAAATGAATGGTCGAGCCGTTCGCTGCCTAGTCGATACCGGGTCGCAGATGACCATCATGTCAGAAATGTACTTTAGATGTCATTTCTCTGAGGTGACGTGGCAGGAGTGAGGACCAGTAATCAAGCTGAATCAGCCAATCAGTTGCCCATCCCGGTCACAGGGGTGGTCAGGATGCAGATTAAAGTGTGCAGCAAAGATAGTGCTGGTCGCTGGAGAAACTGGCAATGGATCCGCAGTGACTCTGGGGATGAATGTGCTGAAAGAACTCAGAACTCTCCAGATCAGCGAGCCGTCAGATGCTTTTCTGGCTCGATGGAGCCTACAAACCCCCCAGAGAAAGGTGTTTCAGCAATTGATATGGGTTGGCCTGGCCCAGGAAACGTCGAGCGAAGGGAGAGTTCTAGGAAAAGTGATAGTCGTTGCATCTGCTAAACTCATTCTACTGCCTGGTCAGACTGTGCTCACGTTGCCCGTACAAGCTTGTACACATCTCAAAGGGGTGGATATACAGATAGAACCAACCTTAATGGGTTAGATACCCTCGGGACTCCTCATTGCTCGGACATTAGCCACAGTCCATGATAGTAACGTTATGGTGCGGTGCGTCAACCTGGGAGAAGAAGACCTCACCCTCTTGCCTAAAAGTGAAGTGGCTCAGTTGCTGGGAATGCCAGAAGAGCTGGTGCAGCCGGAGACCGTACAGCTGTCAGCCATACAAGGGGACCTCTAGACCCTAGCCGTCACAACAACACCGGAGCATCCGCCTGGAAGCATGAAGGAGGGTCATCGAATTTTGGGATAGATGCAGGCTGAACTGATGGGACTTTCCCCGTCACAGGTGCAACAGGTGGAAGCGGTACTGAAACGTTACCAGGAGGTCTTCGTTTGCCATGAAGATGACTTTGGGTGCACCACGGCTATAACCCATGAAATTCCAACAGGAAGTGCTGCCCCAGTTCGGGAGAGATATCGACAGATACTGCCTCAGACGTACAAGGAAGTAAAAGAGATGCTGGCCCACATGCTGCAGAGTGGAGTCATAAGGGAGAGTCAGAGCCCGTGGGCAGCTCCCATTATTTTAGTCCGGAAAAAGGACGGGACCCTGCGCTTTTTTGTCAATTACAGACGACTGAAAGGTTGTATGGTGCGGGACTCCTATCCATTGCCTCGAATCGAGGAGTCGTTATCTGCCTTAGGAAAAGCAAAGTATTTTTTGTCCCTGTTTCTGGCCAGCGGATAATGGCAGGTGCCCATGGCTGAACACAATCGGCTGAAGATAGCATTCATACTGCCCATGGGATTGTTTGAATTTAATCAGATGCCCTTCGGCCTGACTAACGCTCCTGGGACATTTCAGCGATTGATGGAAAGATGCTTGGGCGATCTGAACTTCGAAGCAACACTCATCTATCTGGATGATATCATTGTCTATGCATCCATTTTTGAAGAACTCATCCGGCGGCTCGAGCAAGTGTTGAGTCGACTACAGAAACACGGCCTGAAAGCGAAGCCCTAAAAATTTCACCTTTTCCATAAACAAATCGAGTACCTGGGTCACTTCGTATCTGCTGAAGGGGTGAGACCTGCACATGAGAAGATAGCGGTGGTATAGGACTGACCCACCCTGACGACAGTGAAAGATGCCTTTCTGGGGCTTACTGGGTACTACCGAAGGTTCGTGAAGAATTTTACCCGCATCGCTAATCTGCTGCTGTGCTGGAGCTACTAAAGGGAGTGCAGTCTGGTTATAAAAAAAATCGGACTATCCAATGGGGTGGTATCCAGGAAAAGGCCTTCAGAGCCTTGAAGATGGTCTTAACTGAGGCCCCGATACTTGCTTATGCAGATTTCTCACAGCCCTTCATTCTTCACACCGATGGAAGTCTACATGGTCTGGAGGCCGTGCTATCACAAATGCAGGAAGGGAAGGAATGAGTGATTGCCTATGCGAGCCGGTCTCTTCACGACTCGGAATGGAACCCGAACAATTACAGCTCCTTCGAGTTGGAATTGCTGGCGTTAGTGTGGGAGACGACTGAAAAGTTAGCAGAATACTTGTCGGGGTCTAAAGTCACCGATAACAATCCCCTAGCCCACCTGGAAAATGCAAAATTGGGGGCCTTGGAACAATAATGGGTGGCCCGCATGGCGAAGTATCGGTACAAGATCGCGTATCGGGCCGGAGCCAAGAACATGCATGCTGATGCTCTGTCGAGAGTGACACATGAGCAGACTGGACACAACCGAGATGAAGAATTAGAGGCAGAAGAGATTCCTGGTTTTTGGGACCTCAATAAGTCGTTGGTGGCGACACAGGGACACATCGGAGAGGCATCTGGAGAACATGTGCTGGGATGACCTAGGGATAACTGGGTGCAACTCCAGCAAGAAGATAAGGAACTTGCCCAGTTAAGACAGTGGGTGGCTCTGAAGCGACTTCCCAACTGGCACGAGAGAGTCGCTCTGTCCCTGGGGGCTCTGCAGATTCTGAGACAGTGGGAGAGACTCCAGTTGAAGAGTGCAGTTGGTGTGGGAGTGTGGAGTTGGGGGTCACCTGGCAAGTTGTGCTCCCAGAGAAGTTTATCCGTGTAGTGTCTACAGAGGCCCATCTGAGAGGGGCTTACTTTGGTCCAGAGAAGACGTTCCAGTGGTTACAGAAGCTGGCATATTCCCCCCCGATTGAAGACTGTAGTAGAGGAGGCCTGTCTTCAATGTCGGAGCTCTGAACTAGTCAAACCTCCGGAGCAGAGAACCCCGACGCAGACCATCGTGACTTTTGCCCCTTAGAGTTATTGATAATTGATTACTTAACCGTGGGCCCAGCTCATCTCAGGTATGAACAATGTCTGGTGATGACTGACAACTTTACTAAGTTCGCTGTGGTGACTCCAACTCGGGATCAGACTACTGAATCAGCTGCACAGGCCATTTGCCGAGACTTCATCCGGGTGTATGGTTGTCCGAAGAGGATCAATTCTGACCAAGGCACTTGCTTCCGAGGTCAAGTGACGGAGGAGTTGCGTCGTCTCTACTGGATTGAGAAGTCAAGGACGACGCTCTATCATCCTCAGGGAAATGGAGCCTGTGAATGCTTCAATCGGACGCTAATTCAGATGCTCTGAACATTGGAGGTAGATCGGAAAATACGGTGGCCTGAGTACGTGGCTGAATTGGTCTGGGTGTACAACACTTGAGTGCACAGTACAACAGGATATACTCTGCTGTTCGGGCAAAAAGGACGGAAAATTACAGAGCTGGAATTGGATCCGGAAGAAGACTACCTTCGGACGGTGGTGTCTTCCTGGGTCTGAGAACATGGACATCGGCTGCAGACTCTTCAGCGGCTGGTGCAGACTAAGTTCCGAAAACTCCAACACCATGAAATGATGCCTATTTGAGGGATAGCTCTAAAGGCAGGATATCAAGTGTTGATTCGAGACAAGCATCCCCGGGTAAGTTGGAGTATCGATGGGAAAAAACGCTGAGTTGGGTCTGATGGGTCAGTGTATAAAGTTCTACCCGAATGGGAAGAAGGGAGCGTACCCGAATAGTCTATCGCAGCATGTTTCGTCCTTGCTTGTCACAGGGTCCTGAAGAAGGTCAGAGTGACAGACACCACCAAAACGCTCACCCCAACAGTTCTCGACTGTGATGAGGAAGAGACACTCGCCTCGTTCTCAGACATGGATAGTCCGCCGTCCGCCAGTCACAGGGAAGTGCGCAGGCCTGAAACCCCAGAGACAGCCAATTCATCGGATCAAGATATGCTACCTTTCAACCTGAACTAGCCGTACGGAGGGGATGACAGCTGGAATACCTCCCACTCGTTATGAACAAGATCAGTTTATTTGGCAACAAATTATTCTAGAAATGGAAGAGTGAGAAAGTTTGATGAAGGAACTCTCGCCTGGGGAATGGCAAGGTAAAGGAGGGCAAGAGTGTAAGGAGGAAGACCGGGCTGTGGGAACCTGCCTCATGCCGGGTCCGGAACTGTCGAGGCTGCGTCCAGTGTTGCCGTAGGGAAAGAATGGGGAACTGGACAGCTCCCATGACCCGGGGAGAGGGGGCAAGGCTAAGCCAGACAGTGAGCAGCAAATGCGGGAAAGAGCTCTCAGTTTCCAGCCAGCAGTGAGAGTGGAGGCTGGTGTGCTGCGTGCTCTTCAGCGAGAGAGGTAGTGCAGAGTCGTGCCCTGGCAGAACTTGTGCAAACGCTCCAGTGAGCCAGTGTGTGTGTGTGCAGAGCGCCATGCGCTCGGTTAAGCAAGTGCAGTGCTCGCGCAGAGGTGTGGGTGCCAGGTGCAGGACCCTGGGGTGTGTTCTTTATTGCTGATAGACGCACAGCAGCACACATTTTGGACAGAGACTCCTGCAGCGCTGCCCACTTCTTCTGCACAGATTTATGGACTAGGGGCTCAGCAGGCAAAACTGGTGGCCGCCCGTTACCACCAGAAGCTGGACCATGATTTTTTTTACTTCGTTTGAGGACACCACGCCGGCCGTTGCCGGTACTCCAGCTCCCATCAGACTGTATGTGGATGAGGACCAGAGAAGACTACAATAAGTGCCATTTAAATGTCAGACTGTCGCGTCAACCCTTTACTTCCCTTGTTGATTGTTTAATGTTTACTAACTCCCTGCGAGGAGACCATTGTTATCCTTTTGTTAAAAATTAAATACTATTGTTATAAAGCATTGTTCTGCAATCCCTGCATTACTGCATTCCCACACCTGCTTACACATGTACAACAGCTACCTACAGGACACCACAATTCCAACTGCAACTACTTAACTTTAGCACGCAGCACAGGATGACATATATCCAATAGCAACAATGAACTCCTATTCAGCACAGCGTCTCCTAAGAGCAAGGAAGCAGAGCTTTCACTGGCCAGGTTTTCTAGGACCAGATATAAATGGAAGATCTGCAATACACAATACGCAGTGATCATCACCCCCAGATCTCCTAGGTCGGCGTGACACACTCGTGATAAATATTAGCTGCAGCACTGACAATAGCATGGAAGTCAGTCAGTGAGCAAAGTGGATCTGCCAATGTAAACAAATGGAAAGCTCAGCCAAGATCTGCTAAGCTCACTGATTGGCAGCCGCGCTCTCGATGTGATGTCAGCATTGAGGCCAATACCAGACACCAGATATAGCACCAGAGACTCAGGAGTGGATGGATGATGGATGATGAGAAAAGAGTGGGGGTTTTTATGACAAATTGCAACCAGCAGCGAAGATTTTCTGAAAGGGGACAACCCTTTTAAGATAGAGTGATACGCAGTTTTCTCTGAAGACTGTGTACTTCATGTTACATCATGCAGCAATTTGCCTGAATTGTGTGATAAAGCAGAACACAAGTGTTTTCCCTGAGGATTAGCCTGCTATCTGGCAAATTATAATATTGAAGAATTCTATCCCCAGGAGAGAATGTGCGAGCAACCTGGGCTCATTTCAATCAACTCTCTTGCTCCCTGTTTTGCTTGTTTCAGTTATTGCAGATGGTTTCCTGAGCAAGTCGCAGAGGGGAACTATAATGTTTTCTGTAAATACTTCCCAGAATGATGGCGAAGCATATGAGTAAGATAAAGTTCCTAGGCTCTGTGCATAAGCTATAACTGGGTTCATCAGGCATCACCATATTCATAGCGCCATGGGGTAAAACTGTATAATCTGCAAACACAATAATAATATCAAGCAATCTGTTTCCATTGTACAGTCATTGTCAAAAGTTTTGAGAATGACACAAATATTATATTTTCACATGATCTGCTGCCCTCTGGTTTTTATGTGTGTTTGACAGATGTTTTTATCACAGACAGAAATATAATAATTGCAAACATATGAGTAACAAAAGCTTATATTGACAGATAGAATGAGTTAATGCAGCAAGTCAATATTTGCAGGGTTGACCCTTCTTCTTCAGGACCTCTGCAATTCTCCCTGGCATGCTCTCAATCAACTTCTGGACCAAATCCTGACTGATAGCAGTCCATTCTTGCACAATCAATGCTTTCATTTTGTCAGAATTTTTAGGTTTTTGTTTGTCCACCCGTCTCTTGATGATTTACCACAAGTTCTCAATGGGATTAAGATCTGGGGAGTTTCCAGGCCATGGACCCAAAATCTCTATGTTTTGTTCCTTGAGCCATTTAGTTATCATCTTTGCTTTATGGCAAGGTGCTCCATCATGCTTGAAAAGGCATTGTTGATAGCCAAACTGTTTTGGAGGGTTGGGAGAAGTTGCTCTTGGAGGACATTCTGGTACCATTCTTTATTCATGGCTGTGTTTTTAGGCAAGACTGTGAGAGAGCCGATTCCCTTGGCTGAGAAGCAACCCCACACATGAATGGTTTCAGGATGCTTTACAGTTGGCATGAGACAAGACTGGTGGTAGCGCTCATCTTGTCTTCTCCGAGTGAGGCGTTTTCCTGATGTCCCAAACAATCGAAAAGGGGATTCATCAGAGAAAATAACTTTACCCCAGTCCTCAGCAGTCCACTGCCTGTACCTTTTGCAGAATATCAGTCTGTCCATGATGTTTTTCTGGAGAGAAGTGGCTTCTTTGCTGCCCTCCTTGAGACCAGGCCTTGCTCCAAGAGTCTCCGCCTCACAGTGCGTGCAGATGCACTCGCAAATGCCTGCTGCCATTCCTGAGCAAGCTCTGCACTGCTGGTAGCCCGATCCCGCAGCTGAAACACTTTTAAGAGATGGTCCTGGCGCTTGCTGGTCTTTCTTGGGCGCCCTGAAGCCTTTTTGGCAACAATGGAACCTCTCTCCTTGAAGTTCTTGATGATGCGATAGATTGTTGACTGAGGTGCAATCTTTCTAGCTGCGATACTCTTCCCTGTTAGGCCATTTTTGTGCATTGCAATGATGACTGCACGTGTTTCTTTAGAGATAACCGTTGTTAACAGAAGAGAAACAATGATGCCAAGCACCAGCCTCCTTTCAAAGTGTCCAGTGGTGTCATTCTTACTTAATCATGACAGATTGATCTCCAGCCATGTCCTCATCAACACGCACACCTGTGTTAATAGAGCAATCACTGAAAAGAGGTTAGCTGGTCCTTTTAAGGCAGGGCTGCAATGATGTTGAAATGTATTTGGGGATAAAGTTCATTTTCTAGCCAAATATTGACTTTGCAAGTAATTGCTGTTAAGCTGATCACTCTTTATAACATTCTGGAGTATATGCAAATTGCCATTAGAAAAAGTGAAGCAGTAGACTTTGTAAAAATTAATATTTGTGTCATTCTCAAAACTTTTGGCCATGACTGTAATCTATCTTGGTATGGTAGATTTATTGATGATATGGTATTCATATGGCAAGAGGATGAATCTGCCATACCAGGATTTATTACATTTTTGAATGATAATTCATTTAATTTGCGCTTTACTCTTTCCGATAGTTCTAAAACTTTGGTGTTCTTAGAGTTGATTCTTACAGTCATTCCAGGTGAAATTGCATCCACTGCTATCCATCACAAACAGTCTGCAGGTAATTCTATCATGCATTTTTCCAGCAGTCAACCGCAGCATGTAGCTAAGGCTATACCAGTATGTGAATTCACAAGGATTGTCAGAAATTGTTCAGATCCCGGAGTGGTTGAAAATGAAATAATATCAACCTCATAAAGATTAAAACAACGGGGTTATCCCCAATGGATATTAGACAGGGGTAAGAAAATAATCTGACAAAAAACAAACTGATTTATTTGTGTCCTAAAACAAAAGCAAAAAATGATTTTCTGAAAAGTAAACCTGTTATTTCGCTGCAATATAGTGCACAATTTTCAAAAATAAAAAAATTGTTTAATAAACATCTAGCAATACTTTTTGAAGATGAGACATTAGCATGCTTTTTAAAAAAAGGCTGCAATGTTGTAGCAAAAAAAGGCACCATCATTAGGTAATTCACTTTCTCCATCATTTTTTTCTGATCCACAAGCAATAATAAGCACTTGGTTGCAGTGAATAGAGAATTTTAAATGTGGTTCACAAAGATGTCGTTAGTGACTAGCGGTGAAGTCACTGATGTTGCATTCCCAGCCAGGCTGAACTGCGGTGACCTCGGTGAGATCCCAGCTAGCACTGTGAGAAAAACTCTAACGCTGCTAGCGGGGATCTCACCAGAGTCACCACAGTTCAGTCCGGCTGGGAACGAAGTCTCAGTGACCAGACGTAACCTCGATCACGTCACGCCCAGTAACTGAGCCCACACTCGTAACCGCTCAGTCACCCACCAGTGGTTCTTAGCCTGGATGGTGGCATCTTGACACCTTACAGGTTGAAAACTGTTGATCCCCCAGACATGGATTACAGCGTGGGAAAGAATGACGGACACGTATGGTATATTGTTGTTTAATTTTAATAATGTGAGCTTATCCACGTTGTCTCTGATCACACTCATAAGGAGGGTGTTAAACTAGAAGAAGAGGGGTCGGGAAGAAAAACGTTAGACACGAACATGAAGCCAGAAAATATGCTGATGAAGGATATGAGGTACGGCAAAGAAGACCCAAGACAACATACTCGGAAGGGAGGTAAGAAAATTTCTAAAACAATCCACAAGGAGGAGATTGGAACAAAACAAAATCCTCTAAACTGCATGCTCACAAACGCCAGAAGCCTGACAAACAAGATGGAAGAACTAGAAGCAGAAATATCTACAGGTAACTATGACATAGTGGGAATAACCGAGATATAGTTAGATGAAAGCTATGACTGGGCAGTTAACTTACAGGGTTACAGTCTGTTTATAAAGGATCGTAAAAATCGGAGAGGAGGAGGAGTTTATGTAAAGTTTTGTCTAAAGTCCACTTTAAGGGAGGATATTAGCCAAGGGAATGAGGATGTTGAGTCCATATGGGTTGAAATTTGAAATACATGGTGGGAAAAATAGTAACAAAATTCTCATTGGGGTCTGTTTCAAACCCCCAAATATAACAGAAATCATGGAAAGTCTACTACTAAGGCAGATAGATGAAGCTGCAACCCACAATGAGGTCCTTGTTATGGGGGACTTTAACTACCCGGATATTAACTGGGAAACAGAGACAGGATTCTGCTAATAACCAAGAAAAATGATCTTTCACAATTTTTGCATAATCCAAACAGAGGAGCAGCACTTTTAGACCTAATACTATCTAATAGACCTGACAGAATAACAAATCTGCAGGTCGTTGGGCATCTAGGAAATAGCAACCACAATATTGTACAGTTTCAATTGTCTTTCGCTAGGGGAACTTGTCAGGGAGTCACAAAACACTGAACTTTAGGAAGGCAAAGTTTGACCAGCTAAGGCTACTTTCACACATCAGTTTTTTTGTGTCAGGCGCCTTTTTTTTGAACACCGGATGTGGTGAACGGACATGCCGGATCCAGTGTTTTTAACATTGACTAAATATAGCGTCGGATCGCGCCGCATGTACCTGCATTTCGTATGTTTTCTGCCGGATCCGGTGTCTGGTTTATTTCCGGCTTCTAGGAAAAACATCTACTGTAATGTTTTTTGTCTCCGGCCAAAAAGCCGGAAGGGCCGGATCCGGCGCTTCCGGCCTTGGTCTACAATGAAAGTCTATGAGCGCCGCATTGCGCCGCATCCGGCAAAAACCTGATCCGGTGGCCTGATCCGTTTTTTTGTCTGAGAATGTTAATTAGCCCAGCCAGAAGCAAACATATATATACCACGCCAGTGGGACACTCTGCCACATGCCATGCAAGCATCAAGAGAGAGCCATCAGCAAATTTTCCAGGATTTTGACCAAGCAACACCAGCATCCATCCAAATGGAGTCCGGGGACCACCGAGATGTTGGCGCAGAGGAGACGGGAGCAAACGGCAGACGGTAAATATCACCCACCCCATGATACTATGCATGTATTTTATGTGTTTGCATTGTTGTATACTTTGTGGGTTGTGCTTTAAGACAATGTGGTTATTGCTATCTTCTGTTTTGGCGTACTTGTACACTTTGTGGGTTGTGCTTTAATACAATTTGGTTATTGCTATATTCTGTTTTGGCGTACTTGTATACTATGTGGGTAGTGCTTAATACAATGTGGTTATTGCTATATAATGTGTTTGCTTTGTTGTATACTTTGTGGTAGTGCTTTAATACAATGTGTTTATTGCTATATTCTGTTTTGGCAAAATTGTATACTATGTGTAGTGTTTAATACAATGTGGTTATTGCTATAATCAGTTTTGGCGAACTTGTATACTATGTGAGTAGTGCTTAATACAATGTGTTTATTGCTATATTCTGTTTTGGCAAACTTGTATACTATGTGTAGTGTTTAATACAAAGTGGTTATTGCTATATTCTGTTTTGGTGAACTTGTATACTATGTGTAGTGTTTAATACAATGTGGTATTGCTATATTCTGTTTTGGTGAACTTGTATACTATGTGTAGTGTTTAATACAATGTGGTTATTGCTATATTCTGTTTTGGCGTACTTGTATACTATGTGGCTAGTGCTTAATACTATGCGTGTATTGCTATATACTGTGTTGGCATAGTAGTATACAATGTGGGTAGTGCTATATACTGGTTCCAAAATAAACTCCGGCACACAAACAGATGATGATGTGTCAAAAAAAGGTCAGTCTTTATTTCAGACAATTACAGCTCATTTGATGAAAAATCCGGGAAATATTCATGAATACATAGTACATGATCATAGGTACATTATTTCTTTCAACGTTTCGGCATAGTATGCCTTTTTCAAGAAGTACCTTTTTTGGAAAAAATACAAAAAATTCAAGAAAAATGTAAGACAAAATAATAACTTATATATATATATAACAAAAGAGTTCAACATATATCCATGTATGTGAATCTAGGAATGAGCCATAAAATGAAGTATGTACCTTAGTACATACAATTGGAGCACAAAATACACAATATATTGCAATTTAATGATAACAAGGAAAGACAGAAAAAACCGTAACAACGCAATTTATATGTACATAGGATGAGACAATGAGAACTGATGTAAACTAAGGAAAAAAGAAATCAAGGCATATATATACACACACACACATAGTCATGTAGCTATATATGTGCAAACAGGGATCGGATATACAAAGATAGTCAAATGGAAAAGCAACCCATATATACATCTAAATGCAGCTCAAGATATGACGCCAGTAATCCAGCTATAGCGGGAATATTTGTAAGAGAGCAGGTGCCTACGTGAACTAATGAGCTCAAATGCGATTGAATATATCTATGTCGTACATATTCCTGTGATGGAGAGCGTTAAACATCATATATAGTAGTCTGCAATAGGATGCTGCATAGATGAATGCTGAAAACAAGAGAAACCTCTGAAAAAGGATTCAGAGACTAAATGCCAACAAACGAAAAACATACCTTATAAGAACCAAATAAGAACAGCATCCGGCGGCTTGTGATGTGGTAGTGAGCTGATATACTATGGCTAGCGTGCTTTTTATGCAAGTGTCCGAGAGACGCCGTACCGGAGAACTTCCGGGTTGGGCTAGAAAGGTGAAGTGGGTAGTGCGCATGTGCAGGGAACCGAACAATACCGAAGGAGAGCCGAACAAAGTCGAGTTTGGAGAGATGGAATGCGCATGTCCAGGACAGAATCAGGGCATAGGATCGGTGCCGACATGCTGCAACAAGCAGAGACAAATGGTTAATCATAAAAAATAAGAAAATAATAAGGACGGAATAAATGTAAATGACAGCTCAACATATGGGGTATAGACAACCCTGTTTAAACAGCAATAATAATGCAAATAATAATTTTAAAAAAAGGAAATATATATTATAATAATATAGTGTTACATAACAATAAACTAAAGTGGTCTATCATGTATATATGTATACTTATTATATACTCAATTAAAGACCCATGTATCAAGGAATAATCTGCAGCAGTAAAACTGCTAAAAAATAAGTATTCATATGGACCAGAATGTCATGTACAACGGGCACAGACAGATTACGGGGTCAAGACTAATTAATCAAAAATTGACAGGTCGCAAAAGGGATATTTGAGAATGTATCCATCAGTAAGAAAGCTCGTATTCTCTGTTGAGAGAATATGCAGCATACCTATTGCAGACTACTATATATGATGTTTAACGCTCTCCATTACAGGAATATGTACGATATAGATATATTCAATCGCATTTGAGCTCATTAGTTCACGTAGGCACCTGCTCTCTTACAAATATTCCCGCTATAGCTGGATTACTGGCGTCATATCTTGAGCTGCATTTAGATGTATATATGGGTTGCTTTTCCATTTGACTATCTTTGTATATCCGATCCCTGTTTGCACATATATAGCTACATGACTATGTGTGTGTGTGTATATATATGCCTTGATTTCTTTTTTCCTTAGTTTACATCAGTTCTCATTGTCTCATCCTATGTACATATAAATTGCGTTGTTACGGTTTTTTCTGTCTTTCCTTGTTATCATTAAATTGCAATATATTGTGTATTTTGTGCTCCAATTGTATGTACTAAGGTACATACTTCATTTTATGGCTCATTCCTAGATTCACATACATGGATATATGTTGAACTCTTTTGTTATATATATATATATATATAAGTTATTATTTTTTCTTGAATTTTTTGTATTTTTTCCAAAAAAGGTACTTCTTGAAAAAGGCATACTATGCCGAAACGTTGAAAGAAATAATGTACCTATGATCATGTACTTGTATTCATGAATATTTCCCGGATTTTTCATCAAATGAGCTGTAATTGTCTGAAATAAAGACTGACCTTTTTTTGACACATCATCATCTGTTTGTGTGCCGGAGTTTATTTTGGAACCATTAGTCACTTTTCTCCTGAGCACCGTCATACCAAGCGAGCATCCCCTCTATTTCTCTTATTATTAGTGCTATATACTGTTTTGGCATCAATGTATACAGTACTATGTGTGTATTGCTATATACTGTGTTGGCATAGTAGTATACAATGTGGGTAGTGCTATATACTGTTTTGGCATCGATGTATAATATGCGTGTATTGCTATATACTTTGTTGGCATAGTAGTATACAATGTGGGTAGTGCTATATACTGTTTTGGCATCGATGTATACTATACGTGTATTGCTATATACTTTGTTGGCATAGTAGTATACAACGTGGGTAGTGCTATATACTGTTTTGGCATCGATGTATACTATGCGTGTATTGCTATATACTTTGTAGGCATAGTAGCATACAATGTGGGTAGTGCTATATACTGTTTTGGCATCGATGTATACTATGCGTGTATTGCTATATACTTTGTTGGCATAGTAGTATACAATGTGGGTAGTGCTATATACTGTTTTGGCATCGATGTATACTATACGTGTATTGCTATATACTTTGTTGGCATAGTAGTATACAATGTGGGTAGTGCTATATACTGTTTTGGCATCGATGTATACTATGCGTGTATTGCTATATACTTTGTAGGCATAGTAGCATACAATGTGGGTAGTGCTATATACTGTTTTGGCATCGATGTATACTATGCGTGTATTGACTATATACTTTGTTGGTATAGTAGTATACAATGTGGGTAGTGCTATATACTGTTTTGGCATCGATGTATACTATGCGTGTATTGCTATATACTTTGTTGGCATAGTAGTATACAATGTGGGTAGTGCTATATACTGTTTTGGCATCGATGTTTACTATGCGTGTATTGCTATATACTTTGTTGGCATAGTAGTATACAATGTGGGTAGTGCTATATACTGTTTTGGCATCGATGTATACTATGCGTGTATTACTATATACTTTGTTGGCATAGTAGTATACAATGTGGGTAGTGCTATATACTGTTTTGGCATTGATGTATACTATGCGTGTATTGCTATATACTTTGTTGGCATAGTAGTATACAATGTGGGTAGTGCTATATACTGTTTTGGCATCGATGTATACTATGCGTGTATTGCTATATACTTTGTTGACATAGTAGTATACAATGTGGGTAGTGCTATATACTGTTTTGGCATCGATGTATACTATGCGTGTATTGCTATATACTTTGTTGGCATAGTAGTATACAATGTGGGTAGTGCTATATACTGTTTTGGCATCGATGTATACTATGCGTGTATTGCTATATACTTTGTTGGCATAGTAGTATACAATGTGGGTAGTGCTATATACTGTTTTGGCATCGATGTATACTATGCGTGTATTCCTATATACTGTGTTGGCATAGTAGTATACAATGTGGGTAGTGCTATATACTGTTTGCATCGATTTATACTATGCGTGTATTGCTATATACTGTGTTGGCATAGTTGTATATTATGGTTATTGATATATACAGTGTTGCCTTTTTTGTCTATTATGTTGGTATTGCTGTATGCTATGAGGGTAGTGCTATACTGTGAAAATATCGTAATTAATCCTGAATTCAGCAAAAATATTTGATTGGATCGATGTATCATGTATATGATGATTGTGTCCATGTATTAATTGGAATTTTTTTTCTATTTTTTCCACAGCAGAGGACATCATCGGAGGCAAGAGGCTGAGACTTCACCACCACCAGATGACAGTCAAGCAGGAGATCAGCAGCGTGACATTGCATCATACATCAGGCGGTAAATATCTCACACCCCAAAACCACAATCGGAACTTTTGTCTTTCAGCACGGGACATGATTGAATTCATGTATTAATTGCAATTTTTTTCTATTTATTCCACAGCAGAGGACATCATCGGAGGCAGCAGGCTGAGACTGCACCACCACCAGATAGTCAACCAGGAGAACAGCAGCGTGTCATTGCAGCATCCAGCAGACGGTAAATATCTCACACCCCAAAACCACAAACGGAACTTTTGTCTTTCAGCACGGGCCATGATTGAATTCATGTATTTGTGTAGCCCTGGTATGTAAGGCACACAATACCAGGAGGATGAGTGGAGAGGTAACGGTTAAGGGTTCTACATGAGGCATACCCACTTCAGACACACCCAGCAGGGGTGTAGAGGGGAGTGGCCTTTTTAGCACAAGAGAGTCTGAAGTTCTCCTGAGAGAGTGGAGGGAGTCAGGACTAGTGCCTGTGGGGAACCAAGATTCCTGTCGATACAAAGAGACAGTACAGTAGTGGAGGCTAGTACGGATAACCAAGTGTTGTCCCAGCCTAGTCAGTGCTGATATTGAGAGAGTGAGCAGGTCGAAGGGCGCAGAGGAAAAGGATTCTAAGAGTTGCCTTAAGGATTGGATTATCCTGCACATTGCTCACTGGTCACTGGCGACCGAAGTGTCACTATAGCTTTAGGCATAGTGATAGAAAAACCAGAGTCTTACTGGACCTTAGGTCGCAGCAAGCAGTCCTTGGAGTGTCAGTACGTAACAGGGGTCCGGTGGAATAGGGACTTTGAGCCTGATCAGCAAAAACAAGAACCTAGTTCCATCACCAGAAGGCTCCGACCACAAAACTGACCGGGCAGTACAGCTTTGGAGAAGCTGGAGAAATCAGAGTGAACTTAGCTCTATGCAGGTTGGACTCATCATATTGGAAAGTAAAGGAGGCCCCTAAACTGCTCTGCCGTTACCTCAAAACTCATCCTCCATCTACCTCATCAGCTTCCCGGGACCTGCCTGAACAACTTGAAGTAAAAGGTATGGAAAGAAGCTTTGATGTGTGAGACTGTTTCATTTAATTATATCCCTGCACAACATCGTCATCATCATAGCCCTGAGGGAAGAGTCCCACCTGTAGGGGACCCGACATCTAGCTGCCACACCATCCCCTCAGAGATCTACAGCAGCGCTGGTCTTAGTGATCAGAGAACTACAGGTGGCGTCACGAACTGTATATATATACCTATCCCCTGTAAATATACCCCCCCAACATACGCCTGACCGCCAGGGCCACAGACCGAGCCAGCGCTACCTGTGACAACCCCATAGACTTCCATGGGCTCGGCTCTGAGTACCCCATTGCTCTGGTAACCCACAATTGTGGTGCGTGGTCACAACATATTCATTGCAATTTTTTTATATTTATTCAACAGCAGAGGACATCATCGGAGGCAGGAGGCTGAGACTTCACCACCACCAGATAGTCAAGCAGGAGAACAGCAGCGTGACATTGCATCATACATCAGACGGTAAATATAAAACCACAAACGGAACTTTTGTATTTCAGCACGGGCCATGATTGAATTCAGGTATTCTTTGCAAATTTTTTCTATTTATTCAACAGCAGAGGACATCATCGAAGGCAGGAGGCTGAGACTTCACCACCACCAGATAGTCAAGCAGGAGAACAGCAGCGTGTCATTGCAACATCCAGCAGACGGTAAATATCTCACACCCCATAACCCCAAACAGAACTTTTGTCTTTCAGCACGGGCCATGATTGTATCCTTTTTTTTTTTGCATTTTTTTTCTTTTTATTACACAGCAGAGGACAGAATCGGAGGCCGGAGGCTGCTACAACACCACCACCAGATGACACTGAAGCTGGAGAGCAGCGTGACCTTGCAGCATCTAGCAGACGGTAAATATCACACACCCCATAACCCCAAAAGGAACTTTTGTCTTTCAGCACGGGCCATGATTGTGTCCATGTATTCATTGACCTTTTTTTTTCTGTTTACTGCACAGCAGACGACCAGCACAGGTACCTATGGAATACGGCCGGCAGCAGGACAATAGTTCTTCTGGGAGCCCTCCCACTCATCGGCAGCGTTTAGCGGTATTTTTTAAAAAATATATTTTCACAATCCATTTTTTTTTTTTTCACAATCCATCTCTTGGATATATTTTTTTATTTTTTTTTTCTTTCACAATGCATTTTTGGTATATGTTTTTTTTTTTTTTAAATTACGGGAATCTGAAGCTGAGGAGCTCCCAGAAGAAGGACGGGGTGGACAGAAACCCGGAGTGGGCTCACAATTCGTAAGTTTCCTGCATCCATCACTGCAACACAACATCACACTACACACAACACATCACTAAAAAAAAAACACTGGACACAACCGAAAACCAACATAAAAGAAACAGAATTTTTTTTTTTTTTCAGTCTTCCGCACCTGTGGCTTCAAGAGGTCCTTGCAGTGCCTCACAGAGTCGACGTGAACAATCCGGCGGTCTTCAACCTGTAATTATTATTTATTTATTTATTTATTTTTTTAAAATTAAATTTGCACTGTTTTTTTTTTACTTAATGTATTTTTTTTTCTCATTTTATTTTAGGCTTCACAGCGTGCTCCCGACTCAGACGGTGAGGAGGGGATTGATGTGGACCTACTAATTGATCTGATCAGAGAGCGGGAGCCGCTGTTGAACATGGGGGACCGCCGCCATTCGGATCAGATAGTGACCCGTCGGCTCTGGGATGAAGTTTGTTCCCAACTTGTTGGCTACTGGGAGGACCTTGAAGCTCAGTCACAGTCTAAAATGCGTAAGTATATACAGTTCAGTAGGGCTGCTGGATTTAAAGCAGTGTTTCCACAACTCCAGTCCTCGTGAACCCCAAGGGTTCATGTTTTCAGGATTTCCTTTGGTACAACACTATGGAAATCCTGAAAACATGACCCATGGGGGACATGAGGACTGTAGTTTGGGAAACACTTATGTTGTATACTAACCAATTTGTGCTATCTCGTTTCAGGGGAGAGAATTATGAAGCGGTGGCGGTCTATCAGGGATCGCTTCAAGAAGGAGTTCAACAAAGAGATGCGGGCCCCGAGTGGTTCTTCAGGACGCCAGAGCAAATACAAATACGCAAGAGCTCTGGCGTTCCTGCGGGAAACTATGGTCACCAGAAGGTAAATATTCAAAAGGAAATGTTTACATGTCTAACTACATTTTTTTCACAGCCAGGGCCATTCAAATACAGTATATTAATTGTATTTTTTCTCTTTATTCCACAGCACGGTGACCAGCACTCGTGCGCCCGCAGAGTTGGGCCCTTCTGAGGCGATCCCTGAGGCGACCGGCACCGAGGGACACTTTGACCGCCCCGACCCATCTGCATCCACAAGTGAGCCCTCTTTCCCCTCCACCAGCGCTGCAGCATCGTGGCCGAGTGCATTGCATGAGGCTGCTGGTCAAGAAATCGATTTTCCTTTACCCCACCCTTCTGCCCCTGCCACCTCTAGTACACCTGCGGCTACTGGGCGGCACCGGCAGAGGGGTCAGGAAAGGAACTATGCGCCCGAGTTCTTGCATTTGAATGCATCTTTTCAGAACTGCCTTAAAGTTTTATCTGAACAAGTTGCCGCAGGCATTCATCAGATAACCTCCGCAGTTTCGGAGGTAAAGACACTTCTGCAAAGCATGCATTCGGAAGCAAGAGCATCACCAAATCACAGTTTTTTTAAGTCTGTGGCAGAGCACATAGATCCACTATATCTTGACCAGCAGATGTATGTAATGCCTACGTGCCACGCTGCTGTAGTGCAGGTTTTCTCCTATCCTCCATCCACCCCAGTCGTTCCTCTCCCTCCTCCCTCCAGCCGCCGTCCCTCCTCCCCTTCCCCCCCTCCAGCCGCCGTCCCTCTCCCCCTTCTATTCAGTATCAGCCACTTCCCCAGTTCCAGCAACCTCCCCACTATCACCAACCTCCCCAGTACCAGCCACCTTCCTCAACTCCAGCCACCTTCCCAACTCCAGCCACCTTCCCAACTACAGCCACCTCAACTACAGCCACCTCCCCAACTTCAGCCACCTCCCCAACTTCAGCCATCTCACCAACTACAGCCACCTCACCAACTACAGCCACCTCACCAACTACAGCCACCTCACCAACTCCAGTCCCCTCAACAACTCCAGTCACCTATCCAGTACCACCAACCTCCCCAGTACCAGCCACCTACCCCGTACCAACCACCTACCCTGTACCACACTCCCACCTCTTACCAATCTCCTTCCCCCTTCCAATTCCCTACCATATCACCTGCTCCTCCAGTCCCTGCCCCACCCTCCACTCCACCACCTATCACCGATTTTGCCTCCAACTTGTCCTCCCATTCTTTAACCCTTTCCACCCCTTCACCTCTTACTGTTCCTTCCCCACAAGCATCCCAGTCCTCTCTACACACTCCCACGGTCGAAGTGTCCCGCAGCCCCTCCAATAGTACAGTCATGGCCAAAAGTTTTGAGAATGACACAAATATTATATTTTCACATGATCTGCTGCCCTCTGGTTTTTATGTGTGTTTGACAGATGTTTTTATCACAGACAGAAATATAATAATTGCAAACATATGAGTAACAAAAGCTTATATTGACAGTTAGAATGAGTTAATGCAGCAAGTCAATATTTGCAGTGTTGACCCTTCTTCTTCAGGACCTCTGCAATTCTCCCTGGCATGCTCTCAATCAACTTCTGGACCAAATCCTGAATGATAGCAGTCCATTCTTGCACAATCAATGCTTTTATTTTGTCAGAATTTTTAGGTTTTTGTTTGTCCACCCGTCTCTTGATGATTGACCACAAGTTCTCAATGGGATTAAGATCTGGGGAGTTTCCAGGCCATGGACCCAAAATCTCTATGTTTTGTTCCCTGAGCCATTTAGTTATCACCTTTGCTTTATGGCAAGGTGCTCCATCATGCTGGAAAAGGCATTGTTGATCGCCAAACTGCTCTTGGAGGGTTGGGAGAAGTTGCTCTTGGAGGATATTCTGGTACCATTCTTTATTGATGGCTGTGTTTTTAGGCAAGACTGTGAGAGAGCCGATTCCCTTGGCTGAGAAGCAACCCCACACATGAATGGTTTCAGGATGCTTAACAGTTGGCATGAGACAAGACTGGTGGTAGCGCTCACCTTGTCTTCTCCGAATGAGTCGTTTTCCTGATGTCCCAAACAATCGAAAAGGGGATTCATCAGAGAAAATAACTTTACCCAGTCCTCAGCAGTCCACTGCCTGTACCTTTTGCAGAATATCAGTCTGTCCATGATGTTTTTTCTGGAGAGAAGTGGCTTCTTTGCTGCCCTCCTTGAGACCAGGCCTTGCTCCAAGAGTCTCCGCCTCACAGCAGATGCACTCACACCAGCCTGCTGCCATTCCTGAGCAAGCTCTGCACTGCTGGTAGCCCGATCCCGCAGCTGAAACACTTTTAAGAGACGGTCCTGGCGCTTGCTGGTCTTTCTTGGGCGCCCTGAAGCCTTTTTGGCAACAATGGAACCTCTCTCCCTGAAGTTCTTGATGATGCGATAGATTGTTGACTGAGGTGCAATCTTTCTAGCTGCGATACTCTTCCCTGTTAGGCCATTTTTGTACATTGCAATGATTACTTCACGTGTTTCTTTAGAGATAATCATGGTTAACAGAAGAGAAACAATGATGCCAAGCACCAGCCTCCTTTTAAAGTGTCCAGTGGTGTCATTCTTACTTAATCATGACAGATTGATCTCCAGCCATGTCCTGATCAACACCCACACCTGTGTTAATAGAGCAATCACTGAAAAGAGGTTAGCTGGTCCTTTTAAGGCAGGGCTGCAATGATGTTGAAATTTGTTTTGGGGGATAAAGTTCATTTTCTAGCCAAATATTGACTTTGCAAGTAATTGCTGTTAAGCTGATCACTCTTTATAACATTCTAAGTATAAGCAAATTGCCATTAGAAAAAGTGAAGCAGTAGACTTTGTAAAAATTAATATTTGTGTCATTCTCAAAACTTTTGGCCATGACTGTATGTCCACCCCACACTACACTACGTTGTAACGTATTCAACATTTTTTAAAAAAAAAACAATCAGTCATTTTATGCAAAATTAAAATTTTTTTCAAAGAAATTTTGCAAGTAAAATATAACAAACTGGTATAAAAAAAAATGGGTCAATAAAAGTTGAATTGGTTGATTAAATTTTTGTCTGTCATTTCTTTCTAATGTAACATGTTATGTAAGGTTACATCTGTAATAAAGATTAAGTACAGTAACAAGGTTAAAGACAGTAACATTATATATATTTAGGGTATAACAAACACAAACATAACAATTTCTCAAACTCGGTCATCCTGCCAGTCTACCTGTCCTTCTGGTGAAATAAAATACTCTGCAAATCTGTCCCTCATCCTTGAAACAGCCACTGAACTTCGAATGGTATTATTATGATAATTGTGTAAAGTTGTTTCTTGCAAGTGGTCCTCAATGGTAAACTGTTCTTTGCATATCACAACATTATGCAGGACCACGGGAGGCTTTAATGACTTCGTCGACAGTGTCAGTCTTCAAATTTATGACTGTCAATAGTACACGCCACTTTGCAGTCAGGATTCCAAACGTGCGCTCCACCATTCTTCTAGCTCTTGTGAGCCTGTAATTAAAAATGCTTTTGGTATGGGTCAGTCCTCTGCTGGCATAAGGTTTTAATAGATGTTCAGAGAGCTGGAATGCCTCATCACCAACACACACAAAAGGCATAGGTGGCCCAGTTGTTTGAGGCAGCGGCCTAGGGGCTGGGAAATGGAAGGTGTTCCCATACAGTCGATGTCCCATCGCTGAAAGCTTGAATACCTGGGAATCTTTAGATCGTCCATATGCCCCAATGTCCACAACAATGAACTTATATTCGGCGTCAGCGATGGCCATCAGGACAACCGAGAAATATTTCTTATAATTAAAATATTCGGATCCTGTTCCCGCTGGCTTCACAATCCTGACATGTTTCCCATCAACAGCTCCAAGACAATTCGGAAACTGGCAGATCTGTTGGAACTTATCCGCAATTTCCATCCACCGTTGTGTAGTAGGTTCAGGCAGAAATTCAGAGACCAAACAGTCCCACAGTGCACGGCAGGTGTGCTTTATTATGCCCGATATGGTAGAGATTCCCAGTCTAAATTGAAAATGGAGTGAGGAGAGCGATTCTCCACTTACAAGGAATCTAAACAAAAAAGAAAAAAACATTTTGCTCACAATCACAGCATTACATCGCAGAACTCAGGTATAACAATTGGAAATAACACCAAAACAGAATATAGCAATACCCACATATTATTAAAGGGAATCTGTCACCCCAAAACTGCCATATCAAGTAAAGATATGGCTGAATAGAGCGTCCCATAACTAAGCTATGTGTATTTTCATTTTATCTGGATACCCCCGTTTTCATAGAAAAATACCTTTGTAAACTTGGTATTTCGTGGTGTCAATCATTGCAGTCAGGTCAGGAAGGCGGCGGTTATTCGCTTCTCTCACCCCTCCTCCATTCTTGGCGTACGCAGGTTTTTTTTTCCCTTCTGCGTTGTCTTTCCGCTCTTGCGCTTTTTAACAGTCCCTCGCGCATGCGCAATGTTTTTTTGTCAACAGTGGGGCAGCATATTTTCATTACTGCGCAAGCGCCAGTAATGTTAGGCACTAAACTTGACCCGGAAGTTGCGTGACGCTGTAACAATTCCCGAAGCCCGTCTTTTCCCCCAAGATTTCGATCGGCCATAAGCTCGTCCCGCACCTTTTGGCTTGCAGCCGATTACTTTCGGGCCAAGTCGCTGTAACATGCGCTGTAAAGCTTTAATGCTTTGCCCACTGCTGGGCAAAGAAGACTGCGCATGCGCCGGGGCCCTGCTTCACCGCGCAATAGCGGAAGCATTACGCTGTCTGTGATATTCACAGACAGCATTACGTGAAGAAGTGGAGGAGCGGGGGGGGAGGAAGCGAATAACCGCCGCCTTCCTGACCTGACTGCAATGATTGACACTATGAAATACCAAGTTTACAAAGGTATTTTTCTATGAAAACGGGGGTATCCAGATAAAATGAAAATACACATAGCTTAGTTATGGGACGCTCTATTCAGCCACATCTTTACTTGATATGGCATTTTTGGGGTGACAGATTCCCTTTAAGCACTACCCACATAGCATACAACTATGCCAACACAGTATACTATATAGCAATACCCACATAGTTAATTAAGCACATACCCACATAGTATTAACATACAAAGTATGCCACCACAGTATATAGCAATACCCACATAGTATTAAGCACTACCCACATAGTATACAACTATGTCAACACAGCATATAGCAATACCCACATAGTATTAAGCACTACCCACATAGTATACAACTATGTCAACACAGTATATAGCAATACCCACATAGTATTAAGCACTACCCACATAGTATACAACTATGCCAACACAGTATATAGCAATACACGCATAGTATACATCAATGCCAAAACAGTATATAGCACTACCCACATTGTATACTATGCCAACACAGTATATAGCACTACCCACATAGTATACAAGTACGCCAACACAGAACATAGCAATACCCACATAGTATTAAGCACTACCCACATAGTATACAAGTACGCCAAAACAGAATATAGCAATAACAACATTGTATTAAAGCACAACCCACATAGTATACAAGTACGCCAAAACAGAATATAGCAATACCCACATAGTATTAAGCACTACCCACATTGTATACTACTCTGCCAACACAGTATATAGCAATACCCACATAGTATTAAGCACTACCCACATAGTATACAAGTACGCCAACACAGTATATAGCAATACCCACATAGTATTAAGCACTACCCACATAGTATACAAGTACGCCAAAACAGAATATAGCAATACTCACATAGTATTAAGCAAAGCACTACCCACATACAGTCAGGGCCAGAAATATTTGGACAGTGACACAATTTTCGCGAGTTGGGCTCTGCATGCCACCACATTGGATTTGAAATGAAACCTCTACAACAGAATTCAAGTGCAGATTGTAACGTTTAATTTGAAGGGTTGAACAAAAATATGTGTTAGAAAATGTAGGAATTGTACACATTTCTTTACAAACACTCCACATTTTAGGAGGTCAAAAGTAATTGGACAAATAAACATAACCCAAACAAAATATTTTTATTTTCAAAATTTTGTGGCGAATCCTTTGGAGGCAATCACTGCCTTAAGTCTGGAACCCATGGACATCACCAAACGCTGGGTTTCCTCCTTCTTAATGCTTTGCCAGACCTTTACAGCCGCAGCCTTCAGGTCTTGCTTGTTTGTGGGTCTTTCCCTCTTAAGTCTGGATTTGAGCAAGTGAAATGCATGCTCAATTGGGTTAAGATCTGGTGATTGACTTGGCCATTGAAGAATGTTCCACTTTTTTGCACTCATGAACTCCTGTGTAGCTTTGGCTGTATGCTTGGGGTCATTATCCATCTGTACTATGAAGCGCCGTCCAATCAAGTTTGCAGCATTTGGCTGAATCTGGGCTGAAAGTATATCCCGGTACACTTCAGAATTCATCCGGCTACTCTTGTCTGCTGTTATGTCATCAATAAACACAAGTGACCCAGTGCCATTGAAAGCCATGCATGGCCATGCCATCACGTTGCCTCCACCATGTTTTACAGAGGATGTGGTGTGCCTTGGATCATGTGCCGTTTCCCTTTCTTCTCCAAACTTTTGGCTTCCCATCATTCTGGTACAGGTTGATCTTTGTCTCATCTGTCCATAGAATACTTTTCCAGAACTGAGCTGGCTTCTGGAGGTGTTTTTCAGCAAATTTAACTCTGGCCTGTCTATTTTTGGAATTGATGAATGGTTTGCATCTAGATGTGAACCCTTTGTATTTACTTTCATGGAGTCTTCTCTTTACTGTTGACTTAGAGACAGATACACCTACTTCACTGAGAGTGTTCTGGACTTCAGTTGATGTTGTGAACGGGTTCTTCTTCACCAAAGAAAGTATGCGGCGATCATCCACCACTGTTGTCTTCCGTGGGCTCCCAGGTCTTTTTGGATTGATGAGTTCACCAGTGCTTTCTTTCTTTCTCAGGATGTACCAAATTGTAGATTTTGCCACTTCTAATGTTGTAGCAATTTCTTGGATGGGTTTTTTTCTGTTCTTGCAGCTTAAGGATGGCTTGTTTCACCTGCATGGAGAGCTCCTGTGACCACATGTTTCCTTCACAGCAAAACCTTCCAAATGCAAACACCACACCTCAAATCAACTCCGGCCCTTTCATCTGCTTAATTGAGAATGACATAACAAAGGGATTGCCCACACCTGTCCATGAAATAGCCTTGGAGTCATTTGTCCAATTACTTTTGGTCCCTTTAAAAACGGGGTGGCACATGTTAAGGAGCTGAAACTCCTAAACCCTTCATCCAATTTTAATGTGGATACCCTCAAATGAAAGCTGAAAGTCTGAACTTCAACTGCATCTGATTTGTTTTGTTTCAAATTCATTGTGGTAATGTCTAGAACCAAAATTAGATAAATGTTGTCTCTGTCCAAATATTTATGGACCTAACTGTAGTATACAAGTACGCCAAAACAGAATATAGCAATAAGCACATTGTATTAAAGCACAACCCACATAGTATACAAGTATGCCAAAACAGAATATAGCAATAACCACATAGTATTAAGCACTACCCACAAGTATAAAGTATGCCAAAACAGAATATAGCAATAACCACTTGTATTAAAGCACAACCACATAGTATACAAGTACGCCAAACAGAATATAGCATTAACCACATAGTATTAAGCACTAACCACATAGTATACAAGGACGCCAAAACAGAATATAACAATACCCACATTGTATTAAACACTACCCACAAAGATACACAAAATATGCATTTGAATGAAATAAACACACACAAGTTTTTGACCATATTTTATTGCACTGGTAGTAATCCTTCGATTGCCTTTTAGTCCTATAATAAAAAATAACAACAATACAAGTGTGTTCAAGCAAGCAGATTCAATACATATAGCTTACCTTATAGTCACCATGAGACGCTCCGCCGGAGAATTGTGGAAGCGGCAGTAGGTGTCACATCTCCTGATCTGGTCTTCAATCCGTTCCACCAACATGTCAAATGTTTCCTTCTTCACCCGAAGATAAGAAAAAAATTTTCTGGATTTTCTCTTAGCTCCATATTGAGTGTAGAATACACACCACGGGTAAGTCTCTGTGCCGTGATGGGGTGGATCCACATACGGCGGCGTCGCTGGCGCTGACGCATAAGGCGCTGCTCGATCCTTCTCTCCTTCTCCATAACGATAAACCTCAAGCGATTCACCTCCGCAATGAAATCCACAAGATTCTGGAAAATATTCCCAATAATCACATCCATCTTCATCAGTCACTTGCTCTTCTCTCAAAAATGCACTTTGCTCCTCTACAACCTGTCAAAGATGGGCTGTAGGAACACTGTATATATAGGATTTACAGTAGCCAATCAGTTTTGGAAATAAAAGGGGCGTTTTTGAAAACCGGATCCGTCGTAATCCGTCAAAAAACGGATAAAAAACGGATGAAACTGATGCGCCGGATCCGGTTTTCTGCCTGATCCGCTAAACGGATCAGGCAGAAAACGGATCCGGCGCATCAGGTTTTTCATTTAATTGCCGCATCCGGCGCTCCGGCGCGACGCCGGATCGCGCCTGACACAAAAAAACTGATGTGTGAAAGTAGCCTTAGAGATGCCCTTAATCTGGCTGACTGGGACAATGTACTCAGATATAAGAATACAGATGATAAATAGGCACTGTTTATACCTTGTGGGAATAAAAGGACAAGAAATAGGAAAAACCCAATGTGGCTAAACAAAGAAATAACAGAGGCAATTAACAGTAAAAAGAAAGCATTTAAACTACTAAAGTAGGATGGCACTGTTGAAGCTCTAAAAACCTATAGGGAGAAAAATACTTTATCTAAAAAACTAATTAAAGCTGCCAAAAAGGAAACAGAGAAGCGCATTGCTATGGAGAGTAAAACTAATCCCAAACTGTTCTTCAACTATATCAATAGTAAAAGAATCAAAAGTGAACGTATAGGCCCCTTAAAAAATTGTGAGAAAAGAATGATTGTAGATGATGAGGAAAAAGCAAATATATTAAACACCTTCTTCTCCACAGTATTCACAGTGGAAAATGAAATGCTAGGTGAAGTGCCGAGAGACAAAGAAAACCCCGTATTAAGGGTCACCAATCAAACTCAAGAAGAGGTGTGAAATCGGCTAAATGATATTAAAATAGATAAATCTCTGGGTCTGGATGAGATACACCCAAGAGTACTAAGAGAACTAAGTAATGTAATAGACAAACCATTATTTCTTATATTTAGGGACTCTATAGTGACGGGGTCTGTTCCACAGGACTGGCGCATAGCAAATGTGGTACTAATATTCAAAAAGGGCTCTAAAAGTGAACCTGGAAATTATAGGCCAGTAAGTCTAACCTCTATTGTTGGTAAAATATTTGAAGGGTTTCTGAGGGATGTTATTCTGGATTATTTCAATGAGAATACCTGTTTAACTCCATATCAACATGGGTTTATGAGGAATCGCTCCTGTCCAACCAATCTAATCAGTTTTTATGAAGAGGTAAGCTATAGACTGGACCAAAGTGAATCATTGGACGTGGTATATCTTAATTTTTCCAAAGCTTTTGATACCGTGCCACACAAGAGGTTGGTACACAAAATGAGAATGCTGGGTCGGTGGGAAAATGTGTGTAAATGGGTAAGCAACTGGCTTAGTGATAGAAAGCTGAGGGTGGCTATAAATGGTGTATTCTCTAACTGGGTTGCTGTGACCAGTGGGGTACCGCAGGGGTGGGAGTTGGGACCTATTCTTGTCAACATATTTATTAACGCTCTGGTAGAAGGTTTACACAGTAAAATATCGATATTTGCAGATGATGCAAAACTATGTAAAGCAGTCAATACAAGAGAAGATAGTATTCTGCTACAGATAGGTCTGGATAAGTTGGAAACTTGAGCCAAAAGATGGCAGATGCGGTTTAACAATGATAAATGTAAGGTTATACACATGGGAAGAAGGAATTAATATCACCATTACACACTGAATGGGAAACCACTTGGTAAATCTGACATGGAGATGTTCTTGGGGATCCCAGTTAATGATAAACTTACCTGGAGCAGCCATTGCCAAGCAGCGGCTGCCAAGGCAAACAGGATCATGGGGTGCATTAAAAGAGGTCTGGATACACATGATGAGAGCATTATACTGCCTCTGTACAAATCCCTGGTTAGACCGCACATGGAGTACTATGTACAGTTCTGGGCACCGATGCTTAGGAAAGATAAGAAGGAACTAGAGCGAGTACAAAGGAGGGCAACAAAATTAATAAAGGGAATGGGGGAAATACAATACCTAGAGGATTAGCAAAATTAGGATTATTTAGTCTAGAAAAAAGGCAACTGAGGGGCGCTATCTAATAACCATGTTTAAGTATATAAGGGGACAATACAAATATCTCTCCGAGGATCTGTTTATACAAAGGAAGGTAACGGTCACAAGGGGGCATTCTCTGCGTCTGGAGGAGAGAAGGTTTTTCCACAGTATAGAAGAGGATTCTTTACTGTTAGGGCAGTGAGAATCTGGAATTTCTTGCCTGAGGAGGTGGTGATGGCGAACTCAGTCGAGGGGTTCAAGAGAGGCCTGGATGTCTTCCTGGAGCGTAACAATATTGTATCTTAGGTTGTTTAGAAGGACGTAGATCTGGGGATTTATTCTGACGGAACGTAGGCTGAACTGGATGGACAAATGTCTTTTTTCGGCCTTGCTAACTATGTTACTGCTGCGTTAAACACATGTTCTGACAGTAAACATTCTGCAATGCAGGCCAGCACTTCCAAGCGTAGAGTGCAAGCTCAGGCCATGTGTCCAATTGGAGACCCAGAAGTTAAATGGGCCAGACCCATCAATTAGTATGTGGAGGCGTGTGGACACATACTCTTCTGTGCTGTTCCCAAGATATAATTTCTGTTCAGCCGTTCAGTTTGTATATTTTACAGAATAAGTTTTGCATTGCTTCGTCAGTTAGGTGTGTTACTATGGTTAGAAATATTGCTATGCGCCATCTGCTGGCCAATATTTGTTACTCATGATATCTGTAAGGTCGGTTTCACATGTCCGTTTATTTTCCAGTTCCGGAAAAACTGGTACCGGAGATATCTGTGTCAATGTGTCTGTGTGTGTGTAATACTGCGGCACACATGTGGCAACTGTGTGCCGCCAGTGTGTTGCATCAGTACCACACGGACGGCCACCGGGGAAGAAGCGCTACAGTAAGCGAAGTTCCCGATGGCGGGTGCGGAAGACTGCTCTAATCATTGTCCCCTGCTCTGCCGGCGATCAGCGCGAGCAGGGGAGAATGATGAGAGTTATATTAAAGTCAGAATGATGACAGCAGGTGGGGGCTTTTGGGGCTGTTATTCCCATCATCCGACACCTGCTGCCACTAATAATAGAGACAGCAGGAGTGGATGATCAGGGTATTCCTCACCCGCCGCCTGTGATCTAACTGTCACGGGTGTGTCACCACGAAGATCGTCGCGATTACACAACCTGACTTCTCACAGCTGAGTTTCTGGTGCTTGGTGTTTTTCGGCAGTGAGGGAGCTAATTCTCCCTCTCTCTGTGCTAGACGAGGCCCAGCCTCGCCCAGCTGCAGTTAATGCTGCAGTAATGGGATTCCTTCAAATACCTGCCAGTCTGCTAGGGAAGTGTCGGTGAAATCATTCATGCAGACCAGCAGAGCGGATCGTGGTATTGTGAAGTCTGAAGTGAAGAGTACCTGGTGTGGTTTTTCCCCTCCTCGCTTTATTGTTTATCTCCTTACCCGTTGGTGTTCCCTCTGTAGTTGTAGAGTGAGTTTTGTATGCAAGGTGGTCTTTTGTTTTACCCCTTGTACTGTCTCGTTCGTCTTATACTGTGTGTAGGCATTTACCTTCCCATCCCCTGTGGTGGTGATCAGGGTCCTTCTCAGGACTAGATTACTGAGGGTCAGGGATTCACAGGAGATAGGGTTACGCTGGCGGCCTGGACCTCTGTACCATCAACAGTACCTCCAGATAGAGGGATTAGTCAGGACCCCAGCTTAGGGTCAGCATAGACCCCGGACCTCCTGTATACAATGACAGCGTGACACTAACTAAATAAATGAATGAAAAACCCGACGTGGGTTCCGCCCAATTTTCTTTAACCAGGCAAGCTCACAGCTGGGGGCTGCAACCCTAAGCTGTCAGCTTCAGCAAGGTTGGGTATCAAGAATAGAGGGACCCCCATGCTGTTTTTTAATTATTTAAATAAATAATTAAAAAAAACTGTGTAGGGTCCCCCCATTTTTGACAGCCAGCCTTGCTAAAGCTCATTCTCAGGCTGGTAAGTGGCCATTAATATAGGCCCCCCAGCCTGAAAACAGCAGCACACAACTGCCCAGTAAAGGCACATCTATTAGATGCGCCAATTCTGGCGTTTTGCCAGGTTTTTCCCACTTTCCTGTAGGAGTGGCAAGTGGGGTTCATATTTGTGGGGTTGATGTCACTTTTGTATTGTCAGGTGTCATCAAGCCCAAGGTTAGTAATGGAGAGGCGTCAATAAGACGCCCCCATTATTAACCTCATAGTCACATTGTAAGAAAACACAGACACCCAGAATAAAGTCCTTTAATTGAAAAAATGACACAGACTCCTTTAATATTCTCAATTAAACCATACTTACAACCTCACCTAATTCTACAGAAGCCCTCGATTTCCTGTAATAAAAATAAAATAAAAAACAACAATATACCATACCGGTCCATCGTTCTGTCCCACGCCGTAATCCTTGTCTGAGGGCTAAATAGTTTTGAACCTGGACGGTGCCAAGATGCACCATCCAGGCAGGGAACCACTGGTGAATGAGCTTCTGTGAGCGAGGCTTCATTGACCAGCGGTGACATCATCAAGGTTCCCAGCCAGTCTAATCTGCGGTGACCTCACGACCATGGGAAAATGCCAGTGATGAGTTCACCACAGTTCAAGGTCAATGTCTTCACAGCAGATCACAGAGAAAAATTCTCACGGTGATCTGCTGTGAAGACAAATGAAGAGAATACCAGCTCCCAGTTGTGAGCTTTAGCAAGGCTAGTTGTCAAAAATAGTGTGGGGACTAGTGTTGAGCGATACGATAATGCAAATATCGGCTATCGGCCGATATTAGCTCTATCGGCCTTTCGATAATTCGTTTCGATATTTTCGTCTTATCGAATACCGGAATCGGATTTGTCACTGTCACTGTGAGTGTCCGTCGGTCGGGTCTGTCAGGAGTCAGCGGCACTTACCTGGCAGAAGATCTCCGGCGGTCACGTCCTGGACTGCTTGATGGCCGCCATTATCTTCTCCCTGGCGGTCACATGCAGTTTTTCGCGATAACTGCAGTGACTGCAGGGTAATCCCGGCCGTAAACCAGTCCGATGACGTCACCGCCGGGGAAGCAGGTAATCAGCTGTGCTGCGCCGGGATTCTGATGTAGCAGAGCTGGATCGTCGTGGGACACTCGTTACTATGGACTGCGTCGTCAGGTGGTATACTTTTTTTTTTTTTTCATTTTTTTACAGGAGATCGATGGCGTCGCAGGATGAGACTGTAATAAAAGTAATGAAAACTGTGTTTTTTTTTTTTATTAAATTAAAAAACTTTTTTATAAACATTCACCCGTCCAGGTACATAAACAATTTAACTATTTATCAACAATTTAACTATTTACATACAGGGACCCTGTCCGGGTTATTTATACTTCTTTGGCAGGGGTGTTCCAGGTACCACCTGGTACTCTTCTGATGCTTGCCAAACATCCGAGGCACCAAGGACCACCAGGACCTGATGACGTCATGTGGCCTGTACAGTCAAGTCGTGACCCGCTATCTGGGTCTGTGTGGCCACCTCTTTCATCTCCCTCCGGGTCTGGAACCCTATGTCCCGGACTGAACGAACCCCAGGGGGCCTAACAGGCGCCGGGTACGGGCCAGCTATACTTATCATGTCCATAGCTGGGGCTGCTGAGGAGACCACTGAGGGAGGCTTGGGAGATTTACTGCGTGGGGTGGGCACTTTTGCAGAGGCCTGGATGTGGGAGGCTGAAGGCTCCGAGGGTCTCACAGGTTCCTGACACACTGGGGAGTAGGGGTCGCACCTGGTAACATTTAGGGCGTACCATCCATTGTAACACCAGTGTCGGGTGTAAGTCACCAAGTCTCCTGGCAACAGGTCCCTCCCCGGGTGTCCTTCTGGGAGGTGAGCCTCCACGTCCTGCCGGTTCACAAAGACTTCTAAATAAAGTCCAGGCTCCTTGATGAAGCCCCAACCACCTTTCAATTTAAAGCTCCGTACTGCACCCTTACGCCGCGGCTCACACAGGGTTCCTTTATCCTTTCTCATCCGGTCCTTATCTGCCCGGTCCTTCTCCAGGTTACGTTGCTGAAGTTTTAGGGTTTCTCGCTGCTCCCTTTGTCGCTCTGCTTCCTGCTCCCAACGTCTCCACTCTTCCTCCTGACGGCGGTTGAAATTCTCCTCCACCAGTTGCTCCATGTCTCCACCACTCCACTGCAGCTTACAGTATCCGGTTTGCGGCAGCTCTCCTGTCGCCCCCCAGTCCTGGCGGCGCTCCCCTGCGGAGGAAGCAGACGGCTCTAAATCAGATGACAGTCGGGGCTCCGGTACAGGCAGGTAGTGCTCTGGTGCCTGCGCGGCCTCCTCCATGAGGACGGGTGTCGCTTCTTCTGTCTCAGCGACGGGGGCAGACAGCGGGATCTGGGGTGCTGACGGTGCTGCGGTTTTTGCAGGAACGGGTGCCTCCACTGCGACAACGTCAACCGGATCACATTGCAAGGACTCCTCTACTAGAACGGGTGCCTCACCTTCCGGTACAGACACTTCAGGTAAGAGGGATTGGCGCCGCTCCAAGTTTAGTTTTAGGGCACGCCAGCTGGCTTCCATCCTGGCGACCTCCTCTCGGTGCCGGGCCAGGCCTCTTAGGGTATCCGCCGCTTCTTGCAGCGTAGGAGGGTTTCCAGGCCGGGTGCCCAACGGTGGTTCCGTGGCGATCGGGTCGCTTCCGTGGGGGGAGAGCTCTGACTGCTCCATCCCTTCACACTTCTGCTCGTGTCCATTAGCCATCTCTGCCAAGTCACATGTGTCATTAGCATCTGGAGAGGGCCCCTCTTTTGTAGGGAGGCGGGACCTTCGTGTTAGTTTCCACACACTGAGGAGGATGAGGAGGCGGAACTGAAGAGCTGTGGGGCACGATCTTACATTGCAGTACCATTTAGAGCCATCGTTTTCGCGTCACTGAGTGAGTGTACAGTACACCCATGAAGAGCACGCCCTTCTTCTTCACCAGTGCCTCATCGTGACGCAGATATGGCGGAAAAAATGGCAAATACATTCTCTGATGATTTTAGCAATTCTCAAGCACAAAACCAGTTCAATTCAGGCACACAGGACTCGCTTATAGCGAGCTACAGAATCCTGTTCGTGACGCCCAAGTTGAGTCGCACAGAGCCAGAGGTTTTGGGGGTACTCGGCACCGAGCCCGTCGACTTCTATGGGGTATGTCACGGCTTTACCCGGCAATTGAATCAGAGTCTATTTTACTATGTAGAAGTGTATAAACTATAAATATATGTATATATATGTCACAATGACATGTATATATATATATATATATGTATTCTATGTGTGTATATTTTGTGTTTACAACGTAAGAAAGGTTTTTTTTTGTTGCGATATTTTGTTCCCATAGACTTACATGGGACTTCCGCTATCGAAATCGGATATCGACGATATTTAGTGCTATCGGCGATACAATTTCGATACGATATTTTTAGATATCGAGCACTATCGCTCAACACTAGTGGGGACCCCTCTATTCTTGATAACCAACCTTGCTGAAGCTGACAGCTGAGGGTTGCAGCCCCAGCTGTGAGTTTTGCCTGGCTGGTTAAATAAAATAGGGGGGTACCCATGTCAAGTTTTTCATTAATTTATTCACTTATACCGCAAGCGGTGGGGGAGGGATACCCTGATCATCTGCTCCTGCTATCACTGTTATTAGTGGCAGCAGGTGTCAGATGACCGGAGTAATAGTCCAAAAAGCTCGCACCTGCTGTCATCATTCTCCGACCTGTGACGCCACGTAGGCGTCATGAAAGTCAGTGCCAATCCGACCCATGACGCCTATGTGGCGTCATGAAAGGATCGCGTTCCTGCGGGTCGGGTGACCAGGGTCACTGAAAGGTCACCCCACCCGCAGGCACAGGACCCTTTGTGCTTCACCACAGGGGGGTTGGCTTAACCCCCCCGTGGCCACGATCGCTCTGATTGGCTGTTAAAAGTGAAACAGCCAATCAGAGCAATCTGTAACATTTCACCAATGTAATTGGTGAAATATTACAATCCAGCCATGGCCGATGCTGCAATAGCATCTGCCATGGCTGGACACCGAGCCCTGACCCCCCCACATGTAGTCACGGCGGCAATCGGCCGCCGCCACCGAAAAATGGCAGCGGTCGGTCACCGCCGTCACTAACAGCTCCCCTCGTCCTGGCCTCCGCTGCCCCCACCTTCCGATCTCCCCCCCCTCACTTCCGACCCCCATACTCACCTCTCCCGATCCACCGATGTCCCTGGATCCTTCCCGGCGGCTGCCCGGGATTCTTCATGGGCGCCGCCATCTTGGAAAATGGCGGGCGCATGCGCAGTGCGCCCGCCGGCCGGCGCAAGCGCAGTGCGCCCTGCAGAGTCAAAAAATTTATTTTGATCACTGTGATATACTGTCACAGTGATCAAAATAAAAAAAAGTAAGTGAACCCGCCCTGTCATAGGTAAGGAAAAATAAAGAATTTTTTTTTTTCCTATTAGGCCCTGTGCACACGTTGTGGATTTTGCTGCGGATCCGTAGCGGATTTTTGCTGCGGATCAGCAGCGGATTTTGCTGCGGATTTTGCTGCGGATCAGCAGCGGATTTTACTGCAGATCCGCAGCAGAATTTTGCTGCGGATCAGCAGCGGATTTTGCTACGGATCCGCAGCGGATTTTGCGTTGCGGATCCGCAGCAGATCCAGAAACCATGTACAGTACAATGCAAATAAATGGTAAAAAAAAAACGCTGTGCACATGCTGCAGATTTTTCAACGCGGATTTGCTGCAGTTTTAAATCCGCAGCATGTCAATTCTTTGTGCGGATTCAGCAGCGATTTTACACCTATTCCATTATAGGCGTAAAACCGCAGAGAAAAACCGCAGCAAATCCGCGCTAAATACACATGTAAAAGGCAGGTCATTTTACCTGCGGATTTTAGACAAATCCGCAAGTGAATCCGCAACGTGTGCATGGGGCCTCAGGGTTAGGGTTAGGCTGGGTTCATATTGCACTATGGCAGTCCGTTAGATGGACTGCGTTTCACCGCGGTATAACGCGGTGTAACGCAGTCCGTTAATGCTGCCATTCACCCCATTTGTGTGAGCATCGCAATGCATGCCGTGAAGCGGCATGCGTTCGCGACGTGTCGTCATTCAGTGACGGAGCCTTGGACGCGGCCTGCAGCGTCTGGGCTCCGTCATCGCTAGCACAGATGAATCATCGCTTATTCCTCTGCACTAGCGGGTATAGCATAACTCGATCGCGTTATGCTATACCGTTACCAGCCCGTCAACGCTACGTGTTGAACGGGCTGGTAAAACGCAATATGAACCCAGCCTTAGGGTTAGAACTAGGGTTAGGGTTAGCACTAGGGTAAGGGTTGGAATTAGGGTTAGGGTTGGAATTAGGGTTAGGGTTGGGATTAGGGTTAGGTTTGTGGTTAGGGTTAGAGTTAGGATAAGCGTTAGGGGTGTTTTGGGGTTAGGGTTGGGATTAGGGTTAGGCTTGTGGTTAGGTTTATGGTTAGAGTTGGGATTAGGGTTAGGGGTGTGTTGGGGTTAGGGTTATGGTTAGGGTTTGTATTAGGGTTAGGGGTGTGTAGGGGTTAGGGTTGGAGTTAGAATTGAGGGGTTTCCACTATTTACGCACATCAGGGGGTCTCCATACGTGACATGGCGCCACCATTGATTCCTGCAAATTTTGCTTTCAAAAAGTCAAACAGTGCTCCCTTTATTCCAAGCCCCGACGTGTGCCCAAACAGTGGTTTACCCCCACATATGGGGTATCAGCGTACTCGGGAAAAATTGCACAACAACTTTGGGGGTCTAATTTCTCCTGTTACTGTTGGGAAAAAAAATTGGGGACTAAAAGAACATGTTTGTGGAAAAAAAATGATTTTTTTTATTTCCATGCCCCGGCGTTATAAACTTCTGTGTAGCCCTTGGGGGTTCAAAGTGCTCACCACACACCTAGATAAGTTCCTTGCGGGATCTAGTTTCCAAAATGGGGTCACTTGTGGGGAGTTTCTACTGTTTAGGCACATCAGGGACTCTGCAAACGTAACATGACGCCCTCAGACCATTCCATCAAGTCGGCATTTCAAAACGTCACTACTTCCCTTCCGAGCCCCGAAGTGTGCCCATACAGTAGTTTTCTCCCACATATGGGATATCAGCGTACTCAGGACAAATTGGAAAACAACTTTTGGGGTCTAATTTCTCCTGTTACCCTTGAGAAAATAAAAAATTGTGGACTAAAAGATCATGTTTGTGGAAAAAATATGATTTTTTTTATTTCCATGCCCCGGCGTTATAAACTTCTGTGTAGCCCTTGGGGGTTTAAAGTGCTCACCACACATCTAGATAAGTTCCTTGCGGGGTCTAGTTTCCAAAATGGGGTCACTTGTGGGGAGTTTCTACTGTTTAGGCACATCAGGGACTCTGCAAACGTAACATGACGCCCGCAGACCATTCCATCAAGTCGGCATTTCAAAACGTCACTACTTCCCTTCCGAGCCCCGAAGTGTGCCCATACAGTAGTTTTCTCCCACATATGGGATATCCGCGTACTCAGGACAAATTGGACAAGAACTTTTGAGGTCTAATTTCTCCTGTTACCCTTGGGAAAATAAAAAAATTGGAGACTAAAAGATCATGTATGTGGAAAAAATATGATTTTTTTATTTTCATGCTCCGGCGTTATAAACTTCTGTGTAGCCCTTGGGGGTTCAAAGTGCTCACTACACATCTAGATAAGCTCCTTGGGGGTCTAGTTTCCAAAATGGGGTCACTTGTGGGGGTTTCTACTGTTTAGGCACATCAGGGGCTCTGCAAACGCAACATGACGCCCACAGAACATTCCATCAAGTCTGCATTCCAAAATGGCGCTCCTTCCCTTCTGTGCTCTCCCATGCACCAAAACAGTGGTTCCCCCCCACATATGGGGTACCAGTGTACTCAGGACAAACTGTACAACAACTTTTGTGGTCCAATTTCTCCTGTTACCCTTGTGAAAATAAAAAATTGCGGGTTAAAAAAATCAGTTTTTGAGGAAAAAAATGATTTTTTTATTTTCACGGCTCTGCATTACAAACTTCTGTGAAGCACGTGGGGGTTCAAGGTACTCACCACACATCTAGATAAGTTCCTTGAGGGGTCTAGTTTACAAAATGTGGTCACTTGTGGGGGGTTTCTACTGTTTAGGCACATCAGGGGCTCTGCCCGCCCGCAGACCATTCCATCAAGTCGGCATTTCAAAATGTCACTACATCCTTCCAAGCCCTGACGTGTGCCCAAACAGTGGTTCCCCCCCACATGTGAGGTACTAGCGTACTTAGGATAAATTAGACAACAACTTTTGGGTCCAATTTCTCCTGTAACCATTGTGAAAATAAAAAATAGGGGCTAAATAATCATTTTTTGAGAAAAAAAAAATGATTTTTTATTTTCACGGCTCTGCGTTATAAACTTTTGTGAAGCACCTGGGGGTTCAAAGTGCTCACTGTGCATCTACATAAGTTCCTTAGGTGGTCTAGTTTCCAAAATGGGGTCATTTGTGGGGGAGCTCCAAAGTTTAGGCATACAGGGGCTCTCCAAACATGACATGGTGTCCGCTAACGATTGGAGCTAATTTTCCATTCAAAAAGTCAAATGGCGCTCCTTCCCTTCTGAGCCCTGCCGTGCGCCCAAACAGTGGTTTATGACCACATATGAGGTATCTTTGTACTCAGGAGAAATTGCCCAACAAATTTTAGGATCCAATTTATACTGTTGCCCATGTGAAAATGAAAAAACTGAGGCTAAAAGAAAATTTTTGTGAAAAAAAAAGTACTTTCTTTATTTTACGGATCAATTTGTGAAGGACCTGGGGTTTCAAAGTGCTCATTATGCATCTAGAAAAGTTCCTTGGGGGGTCTAGTTTTCAAAATGGGGTCACTTGTGGGGAGCTCCAATGTTTAGGCACACAGGGACTCTCCAAATGCGACATGGCAACCGCTAAATATTCCAGCATATTTTCCATTCAAAAAGTCAAATGGCGCTCCTTCCCTTCTGAGCCCTGCCGTGCGCCCAAACAGTTGTTTATGACCACATACGAGGTATCGGTGTACTCAGGAGAAATTGCCCAACAAATTTTAGGGTCCATTTTATCCTTTTGCCCATGTGAAAATGAAAAAACTGAGGCTAAAAGAAATTTTTTGTGAAAAAAAAGTACTTTCTTTTTTTTACGGATCAATTTGTGAAGCATCTGGGGGTTCAAAGTGCTCACTCTGCATCTAGATAAGTTCCTTGGGGGTCTAGTTTCCAAAATGGGGTCACTTGTGGGGGAGCTCCAATGTTTAGGCACACAGGGACTCTCCAAATGCGACATGGCAACCGCTAAATATTCCAGCATATTTTCCATTCAAAAAGTCAAATGGCGCTCCTTCCCTTCTGAGCCCTGCCGTGCGCCCAAACAGTTGTTTATGACCACATATGAAGTATCGGTGTACTCAGGAAAAATTGCCCAACAAATTTTAGGATCCATTTTATCCTGTTGCCCATGTGAAAATGAAAAAACTGAGGCTAAAAGAAATTTTTTGTGAAAAAAAAGTACTTTCTTTTTTTTTACGGATCAATTTGTGAAGCACCTGGGGGTTCAAAGTGCTCACTCTGCATCTAGATAAGTTCCTTGGGGGGTCTAGTTTCCAAAATGGGGTCACTTGTGGGGGAGCTCCAATGTTTAGGCACACAGGGACTCTCCAAATGCGACATGGCAACCGCTAAATATTCCAGCATATTTTCCATTCAAAAAGTCAAATGGCGCTCCTTCCCTTCTGAGCCCTGCCGTGCGCCCAAACAGTGGTTTATGACCACATATGAGGTATCTGTGTACTCAGGAGAAATTGCCCAACAAATTTTAGGGTCCACTTTATCCTGTTGCCCATGCAAAAATGAAAAAATTGATGCTAAAAGAAACATTTTGTTGGAAAAATTAAAATGTCCATTTTTTCCTTCCACGTTGCTTTAGTTCCTGTGAAGCACCTGAAGAGTTAATAATCTTCTTGAATTTAGTTTTGAGTAGCTTGAGGGGTGCAGTTTTTATAATGGTGTCACTTTTGGGTATTTTCTGCCATATAGACCCCTCAAAGTGACTTCAAATGTGAGGTGGTCCCTAAAAAAATGGTTTTGTAAATTTTGCTGTAAAAATGAGAAATCGCTGGTCAACTTTTAACCCTTATAACTTCCTAACAAAAAAAATGTTGTTCCCAAAATTGTACTGATGTAAAGTAGACATGTGGGAGATGTTATTTATTAACTATTTTGTGTCACATAACTCTCTGGTTTAACAGAATAAAAATTCAAAATTTGAAAATTGCGAAATTTTCAAAATTTTGGCCAAAGTTCCATTTTTTTCACAAATAAACGCAAAAATTATCGACCTAAATTTACCACTAACATAAAGCCCAATATGTCACGAAAAAACAGTCTCAGAATCGCTATGATCCGTTGAAGCGTTCCTGAGTTATTACCTCATAAAGGGACACTGGTCAGAATTGCAAAAAATGGCCAGGTCATTTAGGTCAAAATAGGCTGGGTCATGAAGGGGTTAATATAACTCTCATCATTCTCTTCGGCTCATGCCGATCTCTGGCAGAGCAGGGGAGAATAATGAGAGCCGTTTTCAGCACCTGACGCCGGGGAACAGCTCTTACTGTAGTGCTCCTTCCCTGTTGCCAATGCATGTCACACAGATGACATCAATGTGTGTTCTCTGTGCGCACGTGTGCGGGGCGGTTTGCCGCCCCTGCTGATGGTAAAAACCGGACATGTCTATGTGTGGTGCACATGGACACACGGTCAGTGGAAACACACTGACATGTGCACAGACCCATTCATTTGAATGGGTCTACGTGTGTCAGTGTCTCCGGTACATGTGAAAACTGTCACTACATGTATCTGAGACACGGATGTGTGAACAAAGGCTATTTCTAATTTAGTATTCATATGGGTGCGTCTGTAATGGGGGCCAGGCTGTAAGTCATGGCGAGGGGATTTGGTGTTGTTCCCACTCCCTGATACTCCACTACGTAAATCAAGGAATGTCCGATTTGTGATGTGCTGGGTGTGTTAAGTGCTTCACCCACCTGTGGATCAGGAACCTCTTCAGTATACAGAGCTCCAATCCTTTTCAAACACACACAAATATAATCAGACTCCTTGTTCTTTTCCAATGAAACTTTACTCAACTCAGGCTTCATCATGACAGTTACAGTCCATCCATTTTCACAATACATGAGTACTCCATCTCCTGCGCTTTCCCTAGTCTGTTCCTTCAGCTTATCTTCCTGCAGCGTGGTTTCCAGGCCCGCAGCTTCATGAATAGTCCAACTAGCTGATACTGAGTACTCCCCGTCCACCTTCCCCATTCTGGGCAAAAAATCAGATTGCCTCTGCAAAACATGTTTGGACCGTAGGTCCCGGAAGTCACGGGAGGTAACCCACAGACTAGCCACTGACTCTTCCAGGCTGCCTCGCTTCCCACGTGCTCCGAGATCTAACATCTCTAGACCTTCTTCTTCTAGTTATCTCTCTGTCACTCTCTCAACTGCAACACTTTACTTTTTTTCTAGAATAATTCTGACCCCTCTCAACTAACTCCTCCCACCAACTATCCTATTGGTCTAACTAGTTAACTATTTCTATCTTATCTCACATCTAAATCTCCCTATATCTAAATCTAACATCTAGCTCTCTAGTGCCCCAACTGCTCTATGACCTATATAACCCCATACTGTACTACACCTGTCTGAATAATAACTGTCCCTAGCACAGTACAACATAAGAGCATCAACACAGGACACATAAAATTATATTATAGCCATCAATCATAAATGTACATTAATCCACACATTAAGATAAAGCACATACAGCGTACCCGGTTTCAGTAGGCAAGCATACACAGGAGTACAGGGCCCAAACTAGCCGCCTGTACACCCCTACATGTCTTCATTGCAGTTCATGTGAGCATAAATGTACAAAGGATCAGAAAACACCAGAAATGTTATACGCATCACAATTGTAAATAATTAGTTGTGTCGGTATGGACAGTGAATGGGGAAGCCACTCAAAATAGCAAGAGAAACCAAAGGGGGAAGGAAACTGAGGCACGGTTAGATGGATGGATAACAGGACAATAAAAAATTGGATGTAAATAAAATGCCTTTATTAACAAGTACAAGGGCAAGTGGTGGCACAATAATGCACACAAACAGTAAAAAATATGTGAAAATACTCAAGAAGGTAAAAACACAGCCGCAGATATTAAAGACAAATACAGTGCCTTGTGAAAGTATTTGGCCCCCTGGAACTTTTCAACCTTTTCCCACATATCATGCTTCAAATATAAAAATACCAAATGTTAATTATTGGTGAAGAATCAACAACAAGTGGGACACAATTGTGAAGTTGAACGAAATTTATTGGTTATTTAAAATTTTTGTGGAAATACAAAAACTGAAAAGTGGGGCGTGCAATATTATTCGGCCCCTTTACTTTCAGTGCAGCAAACTCACTCCAGAAGTTCATTGTGGATCGCTGAATGAGCCAATGTTGTCCTAAATGACTAATGATGATAAATATGATCCACCTGTGTGTAATCAAGTCTCCGTATAAATGCACCTGTTCTGTGATAGTCTCAGGGTTCTGTTTGAAGCACAGAGAGGATCATGAAGACCAAGGAACACAACAGGCAGGTCCGTGATACTGTTGTGGAGAAGTTTAAAGCCGGATTTTGTCAGGGACACCGCACTGCACTTGCTCACTGAGCCAGTGCGTGTGTCCTGAGTGAACAAACTGTGCCCAAAGATACCTGTATAGCAGAGCCGCAGCAGGGAAGACGTGTGCTTCTGAGGAACAGGACCTTCCGCATGTGACTGCTAGTGGGCGTGGCCTAAGCTCCAGAGAGCTATGAGGTGAAGGAAAACTCCTAGAAGGGTAACTACAGGACACAGTTACCAAGGGGTATATACAGAACGGATAATCAGGACGTAGCCAAGGGGTCATACACATAGAGGGCAACAAAGTACAAGAGGAGCAGGCAGAGCAGAGTCAGAACGTAGCCAAGGGTCATACACATAGAGGGCAGCAGAGTACAAAAGGGACAGGCAAAACTCGAAACAGGGACACAGCCAAATCAGAACCAGACAGACAAAACGTAGCACAGGCACAAAGCACTGGCACAAGCACAACAGAGTCACACACACTCGGCCAAGGGTCAGAGAATAAGCGACAGAGGATGGCCCCAAAATGAGGCTATAAAAAGCCTCTCAGAATCCCAGAGTGAGGCCATCCCGGTTAACCTTAAAACCACCTAATCCCAGAAACTCAGCAGACCATGACAGATTTGGATACAAAATGATTTCCAAAACTTTAAACATCCCAAGAAGCACTGTGCAGGTTATCATATTGAAATGGAAGGAGTATCATACCACTGCAAATCTACCAAGACCCGGCCATCCCTTTAAACTTTCATCTCAAACAAGGAGAAGACTGATCAGAGATGCAGCCAAGAGGCCCATGATCACTCTGGATGACCTGAAGAGATCTACAGCTGAGGTGGGACAGTCTGTCCATAGGGCAACAATCAGTCGTACACTGTTTGTAACAAGCCTCCTGGGAGACACACCAAACATGTGGAAGAAGGTGCTCTGGTCAGATGAAATCAAAATCGAACTTTTTGACAACAATGCCAAACGATGTGTTTGGCGTAAAGGCAACACAGTTCATCACCCTGAACACACCATCCCCACTGTCAAACATGGTGGTAGCAGCATCATGGTTTGGGCCTGCTTTTCTTCAGCAGGGACAGGGAAGATGGTTAAAATTGATGGAAGATGTATGGAGCCAAACACAGGACCATTCTTGAAGAAAACCTGTTGGAGTCTGCAAAAGACCTGAAACTGGGACTGAGATTTGTCTTCCAACAAGACAATGATCCCAAACATAAAGCAAAATCTACAATGGAATGGTTCACAAATAAACGTATCCAGGTGTTAGAATGGCCAAGTCAAAGTCCAGACCTGAATCCATAGAGAATCTGTGGAAAGAGCTGAAAACTGCTTTTCACAAACGATCTCCATCCAATCTCACTGAGCTCGAGCTGTTTGCCAAGGAAGAATGAGCAAGAATTTCAGTCTCTCGATGTACAAAACTATAGAGACATACCTCAAGTGACTTGCAGCTGTAATCACAGCAAAAGGTGACGCAACAAAGCATCAAGTTAAAGGGGCCGAATAATATTGCACGCCCCACTTTTCAGTTTTTGTATTTCCACAAAAATTTAAAATAACTAATAAATTTCGTTCAACTTCACAATTATGTCCCACTTGCTGTTGATTCTTCACCAAAGGTTTACATTTGGTATCTTTATGTTTGAAGTGAAGCATGATATTTGGGAAAAGGTTGAAAAGTTCCAGGGGCTGAATACTTTCGCATGACACTGTATATCATACCTCTGGATGTATCAATAAAGTGCAATGTACCAGCAGCATGAAAAATACATATGTGACCAAGGGTAAACAATTAAGCACTGCTGCAAAAGGTGAAAGTAAAGGTAAGCATATATTGATACACAGGGAGAGCAACTGTAAAACCACAGAGACTATAAAAGTTATTAGATGGACATACAGGTGAGTACTAACCAAGGAGTTTAGGGGTAGATAGTGTGGTGGTTTTAAAGTTCTAAACACATCTAGAGGTTATTAGGAATAAATATCCTTAGGAGGGTAATTTGCCATGATTACATCTTATCAGTAGGTGGCCTGTGGTGAAAGCTATGAAGTTCTCATGGGTGTGCAGTGAAGCACATATGTAGGTAAGGGTACATACCAGGGAGCTACTGCTCTCTGCAGAGACTGCAGCCCCAAACCCCTACAGTGTTTCGGACCAGACCATCTTCAGGGGGGTGAAACAGGTCTGGTCTGAAATGCTCGGAGCTAAGGATTTTCACCTTGGTGTTTATTTGTTATACTTTGCACCCTTCTTCTGTTTAACTTTAGTAAGTAGGCTGTATATTTGTTAAGAGTAATTGCTTTATTCTTTGTTTGGTATTTTGTTATTTACTGTTCCTTATGTAATATCTTTCCTTTGTTAACCATACTTCTCTTGTAGTTAATTCACACTCTGCTCTGTCCTCTGTTTCTCTAGGAAGAATGTGAAGTAATTTGACGGCTGTTTAAGTAGGTTAGGTCCGAGTTGCAATCTAATACTTCTTTGGTTAAGGTGAGATCGCTCTACCCGCAGGCATCACTTGGGACTGCGGTGTCTGGATATCTAGTCTGTACAGGATTTGGCAGATTCAGTTGTAGTTTTTTTAGTGTCTAACCTATTAATCCTATGTTGCTAAACAGGCATAACCTAAACACTGTCTCCTGCTAATACGGACCATATCAGATGGTGGTGCTCAATGTTGCTGTGTAGCCCTGGTGTTAGGCACACGCAGTACCCTGGAGAGTGTGTGGCGAGACAGCAGTTTAATGCTCAATACCCATTCACTCAACATACACTAGACACACCCTTAGGGTAGTGTGGTTACTTGTTAGGGAGTGGTCAGGGTGTATATTGGTTGAGTGATTTTAGAGTAGTCAGTTTCCTGTCTTCGGACAGAGCAGACGTGTGGAGTCTAGCTGGGACTAGGAGGGAGGAAGCAGTCCAGCCTGGTTCTGCAGCAGTTCACTAAGTGGAGGCCAGTAAGGGCGAGAGATAGATCACCTCAGCCTGGTCAGAGCTGTACCTCACTTGAAGACACTGACAAAGAAAGAAGAGCTTAGTGCAGAAATACTTCAGTCACCTGTCTCAAGGACAGTGAAAGGTTCAGAGACGTGCTCCTGCCTAGTGGATAACTGAGAATCTGTTAACTAACTCTAAAGGAAGAGAAGAAGGGAGTGACTATACGACTTTTTGCAAGTGTGAGTGTTTATGCTACAAGCGAGGACAAGGCGAAAGGCACAGTGGAAAGATTATTTGAAAAGTGCTTTTGGATTGAAGAAGTCCTGCACATTGTAACCGGTCACTGGGGACCGAAGGATCACTATTAGCTTCAAGCATAGTGGTAAGAAAACCAGAGATTTACCGGACCTTAGGTCGCGGCAAACAGCCCCAAATAGTCAGTACGTAACTGGGTCAGGGGAGTGAGGACCTTGAGTCTCTGCAGGACAAGATAGGAATTCAGCTCTCTCACAGGAAGGCTCCTACCACAAAACTGACTGGGCAGTACAGCTATGGAATAGCTGGAGTTATAGAGGGAACTACGCTTCAGGCTGGTTGTACTCATCGTGTTGAAAGTAAAGGAGGCCCCTAACTTGTCCAGCTGCTATCTCGAAATACATTCTCCTTGGATCAGCCTCCCTGGGACCTGCCTGAACATCTTACAAGTAAAGGTATGGAAAGACGCTGACCGTGTGAGACTGTGTTATTTATCTGCACCCGACTTCACTAATTTCATAGACTTTGAGGGACCAGTCCCACCTGTAGGGGACCTGACATCTAGCTGCCTCACCATCCCCTCAGAGATCTACAGCAGCGCTGGTACAAATTACCAGAAGGCTACAGGTGGCGTCACGAACTGTATATAAATCTATCCCCTGTAGATATATCCCTAACATACGCCAGACCGCCAGGGCCACAGACTGAGCCACAGCTACCTGTGACAAATCCCCATAGACTTCCATGGGCTCGGCTCTGAGTACCCCATTGCCCTGGTAACCCACAATTGTGGTGGCGGGTCGACACAAAACTTTGGCGTCACGAACAGGATACGAAACTCGCAGAATTGCGAGCCCTGTGTGCCTATGTAATTGTTTTTGTGAAAAAGGACTGTTTGCACTTTTGGCGCCAAAATCGCCATCTTTGTCGCTATATTCGCGCCCTCAGGCGCTGGAGAAGAAGGTGGGCGTGCCTTCGTGGGCGTGTACTCCCCAGTGGCGCGAAGAAAATGCCTGCCCTCTCAAAGTGCTATTACAACATGCGATCCTGCCCTACAGCAACGGAGGTCCGCCTCCTCTTCACCTTCCCTGCGAGGAGGAGGAGACGCAAACCCCGCCTCCACGGAAGAGACCGGACGTCTCTGGAGGAAGAAGAAAGAATCTTCTGGAACATCATGGAAGCAGGACGTGTGCAGCCGAGCAGGGAAGCGGAGGAAGGCAGGCCCCGTGCCCCAGCCAAGCTGCCACCAGCACCGGAGTTATCCGTGGTCCTGCACCTGCAGCAGGCGTTGCTAGAAATTAAGGAAGAAAATGCACGCCTGAAGAAGATGGTCCAGCACCAACCTGGATTTGAAGAGATCGAGAGACGCCGGCGTACCCTGGAGCAGCGGCGGCTAAGGGACGCGGTGATCTCTCCCTTCGATGATCCTCTACGTCTGGATTTACCAAAACTTCTGCTGCCCAAGGCAAAGGAGCAACCGGAGGCTGCCCCCGAAAGTACCAATCCTGATCCCACCGGTGAAGCGGTGGAGGCGAAGGAGGTTGAGGAGGTACCGCCAGTTCCGGAACGCCCGCCCGGCCAGGAGGCCGCAGCAGATGATCGGTCCCCGGCAGGGACACCGGAGGGGTCCTGTCCGTCGTTACCAGACGTCGACTGGGACGAGATGGCGCGCCTGGATGACGTCGCCTACACCGCCCAGTGGGAATATGAGTGGCAGCGTCGTGAGGAGAAGCAGAAACGCCAGCAGGAGGAAGAGCGGGAAGCTCAGAGGAACCGACAGCGGCAACATGCAGAGCTGATCGCGGACAAGGAGAGTGTCGGAGAGAGAAAGGTACCCTGAGGGAACCGCGGCGGCAGGGGTGTGTGACTGAGTTCCAGCTCCGGAAGGGCTGGGGCTTCATCCGTGAACCGGGCCTCTACCCAGGGGTCTTTGTTAGTCGCAGAGACGTAGAATCCCACCTACCGCAAGGTCATCCCGGGGGGACTTAGTTAATGGAGACATTGTCACGTACACACGGCACTGGGGAATGAAGGGATGGTATGCCCTTAACGTCACCATCGTCCGTGACCCCGTCCCAGACGCAGGTAACATCACCACTACCGCAGCGTCCCCGTCTCCAGCTCAAACAGCATCCGGCCGTGCCCCAGCATCGCCCCCTGCAGGCTCATCGCAAATGAAAGCAATATCTACATCGCAACATGCGACCCAGTCTCAATCGCAATCCATGACACGGTCCATATCGTTAACTGTGATTGAAACGCAATCGGTGTCTCGTGAGGAGAATGTACCCGTTGCGCCCCTAGAGGTTCGCACGAGAACTGTGGCGACCCAGACCCTAATAGCAGCGCATGACTTGTTAGTAATGGGATCTAGGGACCATCGCATTGTTCCAGCCCCCGGGTGGAAAGTGTACTTGAAATAAATGAATAGTTAAACAGTAAAAACCGGTGAGATCCATACAGGGGTCTACCATAAGTAATGTTATAAAAAGTTTAAGAAGTTTGCCAATTGTTGCACAAGTTAAATGTGTATATAGCGTATATATATATTTCTAACAGTAGAATGCCCGGCTGGGTAAACAGAGAAAAAGTTTTGCACTTTATTATTATTATAATGTGATATAATATGTCTTCGTTTTACAATGGACTTTGAGGTTGAGGACTGTGCCAGCCCAGAACTTATTTGTATATAGTTGCGCTTCGGTGCTTTATCTTGGTTTTACATAAAACCAGCACAACTACCTCTGAATACAAAAACCCGTGTGGTGTGGCACTGAGTGAGGTCTGCATTCGGATGTCCTGCAGCCCACCCAGGACCTACGTTGAAGGTTTGGTGCGGGTCCTTCACAAGAATACTGAGTATTTATTGAATGTTTTGATGCCTTAATACTTTTGTATTTTTCTCTATAATGTTATTGTTCGCAACGTTTAAGACATCCTTACCTCCCGGATGGGACGAATTAATGTTTAATGTTAAATGCATAAACAAAACTGACTCTTTTGTATTTTACAGCCCGGGAGTGCTGTCTTTTACCATGGGGGAATGTGTAGCCCTGGTGTTAGGCACACGCAGTACCCTGGAGAGTGTGTGGCGAGACAGCAGTTTAATGCTCAATACCCATTCACTCAACATACACTAGACACACCCTTAGGGTAGTGTGGTTACTTGTTAGGGAGTGGTCAGGGTGTATATTGGTTGAGTGATTTTAGAGTAGTCAGTTTCCTGTCTTCGGACAGAGCAGACGTGTGGAGTCTAGCTGGGACTAGGAGGGAGGAAGCAGTCCAGCCTGGTTCTGCAGCAGTTCACTAAGTGGAGGCCAGTAAGGGCGAGAGATAGATCACCTCAGCCTGGTCAGAGCTGTACCTCACTTGAAGACACTGACAAAGAAAGAAGAGCTTAGTGCAGAAATACTTCAGTCACCTGTCTCAAGGACAGTGAAAGGTTCAGAGACGTGCTCCTGCCTAGTGGATAACTGAGAATCTGTTAACTAACTCTAAAGGAAGAGAAGAAGGGAGTGACTATACGACTTTTTGCAAGTGTGAGTGTTTATGCTACAAGCGAGGACAAGGCGAAAGGCACAGTGGAAAGATTATTTGAAAAGTGCTTTTGGATTGAAGAAGTCCTGCACATTGTAACCGGTCACTGGGGACCGAAGGATCACTATTAGCTTCAAGCATAGTGGTAAGAAAACCAGAGATTTACCGGACCTTAGGTCGCGGCAAACAGCCCCAAATAGTCAGTACGTAACTGGGGTCAGGGGGAGTGAGGACCTTGAGTCTCTGCAGGACAAGATAGGAATTCAGCTCTCTCACAGGAAGGCTCCTACCACAAAACTGACTGGGCAGTACAGCTATGGAATAGCTGGAGTTATAGAGGGAACTACGCTTCAGGCTGGTTGTACTCATCGTGTTGAAAGTAAAGGAGGCCCCTAACTTGTCCAGCTGCTATCTCGAAATACATTCTCCTTGGATCAGCCTCCCTGGGACCTGCCTGAACATCTTACAAGTAAAGGTATGGAAAGACGCTGACCGTGTGAGACTGTGTTATTTATCTGCACCCGACTTCACTAATTTCATAGACTTTGAGGGACCAGTCCCACCTGTAGGGGACCTGACATCTAGCTGCCTCACCATCCCCTCAGAGATCTACAGCAGCACTGGTACAAATTACCAGAAGGCTACAGGTGGCGTCACGAACTGTATATAAATCTATCCCCTGTAGATATATCCCTAACATACGCCAGACCGCCAGGGCCACAGACCGAGCCACAGCTACCTGTGACAAATCCCCATAGACTTCCATGGGCTCGGCTCTGAGTACCCCATTGCCCTGGTAACCCACAATTGTGGTGGCGGGTCGACACATTGCGACATACTGAGTAAGGTTTCTGTCATGATAACTCTGCCTTCCGAGGTGATGCTGGTGCTCCAGCAGCATTGGCGACTTCCTTCTCTGCTTTGTGCTTCCACTGAGCTCCAGCTGTCAGGTGAGGATGCCGTCAGTAGTGTGTCTATCTGTGTATGCTTGTATTCACACATTTTCCAATCACTCTCTAGTGACGGAATTAAGTACTTGATGCAGGGATCCAGCTTGGTGGCCACACATTAATCAGCACTTGTAACAATTAGAGCAACTCTGTGGTCATTGTGCAGTCAGAACGGCATGTATTGCCTCATGTGTGCCAGGCTGCCCAGGGACAATGACAAGCTGTCCTCAGTGGGAGGTGTATCATCTGGGTCCTCTATATTGTCTGTATCCCCCCACCCACTCTCCAGTGATGCCTATGAGCTGCTTTGAATAGCACCCTGCTGTGAACATGGTTTTTACTCAACCTACCAAAACTGTCCCCTGGTTTGACATTTCTGTTCCTGGCTGCTGCTGGTACAGATACCCATCTTCCAAGACATGTTTAGATGCCTGGCTTGATAGTGGTGTGAATGGTCCCTGTTCCTCCTCCTCTTCCTCTTGTGTCACCACCTCATCCATCATCGCCTGAATCTTTGCTTTTCTCGGAAGCAAAGCAGTGGGATAGTAATGCTGATGATGGCATAATTAGTGCTGCACATGTCCCACATGGAGACCCTCTCTATGGTTGTGAAGTGGTGTTGTCCCGCAGAGCAACTCACTCATGCGTGCTGCGGCTCAAGCTCTCCAGAAATAACTGTCTCTCCAGCAAGTGCAAGGTGGAGTTCCATCTTGTGGATACATTACATATGAGTCAGGGAGTGGGAAGGCAGAAGTGAAGCTGCAGCTCAGACAGAAATGGCCGGAGCAAAGCCTTCCCCCCCCTCCTCCAGGAGGCGTGGGCAGAGGCCAACATGACGGGGGGTTGGAAGGGTTAGTTGGGGGGAGGAGTATTTAGATTAAGGGGTCTATATAGGGAAGTGAAGAAAGGTTTCAGGTCAGTTCCCGCTTTTAGAAAAAACAGTACCATGTCTGATGTTGAGAGAGCCTGGAGCTGCTGAGGGAGACGGCTTTATTGCAGCCTCCAGGGTGGTTGGAGGCCCAGGTTGCAGGTATAGCCCCTGGGACCTCCAGGCAGTCAGCCCCATCTCCGGTTAGGAAGCGGCGTTCGAGACGGGTGAGGCCCCCTGAGCGGCTATCCCCAGATGCGGCTCCCAGGGCCTCGCGTCAGCGTAGGAGCCCCTCTAGGGACCCTTCAGGCCGGGCGCCACATTGTTCCAGGGCTAGCAGGCCCCGGCCTGGGAGGAATCCGCTTGCTCGGCGGGGCCCTGCGGCGGTTTCCAGGCCTCCGCCTCGAGCTGTTAGGGGGGCGGAGCCGGAACGCGCTAGGCGGCCTAAAAGTGCAGGATCTGTGGGGGGCCGCGCAGCAGCACCGCTGCGGCGCGGCCTGCTTCTCCCTGCGGGACAGAAGGGATCGTTGGTGGCGGAGCGGCCTGCATTCCGGCAGGGCCAGTCACTCCATCCCTCACTGATAGTGGGGTAGCAGGTCTGTCGGCAGGCTGTGGTATCGGGAGGCCTGCGGTGCGGTCTGCCTCATCACGCAGGTCACGATTAATTAATGACAGCGCAGCGGCTTGCTCGGCGGCAGGGCCGGTCCAGTCCTCCTTCACGGGCAGTGAGGCGCCAGGTTTTTCGGGGGGTCGCCTGAGTGGGGTTCCCTCTGGGTGGCCTGCTCTCACCGCCGGTAGCACGATGCCTAGCCCTATAATTTGCCGGACAGCGGCCTGCAGCGCAGCAGGGCCGGGACCATTGACTCCGGTACACGGGGATGGAGGAGGTTATCCGGGTATCATTGGTGCGACGGGGGCTAGAGATGTGGCGACCCAGGTAGTGGAATCGTTTGGGACTCAGTGGTCGGGATCCTCTCTGGAGTTCGGGCCCTCTACGCCAGTCGTTTTCGAGGGGAGTCCTAGTCATCAGCAGCAGGCCACTGGAGTCGCCGTCGCTGGCCAGGACGGAGGGCAGGCATCCGAGGATCCAGGTTTTTCGGCTGGAGGGCTCTCAGCCCCCTCGCAGCCCGGTGAGTACCCCTCTTTGTTTGGCATTCGTCACGCAATTTTGTCTTCTACTCAGTGTTGGGGGGGTCAGGTGGGCGATTATCATGGCAGTGGGGGTTCTACGGTTAGTGGAGAAGTGACTGGGGGCGTTAGGGACATGTTGGTGGGCGTACGGGACTTGTTGTCACGTCTAGAACGGGGTTTGGGTGGTCCATCTCCGTTGGCTGCATGGGTTGGGTCGCAGGCTGGGGGGCATACCGGGCCGAGTGGGTCGGAGTTGGCGGGACCCGTCGCTGAGCCGTTTCGGTATCAGTGCAAACTGAGAAGGAGAAGGTGTGTCGCGTGCATTTAGATAATAGGGCGCACGGGGAGGTATACATATGTTTTGAAGGCCCATTGGGGGTGCATTTAAAGAAGGAAGTTAGGGAGCGCATTTGGAAGGACGAATATGTGGAGATTTTCTCGTTGTTGCCTCTTGGGAAATTTAACTTGGACAAAAGTAAGAAAGAAGACAGTAAAAAAAGAGGAGGAGGAAAAACGGCCGCTCCTTGGTAATGGCTGAGGTTGTTGACAATGATGCTTTGGACTTGTTTACTGATGCGGCTGGCAGGATTGGTTTTGGGGCATATTTCAAGGACAGTGGTGTGCATCTCATTGGCCCAGTGAATGGGTGGAGGTGGGCTTGGTACGCAACGTAACATTGTTGGAGATCTTCCCGATCCTCGTGGCTGTACATTTGTGGGGCGTGATTTTCGTAATCAACGGGTGCGCTTTAATTGCGATAATATGGGAGTGGTATGCGCAATTAATGGTCTCACTGCATCGTCCCCCTCTGTGGTTCGGGTGTTGCAGGAATTGGTGTTGGTATGTTTGTCCTTGAATGCTCATGTTACAGCGACTCATGTTCCTGGTGTGAAGAACGAAATTGCTGATTCTCTTTCTCGTTCACAGTGGGATCGTTTCCGGTCATTGGCGCCAGAAGCAGAGGTAGTGGGTCTAACGTGTCCGGAGGAGTTATGGAAGGTGGCTTTTGGGCCGCAGGGTCGTTAATCAGGTCTTCGCTAGCCCCAAAACTTGGGAGGCGAAATCAGGCGTTTGGGGGATGTGGGAAGGTGTTTTCGCAGCTGATTCAAGCATTGGCATCAGACACGATTGGGAGCGAATTTTGTTGTCCTGGTTGGGACAGGGTGCGATGGAGGGTTGGTCTTGCGCGAAGTATCACGGGTTTTGGCTGCTTTATCTTTCGGTTTTCGCTTATGCGGATTTCAGGATTTTACAAAGACGTTTTGGTTAAGCAGGCAGCAAAAGGATTTGTTTGTGTGAAAAGTCGGGGTGATACAAGGCGCCCGATTTCATTTAGTTTGTTAGAACAGTGGGCCTCGCGTTGGAGTCGACGTGTTCCTCGAATTTTGAAGTGGCGTTGTTTTGCTTAGCTTTTCATTCGCATTTTTTGGGGCCTTGCGGGTGGGTGAGCTGGTTTCGCCAAGCAAACCTGTTGTAGGCGGGTTATTGGCGAGGGATGTCGTGTTGACTTCGCGTGGTGTTGAGTTTGGCTGCGGAGATCTAAGACAGATCAGGCTGGTAAGGGTCGACGGGTGGTTTTGTGTGGTGTGCAGGGCTCTTTAATGTGTCCGGTTCAATGTCTCCAGCGGTTTCGGGAGTTTTCGGCTAGCCTGGACGGTTCTTTGTTGTGCCATGCGGATGGGGGTAATTTGTCTCGGTATCAGTTTTGTGCCATTTTTAAGAAGTCTATTCGGGTATTGGGCCTGGATGATTCTCGTTTTGCTCCTCATTCTTTTCGAATCGGGCGGGCGACGGAGGCAGCGGCAGGGGGTTTGAGTCCGGCGTCCATTCAACGTATTGGCGTTGGAAGTCAGGTCGGTATCGGAGTTACATCAGGCCTTAGTTTCGTCAAGTGGCTGGAGGGAGATGAACGGGGGAATAGTGTTATGTCTCCGGGTACTCTGGTATTTTGTATTTTAGCCTTGTTTTCTCTTTCAGGTACCGGGCCTGTGCTTGTGTGGATTTTTGGCCATTCCTTCGTTTACTGGGGAGCGTTGCGAGCTGATGTCAGGAACGAAGGTCGACAACTGGGTTTTCACAGGAGCATGGCTGTGGTGCGGTGGATTGGTTTTAGAGGAATGGAATGGAGAAGAGTTCTCCAGGAAATACATGGTTGTGTTTTGATGGACCGTGCTCCTGACATTTTAGTTCTCCATGTTGGGGGCAATGATCTGGCGGTTCGACCTTTCCGGGAATTGATAAAGGACATTAAGCAGGATTGTTTGCGTTTTGTGGTTATTATATAACAGGAGTTACTATTGTTTGGTCTGAAATTGTTCCACGCAGGCGATGGCGTACGATGAGATCCTTGGTAAAAGTTAACAAGGCCAGGATAAAAGTGAATAGGGCAGTTTTCTTCATTTATTGTTAGGAATGGGGGAGTGTCAGTGCGGTAATTTTGATCTGGAGAAGGGCGAGGGCGATTTTTGGTTGGCGGACGGGGTCCACCTAAATGGGGTGGGTTCTGATATTTTGGCGCTCGGCCTTCAAGAGGGTATAGAAAAGGCCATGGCATTGCGGTTTGTGGGGGTCTCGGGCCATTGAGGTGTTCAAAGGCCCTCGTTGTTGCGGTTCGGTGTGGGGGGGGGGAGTCCTTGAAGTCGGTTGGAAATTGGTTTTTGGAGACTCTGGATAGGGTCTCCTCCGTCTGGAGTTATGTTGATGGTGATCTGGTGAGATGTGGACGGAGAGTTCCGGCAGGAGTGGGCGGATCCCCGAGGAGTGGGTGAACAACATATTTAGTGTGTATTGGTGTTCCTGAGCCTGTGGGGTAACGGCTGGGAGCAAGATGATGGGTGTTGTTCACAACTATTTCGGGTTAATTCACCAAGATTTGTGGCTTCAAGGATTCCTCCTCAACGATCAAGTATTGAAAGTTATGTCATCATTTGGTATATTTGTTAATGTTTGTGTATTTAATAAAAGGCTGCTGTGGCCATTAGAATTCCCAAAATATTTGGGCTTTGTGTATTTGTGGCGGCGTATTGGGGTGGTTATTTTACTGGTTGGGTGATATAAGTGATAGGTTATATTAGACTCCCCGCAGGTAAGCGACTTGACAATACCAACGTCAAGAAATGGCCGGAGCAAAGCCTCCCCCCCCCTCCTCCAGGAGGCGTGGGCGGAGGCCAACATGACGGGGGGTTGGAAGGGTTAGTTGGGGGGAGGAGTATTTAGATTAAGGGGTCTATATAGGGAATTGAAGAAAGGCTTCAGGTCAGTTCCCGCTTTTAGAAAAAACAGTCCCGCCCTCCCTCCTGTATTTAGTGATGTTTTTGTTTCATAAGTTTTTGGGTCATGGCGGTTCGGTGTGGGGGGGGGAGACTTGAAGTCGGTTGGAAATTGGTTTGGAGACTCTGGATAGGGTCTCCTCCGTCTGGAGTTACGTTGATGGTGATCTGGTGAGATGTGGACGGGGAGTTCCGGCAGGAGTGGACGGATCCCCGAGGAGCTGGTGAACAACATATTTGGTGTGTATTGGTGTTCCTGAGCCTGTGGGGTAACGGCTGGGAGCAAGATGATGGGTGTTGTTCACAACTATTTCGGTTAATTCACCAAGATCTTGTGGCTTCAAGGACTCCTCCTCAATGATCAAGTATTGTAAAGCTATGTCATCATTTGGTATATTTGTTAATGTTTGTTTTATTTAATAAAAGGCTGCTGTGGCCATTAGAATTCCAAATAATTTGGGCTCTGTGTATTTGTGAGCGGCGTATTGGGGTGGTTATTTTACTGGTTGGGTGATATAAGTGATAGGTTATATTAGACTCCTCGCAGGTAAGCGACTTGACAATACCAACGTCAAGGTGAGAAGCATCAGGATGAGAACAACTGAAAGCATGCCCAATGGCCTGCAGTTTCAGCAGCAGTTCTAACTTCTGACATATCTGTATAATTTTAATGAAGCTTGCACCAACTAAGAGATTTCGCATCAAACCGGCTAGACCCAGACCTGCTATGAAATTTCAACAGTTATCGCACACCACCAGGTCGGGCTTGAGGTTTAACGGCACCAACTACACATCTGTCTTTTCCGTTGATCCCCATCCAAGTTTCTGCACAGTGTGGGATTTTTCTCACAAGCAGATGAGTTTCAGAACAGCCTTCTATAGTTTACCCCTGGTGTGCTGAAGTTTAGTGATGTTCATGTTACGCTGATTTGATGAGGAGCATTGGAGGAAGTGGAGTAGGAAGACTAGCAGGAGGCAACATGGACAGAGGAACATACCAAAAACATCCAGCAATCCTCTGCTGTGGCAAGACAAGCACCAAAATGCTTTCTGCCTCACGCTCATCCACCACAACATTTACCCAGTGGGCATTTAGAGAGATATAACGTCCCTGTCCGTGCTTACTGGTCCATGTATCAGTGGGTATGTGGACCTTAAAACTGATGGTGTTGTGCAGTGCACACCTGATTTTATATGCAACATGTTCATGCAGGGCGCTCCAGAAAAGTAGTGGCGGCTGGGAACCACATACTGTGGTTCCTGTGATCCAAACGTATTGTTAGCCCTTTTAGAAAAACACTTATGAGACTACATGTATAATATAGGATCTAGTGTTTGGGGGATGTACAGCTGATCCTTTGTCATGAAAGTAAGTGGATATAACCCAACTTTTGTTATCACTTTCAGTTCCGGTCAGAAACTTTCAGCTCTCTAGTGCCCCCCCTTACCCTCAGGTCAGTCAGGGAATTGCACCTAGGATAAATAGTCGCCAGAAAGGCTGCCTTGTCACGTTCTGGCTATCGGGCACTCTGAAGTAAGGTTGGTATGTATATCACTAGTCCCAGGCAGGGAATACAAGCATAAAGCTCTGAACCACACTGCTAGGGTTCCCCAATACCACCACGATGCTATGCTGCCACAAGTTTCTCGTTTGATATCAAAATCTATATCGGGCCAGGAACCAACCCAAAAGGTAGCGTGTTTTTGGCACGGAGTACGTGTTGGTTCAATCATAGAGCCAAAAGAACGAACTAGTAATTTTATGAGTTACTCCAGAAAATATAGGCAGTGTTTACAAAAATACAAAGATATTACAAAAGGAGACAAAATACAGTATGTACAGACAGTTACAAATAAAAGGATTTAAAATAAGACTTAGCACATCTCTGTCACTGGTAGGACGAGTCGATGAGGGGAGGAGGAATAAATGGTACATCAGCACAGCATCTTAGCTGGCCCTCCTGGCGTCTGACAACCCCCCAGTGAGTGTCTCAGATTTATGCTTTTCCCTTGCTGAGCTCACTTGGTGAGTTTGGGTTAGAGGACATAACGCCCCTTTTGAAGAGTTATTAAAACTCCTAACTTTCCATATCTTCGGCTGGGGGCCTCACACGGTGATGTTAGGGGGCATTACATGTTCCCCTGCATCAAGGCCATTCTTGTGAGACCAAATATGACATGACTGCATGCTACTGGGGGGCCGAAACTGTTTTCTCGTTTCTGATGTCCGTATCCCTGCAAAAACGTTGCCATGCGTAGCTCTAATTATACCAATTCAGGAAATGTATTTTTCCTGTCTCTAGGATTATTGTGGGTTTATTAAATTCGACATGAAATGGACAAAGGAACCCTTGAAGGAGATACCGCATTTAACTGTCAATGCAGTAAACAGTGACCATGTGCTTAGGGGAGGGGTGAGAGCCCTGTTGCTCTGGAGGGGAGGTAGACTTCTGCAGAAAAGGGAGTACGAAGAGGCTCACATCTTTGCTGGTTTTTCAGGTGCAGTCCACTGCAGCTCGTGCTTGCGTTCATATGCCTCATCATGTATGTGATGTTCAGATTAAGAACATTTATGCCTCGCTTCAGTCTCTAACGGCACAGCTTGCAAATCACCCAGTTTCTTGTCAGGTAGCTTTTTTTAAGCTGGCTTTGGTGCTCAGTTTGTCGGCATGGTGGTCAGTAGCAGCTGATGAACTGGCTAGGGGCCGCCTGTGATGCTTTTTGCACTTTTTGCTTTGCAGCTGAGGAAGCGTGACCACCACCTATTCCTCCAAACTGTCCATGTCACTTGGATGGCCTTGACTCTATGTGGGGTTTATGACCTCACATCCGCCATTGCATCATCGCACCTCTCCAGTCTGTCCTTACTATGCTGCCCTACTATCCACTTCTGTCCTTGCTACTCCTCATGTCTCCCCTCTTCAAATTCCTTTATTGTCTCTAATTTCACAATGTATCCACTTCAAGCTACTAACACTGACCAACAAAGCCATCCATAATCTGTCTCCCCATATATCTCTGAACTAATCTTCCTCCTGTGCTACCACCTGATTCATCATCACCTAAAGTGTTTTTTCAATATCAGTTTGATAATTCAAATATCTATTTGTGTTTTGTATGCAACCCCTCATAGTAACATAATAACATAGTTAGCAAGGTCAAAAAAAGACATTTGTCCATCCAGTTCAGCCTATATTGCTTCAGAATAAATCCCCAGATCTACGTCCTTCTAAAGAACATAATAACGGTAACATACTAAATTATTGTTATGCTCCAAGAAGACATCCAGGCCTCTCTTGAACCCCTCAACTGAGTTTGCCATCACCACCTCCTCAGGCAAAGAATTCCAGATTCTCACTGCCCTAACAGTAAAAAATCCTCTTCTATGTTGATGGAAAAACCTTCCTCTCCTCCAGACTCAGAGAATGCCCCTTGTGACCGTCACCTTCCTTGGTATAAACAGATCCTCAGACAGATATTTGCATTGTCCCTTATATACTTATACATGGGTTTTAGATCGCCCCTCAGTCGTTTTTTTTCTAGACTAAATAATCCTCATTTTTGCTCTGTGTATTGTACCCTCCTCATGTATAGCACCATGGAATCGATGGTGCTCTAAAAAGAAATAATAATCCCCCGCATGATATTCCATCCTGTCTTCATCCCTGCCCTCCTTGCCGGTGTACACCATAACAAAAAGCTGCAGCAATTGGCACATGTGTTTCATCATCTGCATCAGCAGAGATGTGCTGCTGTGGTCCAGCAATGACCACTTGCACTACCACTCCCACATACTCATCCCCCAACAGAACAAGTGGTTGGGCATCAGTGCAACAATCTCTTGAATTTGTGGGGGCAGGGCCAGGTGGATGGCCCACGGAACCACAGCCAGGAGCATGAAAGAAAAAGATAGACTGGCTGAAAGACAAAGCAAAAGGACTGAAGGCACTCTCAGCCAACCATGGAAAACCACTTCGACTTGTTCTAGTTTCACCATTCATCCAATGGTACTCAGGCCTACCAAATTACATAGAACATCCTGTCACTTTCTTGCAACAGAGAACGGTATAAAACAAAAAACAAAATAGGAGTACTGAGTCCTGAGATATAATAAAAAGGTATAGGTTTTATTTAAACATCCCTATATAGGGAAGTGAAGAAAGGCTTCAGGTCAGTTCCCGCTTTTAGAAAAAACAGTCCGCCCCTCCTCCTGTATTTAGTGATGTTTAGTTTCATAAGTTTTTGGGTCATGGCGGTTCGGTGTGGGGGGGGAGACCTTGAAGTCGGTTGGAAATTGGTTTTGGAGACTCTGGATAGGGTCTCCTCCGTCTGGAGTTACGTTGATGGTGATCTGGTGAGATGTGGACGGGGAGTTCCGGCAGGAGTGGACGGATCCCCGAGGAGCTGGGTGAACAACATATTTGGTGTGTATTGGTGTTCCTGAGCCTGTGGGTAACGGCTGGGAGCAAGATGATGGGTGTTGTTCACAACTATTTCGGGTTAATTCACCAAGATCTTGTGGCTTCAGGACTCCTCCTCAATGATCAAGTATTGTAAAGCTATGTCATCATTTGGTATATTTGTTAATGTTTGTGTATTTAATTAAAAGGCTGCTGTGGCCATTAGAATTCCAAATAATTTGGGCTCTGTGTATTTGTGAGCGGCGATTGGGGTGGTTATTTTACTGGTTGGGTGATATTAAGTGATAGGTTATATTAGACTCCTCGCAGGTAAGCGACTTGACAATACCAACGTCAAGGTGAGAAGCATCAGGATGAGAACACTGAAAGCATGCCCAGATGGCCTGCAGTTTCAGCAGCAGTTTCTAAACTTCTGACATATCTATATAATTTTTAATGAAGCTTGCACCAACTAAGAGATGCGATCAAACCGGCTAGACCCAGACCTGCTATGAAATTTCAACAGTTATCGCACACCACCAGGTCGGGCTTGAGGTTTAACGGCACCAACTACACATCTGTCTTTCCGTTGATCCCCATCCAAAGTTTCTGCACAGTGTGGGATTTTTCTCACAAGCAGATGAGTTTCAGAACAGCCTTCTATAGTTTACCCCTGGGTGTGCTGAAGTTTAGTGATGTTCATGTACGCTGATTTGATGAGGAGGCATTGGAGGAAGGGAGTAGGAAGACTAGCAGGAGGCAACATGGACAGAGGAACATACCAAAAACATCCAGCAATCCTCTGCTGTGGCAAGACAAGCACCAAAATGCTTTCTGCCTCACGTCATCCACCACAACATTTACCCAGTGGGGCATTTAGAGAGATATAACGTCCCTGTCCGGCTTACTGGTCCATGTATCAGTGGGTATGTGGACCTTAAAACTGATGGTGTTGTGCAGTGCACACCTGATTTTATATGCAACATGTTCATGCAGGGCGCTCCAAAAGTAGTGGCGGCTGGGAACCCCATACTGTGGTTCCTGTGATCCAAACGTATTGTTAGCCTTTTAGAAAACACTTATGAGACTACAGTATAATATAGGATCTAGTGTTTGGGGATGTACAGCTGAACCTTTGTCATGAAAGTAAGTGGGTTATAACCCAACTTTTGTTATCACTTTCAGTTCCGGTCAGAAACTTTCAGCTCTCTAGTGCCCCCCTTACCCTCAGGTCAGTCAGCGAATTGCACCTAGGATAAATAGTCGCCAGAAAGGCTGCCTTGTCACGTTCTGGCTATCGGGCACTCTGAAGTAAGGTTGGTATGTATATCACTAGTCCCAGGCAGGGAATACAAGCATAAAGCTCTGAACCATCACTGCTAGGGTTCCCCAATACCACCACGATGCTATGCTGCCACAAGTTTTCTCGTTTGATATCAAAATCTATATCGGGCCAGGAACCAACCCAAAAGGTAGCGTGTTTTGGCACGGAGTACGTGTTGGTTCAATCATAGAGCCAAAAGAACGAACTAGTAATTTTATGAGTTTACTCCAGAAAATATAGGCAGTGTTTACAAAAATACAAAGATATTACAAAAGGAGACAAAATACAGTATTTTACAGACAGTTACAAATAAAAGGGATTAAAATAAGACTTAGCACATCTCTGTCACTGGTAGGACGAGTCGATGAGGGGAGGGGAATAAATGGTACATCAGCACAGCATCTTAGCTGGCCCTCCTGGCGTCTGACAACCCCCCAAGTGAGTGTCTCAGATTTTATGCTTTTCCCTTGCTGAGCTCACTTGGTGAGTTGGGTTAGAGGACATACCCCCCCTTTTGAAAGAGTTATTAAAACTCCTAACTTTCCATATCTTCGGCTGGGGGCCTCACACGGTGAATGTTAGGGGGCATTACTGTTCCCCTGCATCAAGGCCATTCTTTGAGACCAAATATGACATGACTGCATGCTACTGGGGGGCCGAAAGTTTTCTCGGTTTCTGATGTTCCGATCCGCTGCAAAACGTTGCCATGCGTACTCTAATTATACCAATTCAGGAAATTATTTTTCCTGTCTCTAGGATTATTGTGGGTTATTAAATTCGACATGAAATGGACAAAGGAACCCTTGAAGGAATACCGCATTTAACTGGTCAGATGCGTAACAGTGACCATGTGCTTAGGGGAGGGGTGGAGCCTGTTGCTCTGGAGGGGAGGTAGACTTCTGCAGAAAAGGGAGTACGAAGAGGCTCACATCTTTGCTGGTTTTTCAGGTGCGTCCACTGCAGCTCGTGCTTTGCGTTCATATGCCCACACATGTATGTGATGTTACAGATTAAGAAATTTAGCCTCGCTTCAGTCTCTACGCACAGCTTGCAAATCACCAGTTTCTTGTCAGGTACTTTTTTTAAGCTGGCTTTGGTGTGCTCAGTTTTGTCGGCATGGTGGTCAGTAGCAGCTGATGAACTGGCTAGGGGCCGCCTGTGATGCTTTTTGCACTTTTTGCTTTGCAGCTGAGGAAGCGGACCACCACCTATTCCTCCAAACTGTCCATGTCACTTGGATGGCCTTGACTCTATGTGGGGTTTATGACCTCATCATCCGCCAATACATCATCGCACCTCTCCAGTCTGTCCTTAACTATGCTGCCCTACTAAATCCACTTCTGTCCTTGCTACTCCTCCATGTCTCCCCTCTTCAAATTCCTTTATTGTCTCCTAATTTCACAATGTATCCACTTCAAGCTACTAACACTGACCAACAAAGCCATCCATAACTGTCTCCCATAATCTATGAAAACTAATCTTCCTCCTGTGCTACCACCTGATTCATCATCACCTAAAGTGTTTTTTTCAATATCAGTTTGATAATTCAAATATCTATTTGTTTTTGTATGCAACCCCCATAGTAACATAATAACATAGTTAGCAAGGTCAAAAAAAGACATTTGTCCATCCAGTTCAGCCTATATTGCTTCAGAATAAATCCCCAGAATCTACGTCCTTCTAAAGAACATAATAACGGTAACATACTAAATATTGTTATGCCCAAGAAGACATCCAGGCCTCTCTTGAACCCCTCAACTGAGTTTGCCATCACCACCTCCTCATGCAAGAATTCCAGATTCTCACTGCCCAACAGTAAAAAATCCTCTTCTAGTTGATGGAAAAACCTTCCTCTCCTCCAGACTCAGAGAAGCCCCCTTGTGACCGTCACCTTCCTTGGTAATAAACAGATCCTCCGACAGATATTTGCATTGTCCCTTATATACTTATACATGGGTATTAGATCGCCCCTCATCGTTTTTTTTCTAGACTAAATAATCCTCATTTTGCTCTGTGTATTGTACCCTCCTCATGTATAGCACCATGGAATCGATGGTGCTCTAAAAAGAATAAATAATCCCCCGCATGATATTCCATCCTGTCTTCATCCCTGCCCTCCTTGCCGGTGTACACATAACAAAAGCTGCAGCAAATTGGCACATGTGTTTCATCATCTGCATCAGCAGAGATGTGCTGCTGTGGCCAGCAATGACCACTTGCACTACCACTCCCACATACTCACCTCCAACAGAACAAGTGTTTGGGCATCAGTGCATACATCTCTTGAATTTGTGGGCCAGGGCCAGGTGGATGGCCCACGGAACCACAGCCAGGAGCATGAAAGAAAAAGATAGACTGGCTGAAAGACAAAGCAAAGGACTGAAGGCACTCTCAGCCAACCAATGAAAACCACTTCGACTTGTCTAGTTTCACCATTCATCAATGGTAACTCAGGCCTACCAATTACATAGAACATCTGTCACTTTCTTGCAACAGAGAACGGTATAAACAAAAAACAAAAAATAGGAAGTAACTGAGTCCTGAATATAATAAAAAGGTATAGGTTTATTTAAACATCCATAAATGACAATATTAACAGACTTGGATGAGGTAATGATGGCTGTAAGGATCCTCCCATACATTACTTAAAATTCTTAGTGCCAAAGTCCACATAGAGAGTAAGCAAGTGTATATAAATAATTTATACCAGAACAATCAAGTAAAAATGCGTACAAAAACCTGGGATTAGTGTATCGCTCATTAGTAATGCTTACCCATAATGTATGAGGACTGGACCCGAGCCACGACACCACCGACGAGCCGTTAAGCTGTACTTTCTCAGGTGCTGTAGGAAAGGTGTTTCATTTTGGTGCATAGTATGTGAGAGCGAGTATACTCATTACTCGGGTTTTCCTGAGCATGCTCCGGTTTTCCTGAGCATGCTCAGGTGTCCTCCGGTATTTGGGCATGCTCGGAGATTTAATTTGGTCGCCATAGCTGCAGGATTTGTGGCTGCTAGACAGCCTGAATACATGCGGGGATTGTATATTTGTTAGGAAATCCCTGCATGTATTCAGGCTGTCTTGCAGCCGCAAATCATGCAGCTACGGTGACACAAATAAAATCTCCGAGCACGCCCAAATACTTGGAGGACACCAAGCATGCTCGGAAAACCGGAGCATGCCAGGAAAACCCAAGTATGAGTAAACTCGCTCATCACTAGTGCGTAACAGACAGGGATCGACCATGCCCTCAACCTCCCTGCACCAGCACATTACCGCCACAAAGCAACACGGCCCACCTTTTCCTATTTGATGCTTTCTTCATTGTTTTCAACCCAAAAAAATGCAGAATATTACAGTTTACATTATACAGAGAATGATTGCCAGCAGCTTTTTACACTGCCTGTTTTTAGAGTACCCACCAAAAGAACAATAGAAAACAAGACAAAACACAAAACAATATTGGCTACCTCCTCATCGTACACCTCTTCTACCTACACCACCACCTCCTCCTTAAACCTCTTGCTCCACTTTCGACCTCTGCTTCCTGATTCACAATTATGATTTTTTTTCTTATTCCTATTTTTTTTAAGCCATTTCAGTTTTGTTTGAGGCAGTTGTCCTGTTTTTCCCCCCAATTGTTAGGGATGGGTTTCCCCACTGCTGAACAGGGGAACTGAGCCAGCCCCCCGCTGCGGCCCCCCATCCCTTTCTCCGGCCGCTGGACCCTGCTCAGCAAGCCCGGGTCCCGTTTCCCCGGTTTAATACTGTGCGGGGAGATGCTCCCTCTCCAGGCCTGCTTTTAAAAACCGTGCAGGTCAGGGGCGAGCGACGTATTTGGGACTAAGTCCTGGTTTTTCTTCGACTCCCCAGGGAAAAGGCTCTCTTGGAATCAGGATTTACATGCTCGGGCACTGCAGCGACTCCCATTTGGGCCCCCAGGAAGGTCCCCGAACGCTCAGTTCTGGGGCAGCTTCCATTGGTTTTTCCGGAAGGTCCTGCGTTATTGCGCTATAAAAAGCTTGCAGACCACACGGCCGTGTGCTAGTATCAAAACGTTTGTGCTTTTCGCCAGTGTGGTATTTTGTGGTTTGGTTCGGGTAAATAAGCCCCAAAATTCCGACACCTCCGGGGAGGGTTTTTTATGCACGTGTTCAGGGCTCGGGTGAAAAACGCCATTAGAAACGGCTACTCCGGTGAGGGGTTTTTTGCTTGTGTTCTGATTGCATGACCCCAGACTGCAATCCGTTATAGTCTTCTGTTCCCTGTGAGTCTGACAGGACACAGTCTTTTTTCACTGCGGGTCTGTGAGGTAAACAGAGTCCCTTTATCGCCAAATTCGCCACATAATTTTTTGGTTAGCGACTCTTGGGGAAAAACAGAGTTCGCCCCTATCCCATATAGTCTACGGCTTTACTCTGTGACTCTGAATAAAAAGAGTTCACCAAACACCAATTGGCCATCTTCAAGCAGGCCCCCTGCACGGCGGGACCCGGGCTGCAACGCCCTTCCTTTAAAATCTAAAATGCATTCCCCAGGCCCTAACACCAATTTAACTTTCCCTTTTTCAGCCATGACCTCGTACTGAAACCACAAAAGAAAATACTGACATAATAAGAGGGGTAACAATGCTCTTGGAAAACCTGGCGAAGTGTACTTTGGGAACAAAAAGCCCTCCCGGGTGTTCAGAAGGGGGCCATGCGAACTAACGGGGCAGAAGAATTT
>JARQOD010000005.1:140204347-140251353 GCA_033576555.1 Oophaga sylvatica | reverse complement strand
CCCCCCCTTACCCTCAGGTCAGTCAGGGAATTGCACCTAGGATAAATAGTCGCCAGAAAGGCTGCCTTGTCACGTTCTGGCTATCGGGCACTCTGAAGTAAGGTTGGTATGTATATCACTAGTCCCAGGCAGGGAATACAAGCATAAAGCTCTGAACCATCACTGCTAGGGTTCCCCAATACCACCACGATGCTATGCTGCCACAAGTTTCTCGTTTGATATCAAAATCTATATCGGGCCAGGAACCAACCCAAAAGGTAGCGTGTTTTGGCACGGAGTACGTGTTGGTTCAATCATAGAGCCAAAAGAACGAACTAGTAATTTTATGAGTTTACTCCAGAAAATATAGGCAGTGTTTACAAAAATACAAAGATATTACAAAAGGAGACAAAATACAGTATGTACAGACAGTTACAAATAAAAGGGATTAAAATAAGACTTAGCACATCTCTGTCACTGGTAGGACGAGTCGATGAGGGGAGGAGGAATAAATGGTACATCAGCACAGCATCTTAGCTGGCCCTCCTGGCGTCTGACAACCCCCCAAGTGAGTGTCTCAGATTTATGCTTTTCCCTTGCTGAGCTCACTTGGTGAGTTGGGTTAGAGACATACGCCCCTTTTGAAGAGTTATTAAAACTCCTAACTTTCCATATCTTCGGCTGGGGGCCTCACACGGTGATGTTAGGGGCATTACATGTTCCCCTGCATCAAGGCCATTCTTGTGAGACCAAATATGACATGACTGCATGCTACTGGGGGCCGAAACTGTTTTCTCGGTTTCTGATGTCCGTATCCGCTGCAAAACGTTGCCATGCGTAGCTCTAATTATACCAATTCAGGAAATGTATTTTTCCTGTCTCTAGGATTATTGTGGGTTATTAAATTCGACATGAAATGGACAAAGGAACCCTTGGAAGGAGATACCGCATTTAACTGGTCAGATGCAGTAACAGTGACCATGTGCTTAGGGGAGGGGTGAGAGCCCTGTTGCTCTGGAGGGGAGGTAGACTTCTGCAGAAAAGGGAGTACGAAGAGGCTCACATCTTTGCTGGTTTTTCAGGTGCAGTCCACTGCAGCTCGTGCTTTGCGTTCATATGCCTCATCATGTATGTGATGTTCAGATTAAGAACATTTATGCCTCGCTTCAGTCTCTAACGGCACAGCTTGCAAATCACCAGTTTCTTGTCAGGGAGCTTTTTTAAGCTGGCTTTGGTGTGCTCAGTTTGTCGGCATGGTGGTCAGTAGCAGCTGATGAACTGGCTAGGGGCCGCCTGTGATGCTTTTTGCACTTTTTGCTTTGCAGCTGAGGAAGCGTGACCACCACCTATTCCTCCAAACTGTCCATGTCACTTGGATGGCCTTGACTCTATGTGGGGTTTATGACCTCATCATCCGCCATTGCATCATCGCACCTCTCCAGTCTGTCCTTAACTATGCTGCCCTACTAATCCACTTCTGTCCTTGCTACTCCTCCATGTCTCCCCTCTTCAAATTCCTTTATTGTCTCCTAATTTCACAATGTATCCACTTCAAGCTACTAACACTGACCAACAAAGCCATCCATAATCTGTCTCCCCATATATCTCTGAACTAATCTTCCTCCTGTGCTACCACCTGATTCATCATCACCTAAAGTGTTTTTTCAATATCAGTTTGATAATTCAAATATCTATTTGTGTTTTGTATGCAACCCCTCATAGTAACATAATAACATAGTTAGCAAGGTCAAAAAAAGACATTTGTCCATCCAGTTCAGCCTATATTGCTTCAGAATAAATCCCCAGATCTACGTCCTTCTAAAGAACATAATAACGGTAACATACTAAATTATTGTTATGCTCCAAGAAGACATCCAGGCCTCTCTTGAACCCCTCAACTGAGTTTGCCATCACCACCTCCTCAGGCAAAGAATTCCAGATTCTCACTGCCCTAACAGTAAAAAATCCTCTTCTATGTTGATGGAAAAACCTTCCTCTCCTCCAGACTCAGAGAATGCCCCCTTGTGACCGTCACCTTCCTTGGTATAAACAGATCCTCAGACAGATATTTGCATTGTCCCCTTATATACTTATACATGGGTATTAGATCGCCCCTCAGTCGTTTTTTTTCTAGACTAAATAATCCTCATTTTGCTCTGTGTATTGTACCCTCCTCATGTATAGCACCATGGAATCGATGGTGCTCTAAAAAGAAATAATAATCCCCCGCATGATATTCCGTCCTGTCTTCATCCCTGCCCTCCTTGCCGGTGTACACATAACAAAAAGCTGCAGCAATTGGCACATGTGTTTCATCATCTGCATCAGCAGAGATGTGCTGCTGTGGTCCAGCAATGACCACTTGCACTACCACTCCCACATACTCATCCTCCAACAGAACAAGTGGTTGGGCATCAGTGCATACAATCTCTTGAATTTGTGGGGCAGGGCCAGGTGGATGGCCCACGGAACCACAGCCAGGAGCATGAAAGAAAAAGATAGACTGGCTGAAAGACAAAGCAAAAGGACTGAAGGCACTCTCAGCCAACCAATGGAAAACCACTTCGACTTGTTCTAGTTTCACCATTCATCCAATGGTACTCAGGCCTACCAAATTACATAGAACATCCTGTCACTTTCTTGCAACAGAGAACGGTATAAACAAAAAACAAAATAGGAGTACTGAGTCCTGAGATATAATAAAAAGGTATAGGTTTATTTAAACATCCATAAATGACAATATTAACAGACTAGGATGAGGTAATGATGGCTGTAAGGATCCTCCCATACAATTACTTAAAATGCTTAGTGCCAAAGTCCACATAGAGAGTAAGCAAGTGTATATAATAATTTATACCAGAACAATCAAGTAAAAATGCGTACATAAAACCTGGGATATAGTGTATCGCTCATTAGTAATGCTTACTCATAATGTATGAGGACTGGACCCGAGCCACGACACCACCGACGAGCGTTAAGCTGTACTTTCTCAAGGTGCTGTAGGAAAGGTGTTTCATTTGGGTGCATAGTAGTGATGAGCGAGTATACTCATTACTCGGGTTTTCCTGAGCATGCTCCGGTTTTCCTGAGCATGCTCAGGTGTCCTCCGAGTATTTGGGCATGCTCGGAGATTTAATTTGTGTCGCCATAGCTGCAGGATTTGTGGCTGCTAGACAGCCTGAATACATGCGGGGATTGTATATTTGTTAGGAAATCCCTGCATGTATTCAGGCTGTCTTGCAGCCGCAAATCATGCAGCTACGGTGACACAAATTAAATCTCCGAGCACGCCCAAATACTTGGAGGACACCCAAGCATGCTCAGGAAAACCGGAGCATGCTCAGGAAAACCCAAGTAATGAGTAAACTCGCTCATCACTAGTGCGTAACAGACAGGGATCGACCATGCCCTCAACCTCCCTGCACCAGCTACATTACCGCCACAAGCAACACGGCCACATTTCCTATTTGATGCTTTCTTCATTGTTTTCAACCCAAAAAAATTGCAGAATATTACAGCTACATTATACAGAGAGATGATTGCCAGCAGCTTTTTACACTGCCTGTTTTTAGAGTACCCACCAAAAGAACAATAGAAAACAAGACAAAACACAAAAACAATATTGGCTACCTCCTCATCGTACACCTCTTCTACCTACACCACCACCTCCTCCTTAACCTCTTGCTCCACTTTCGACCTCTGCTTCCTGATTCACAATTATGATTTTTTTTCTTATTCTCTATTATTTTAAGCCATTTCAGTATTTGTTTGCAGGGCAGTTGTCCTGTTCTTACCCCAATTGTTAGGGATCGAGTTCCCACTGCTGAACAGTGGGAATCTCGAGCCAGTCCCGCTGCGGTCCCCCATCCATCTCCGGCCGCAGTGGAGCCTGCTCAGCAGAGACATCGGTCCCAGCATCTTGCCCGGTTTAATACTGTGCAGAGGATGACTGCTGCCTCTCCAGGTCCTGCTATTATAACCAGTGCAGGTCAGCGGCGAGCAGACGTATTTGGGACTAAGTCCTGTGTGTTTCCTTCTGAGCATGCCCAGGGTAAGGTCTCTCATTGGAGATCAGGAGTCACATGCTCTGGCACTGCAGCGACTCCCATTGGTCCTCCAGGAAGGTCCTGAAGCTGCTCGAGTTCTGGGGCAGGCTTCCATTGGTTCTTCCAGGAAGGTCCTGCAGTTATTGCTGCTATAAAAAGCTTGCATGACCACACGGCCGTGTGCTAGTATCAAATCTGTTACGTGCTTGCGCCAGTGTGGTCATGTATGTGGTTAGGTTCGGCTGAAATAAGCCACTAGAATGCAGACACCTCCGGTGAGGAGTTTTATATGCACGTGTTCAGGGCTCGGCTGAAAAACGCCATTAGAATACCGGCTACTCCGGTGAGGAGTTTATTGCTTGTGTTCTGATTGCATGACCACAGACTGCAATCCGCTTAGTAGTCATCTGTGTCGCCTGTGAGTCTGACAGGACACAGTCTTTGTCACTGCGGCTCTGTGAGGTAACAGAGTCCGCTTTTATCGCCATATTGCGCCACATCATTTTTGGTTAGCGACTCTGTGGAATAACAGAGTTCGCCCATATCGCCATATAGTGCTACGGCGTTTACATCTGTGACTCTGGAATAACAGAGTTCACTCATACTACCTATTTGCGCCATCTTACTAGCAGCAGGCTCTGCCTGCACGGCGGACCCCGGACTGCGTACGCACCTCTCCTTAATATCTAAAAGGTGCATTCCGCAGGCCCTTAACACCAATTTAACTTCCTTTTGCAGCCATGACCTCTGTACTGAAGCCACATATAAGAAAGGTGACTGATCATATATAGGAGGAGGTAACAATGCTGTTGAGAAATCCTGGCGATGTGTATCATTGGTAAGAAAAAGCTGCCTCCGGCTGTTCAGAAGGGACCATGCGGAACTAACTGGAGCAGGAAGAATTGCAGGGGCACGAATTCAGATGCAACACCCAGTCAGGTGTCACTGACAGAGTGCCTGGAAATTAAGGGTCTGTGCGCCAAACTGGAGAGAGTTTTGGCACCAAGAGAGAGAGATGCAGATGTGCACAGGAGAAGACACTGCAGCCAGCGTAATAGACTGCAGCAGGAAACGTGTGCCAGCAGGTTGCTAGTCGATTGCAAACGGGATCCAGATGACATCAAATCAAATCCAGCCCCCCAACTACGCCAGTCAAGGCCCGAATCCCAGACCTGCACTGGTCAAGATACCAAACACTGATGACGTCAGTGAAGATCAGGAGCCCAGCCCTCTTCTCCCTAGATCCGGGAGACCACCGAAGATCCTGAGGAGACTCCCCCAGGAGGAGGATACCTGCAGTTGTAGATGGAAGGCATTAGTGAACCGGTCCATCACTTCCAGCAATGACATAAGGTATAAGGGTCAGCCTGGGCTAGGACAGCAGACAGGGTGGGGTCAGTTGAAGCAAAGGAGGCTTAACGTGGATTAGTAGACTTTGTCAGGAGGACTTACGGCCTAGCAGGAACAAATAGGAACCCCAGCTAGGGCCATTGCTTCAGGAGGAGCCAACATAGTCACTCCTACAGGGACGGGTGTATCACCCTGCCAGAGGAACACTAGTATAATTCCTAGTGAAATTTTACTGCAGTTCTAATTGTACTTTAAAACTTATTATATGTTCTGCACTGTATAACCTACTTGTGATTACATTGTTTAAACTTTTTAACTGTTTCTTAACTACTGCAAGTTTCCGCTGAAGCGAGGGAAATAAATTGTTCATTGGCTGTTCCTGCCTTTTTACTATCTGTGCTTTGCATCCGGTCACAAAATTTTGCATCAGGTCCGCCCCAACCAGGCCTCTGCAAAACTGCCCCCTCCACGCCGTGCATCCTCCTTACCTCCCTCAGCAGACTTCTCCGCAGCTCAGGCAATGGAGACCGTGCAAATAAAGGGCCCATACCCGAAACCAGTTAGGCCCCCAGGGGTCCATACCGTCCGGGATATAGGGTTCCAGACCGGGAGAGGGACAAGAGAAATGTCGACCCAGACAGAAATTATGGGTCATGACCTCGTTGTTAAAGCCACCAGGCGTCACCAGGTTCGGGTGAACCCTGATGTTACCGATGTGTGGGGAGCCCCAGAAGAGTACCAGGTGGTACCTGGAGCATCCCAGTCCAAGAAGTAAAACATAACCCGGACAGGGTGATAGCATACATGTAAATAGTTAATTTATTGTTGTACCCGGATCGGTGCATGTTCATGGAAAGAGTTACAAGTGTTTATAGATTTATATTGGTTAAACTGAACTTTGAAGCCATGGACTGTTGTGAATGGGTTTGAGATGAGTTCTGAGCAGAGGCTCCCTCTGGTGGTTACAAGCGGTACTAGTGAAGATTGTGAGGACTGGGAATCAGGTGTTACTGACTGGTCTTATATAAGGGAGTCATTTTCCCATCAGGGTTGCCGGTGATCAATTGTTCTGGTCTGAATCCTTCATTCCAGTTTCCCTTGTAGCCTGCTGTGTCGTGTCTGCATCTCCTGCTACCAGATAAGAATTTTTCTTCTTTTGTGTTGTTGCTATATTTTTGCATTTTGTCCTGCACTTCTTTGGGGGCCTTCTGTGTCCCCTCTGGGGGCTTCTGCCTTCTCAGTTTAGTTCAGCCACTGAGTTTTGTTCTTTTGCTTTTTCCAGTTTTTTCAGTGGCTGCTGTTTTGATTTTGTTACACCAGAGAGCTAATTTAGGTGGTAGAGGTCGTGTGATCTCAGGTGATTTTGAAATTAGTAGAGTTGGTGTTTTTCAGGGTTTTCTGGGATTGCAGTAAGTACCCTTCCTGTCCTTTTCTATTTAGATAGTTTGGGCCCCAGCGTTTGCTCATTCTATTTTCTTTCTGTGTCAGTATTTCCTCTTGTCTAACCGCCATTACATGTTTGGGGGCTTTCTATTATCTTTGGGGTTCTGCTCCGGGGCAGATAGCTTTCCTATTTCTATCTTTAGGTGTAGTTAGTTTCTCAGGCTGTGACGAGGCGTCTAGGACCAACGTAGGAACGCTCCACGGCTGCCTCTAGTTGTGGTGGTTAGTCAGGGTACTGAAATCCCATAGATTCCAACTGCTCTCGTGTATTGCCTTTTTTACCTGCACTCCTCAGCTACCGAAACATAACAGTATCACCGGCCTAAAAATTGAAAATTGTATGGTACTCACAGAAGGGAAAAAATATTGTGATAGAAAAAAAGGTTGTCAGAGTTGTCAGAGATATTTTTCTGTTTGTTGCATTTTTTTTTGTTTTTTTCCCTCTGTATCTCTGGGTGCTGGGGAGGATCTTTTCTCCCAATGGAGTTTGCACAGTTGTCTGGCCGTGTGGATCAGCTTGCCACTGAGGTTCGGAGTATTGCTATCTATCTTGCTGGGTTGCCTGTTGTGGAACCTAGGATCCCCATGCCAGATTTGTTTTTAGGGGATCGAGCTAAGTTTCAGAATTTCAAAAATAATTGTAAATTGTTTTTTGCCTTAAAATCTAAGTCCTCAGGAAACGCAGCGCAGCAGGTTCAAATTATCATCTCTCTCCTGCGCGGCGATCCTCAGGATTGGGCTTTTTCCCTGATACCTGGGGATCCTGTTTTGAGTGATGTTGATGCGTTTTTTCAGGCTTTGGGGTTATTGTACGATGAGCCCAATGTCACTGATCAAGCTGAAAAAGCCTTGTTGGCATTAAATCAGGGGCTTGATGACGCTGAGTTATACTGTCAGAGATTCCGTAGGTGGGCAGTCCTGACCAAATGGAATGACGACGCTTTGGCGGCCCTTTTCCGGAAGGGTCTGTCGGATAATGTAAAGGATGTTATGGTGGGATTCCCTGTCCCCTCTGGTCTCAATGATTCTATGTCATTAGCGATTCAAATTGACAGACGTTTGCGTGAGCGGAGAAGTATGCGTGGAGTGGTGTTGCCTTGTGAGCCAGCTTCTGAGCCCATGCAGTGTGATGGAGTGGTGTCTGGGGCACAGCGTCATGAGTTTCGAAAGCGCAATAGGTTATGTTTCTACTGTGGTGATGCCTCTCATGCTATTTTAGTCTGCCCTAAGCGGGGAAGACGTTTTGCACGCTCAGTTGTCTTGGGTAGTGTTCAGACTAAGTTTTTATTAACTGTCACTCTGATATGCTCTCTGTCCTCATTTTCTGCTCAGGCTTTTGTTGATTCTGGAGCAGCTATTAACCTGATGGATTATGATTTTGCTAAACGTTGTGGGTTTCCCTTGATACCCCTACAGAAGTCTATTCCCCTACTGGGGATCGATTATACCCCTTTGGCTGAGAATAAACCCCAGTTTTCTACTTAGGTGATAATGAGGGTTGAACCTGATCACCAGGAGTGCTGCAAATTTTTGGTTCTATATAATCTGCATGACATTATCGTGCTGGGTTTCCCTTGGTTACAGTCTCATAATCCTGTTTTGGATTGGAAATCTGTGTCTGTAACCAGTTGGGGCTGCCAATGTGTTAATACCAACACTCCTGTTTTTTCTGCCTCCCCCCAAGCTCAGGATGTTCCTGACTTTTTGTTTGATTTTTCTGATGTGTTTAGCGAAAGTAAATCTGCATCCTTACCTCCCCATAGGAGCTATGACTGCGCTATTGAATTAGTGCCGGGTAGTAAATTCCCTAAAGGTCGCCTTTTTAACTTGTCTGTACCTGAACATGACGCTATGCGGTCTTATATCAAGGAATCATTGGAGAAGGGTCATATCAGACCATCCTCTTCACCCTTAGGTGCCGGTTTTTTCTTTGTGGCCAAAAAAGATGGTTCATTAAGGCCGTGTATTGATTATCGTCTCTTGAACAATATTACTGTGAAATATCAATACCCGTTACCCTTGATTTCTGACCTGTTTTCCAGGGTGAAAAACGCTACTTGGTTTACCAAGCTTGACCTCAGGGGGGCGTATAACCTTATTCGCATTAAGCACGGGGATGAATGGAAGACGGCATTCAATACCCCTGAAGGGCATTTTGAATACCTAGTGATGCCCTTTGGGCTCACTAATGCCCCTTCCGTCTTCCAGTCCTTCATGAATGACATTTTCAGGGATTTTGTGGACAAATTTCTGATTGTTTATTTGGATGATATCTTGATTTTTTCTAATGACTGGGACTCTCATGTGAAACATGTTCGGACTGTGTTCCAGATTTTGAGGGATAATGCTCTGTATGTGAAGGGATCAAAGTGTCTTTTTGGCGTACAGAAGATCTCATTTCTGGGATTCATTTTGTCCCCATCTGTTATTGAAATGGACCCGGTCAAGGTTCAGGCCATCTGTGATTGGGTCCAACCTACTTCATTAAAGGCTCTTCAGAGATTTTTGGGTTTTGCCAATTTTTATCGTAAATTTATTGGTAATTTCTCGGTTATTGTTAAACCATTAACTGATTTGACCAGAAAGGGTTCTGATGTGGTGAATTGGCCTCCTGAGGCAGTCTCTGCATTTCAGGAACTTAAGCAGAGATTCACTTCTGCTCCTGTTCTACGGCAGCCTGATGTTTCTCTGCCATTTCAGGTGGAGGTTGATGCCTCTGAAATTGGGGCAGGTGCCGTTTTGTCCCAAAAAGATCCAGAGACCTCTAAAAGTAACCCTTGTGCCTTTTTCTCTCGAAAATTTTCTCCTACTGAACGTAATTATGACGTGGGTAATCGGGAGTTATTGGCCATGAAGTGGGCTTTTGAAGAGTGGAGACATTGGCTGGAGGGAGCCAAACATCAGGTGGTGGTCCTTACGGACCATAAGAATCTGGTCTATCTGGAATCTGCCAAGCGACTCAATCCTAGACAGGCCAGGTGGGCCTTGTTTTTCACACGTTTTAATTTTGTGGTTTCCTTTCTTCCTGGCACTAAGAATGTTAAGGCGGATGCCCTCTCGAGGAGTTTCCTTGCGGACTCTCCTGAGTTATCTGATCCTTCTGTTATTTTGAAAGAGGGTGTAGTTCTTTCCGCCATCTCGCCCAATTTGAGACTTGCTCTGGAGGGGTGTCAGGAGGATAGGCCCGAGCGCTGCCCTGTTGGAAAATTGTTTGTCCCGGACCAATGGAAAAAGAGTGTGATGTCTGAGATTCATTGTTCCGCATTGGCTGGGCATCCCGGAATTTTTGGTACCAGAGACTTGGTTAGTCGGTCCTTTTGGTGGCCTACCTTGTCTCGCGATGTCAGGGAATTTGTGCAGTCCTGCGGGACTTGCTCTCGCTCCAAGCCTTGCTCTCGCTCTAGTGGTTTGTTGATGCCATTGCCTGTGCCCAAGAGACCATGGACCCATATCTCTATGGATTTCATTTCCGATCTTCCTGTTTCTCAGAGAATGACCACCATCTGGGTAATTTGTGATAGGTTTTCCAAAATGATACATCTTGTGCCATTACCTAAGTTGCCTTCCTCCTCTGAATTGGTGCCGTTGTTTCTTCAGCACGTGGTTCGTTTACACGGCATTCCTGAGAACATTGTGTCTGACAGAGGAGTCCAGTTTGTTTCCAGATTTTGGAGGACTTTTTGTTCTAAACTGGGTGTTCAATTGTCTTTCTCCTCGGCATTTCATCCTCAGACCAATGGTCAAACTGAGAGAACAAACCAGACATTAGAGACTTATCTAAGATGCTTTGTGTCTGCTGATCAGGATGACTGGGTCTCTTTTTTGCCTTTGGCTGAGTTTGCTCTTAATAATAGGGCTAGCTCTGCCACTTTGATGTCTCCGTTTTTCTGTAATTCTGGTTTTCACCCTCGATTTTCTTCAGGACAGACGGAAGCTTCTGTCTGTCCAGGTGTTGACTCTGTTGTTGAGCGTATGCAACAGATTTGGGACCAGGTAGTGGAGAGGTTGTCCCTCTCTCAGGAGAAGGCCCAGCGGTTTGCTAACCGGCATAGGACTGATGGTCCTCGGTTTAAAGTGGGGGACTTGGTCTGGTTGTCCTCAAAGAATATTCCTATGAGAGTAGCATCTCCTAAATTTAAGCCTAGGTTCATTGGACCTTATAAGATCATGGAGATTATTAATCCTGTTTCTTTTCGTTTGCTTCTTCCAGGGACATTTAAGATCCATAACGTGTTCCACAAGTCCTTGTTGAAGAGGTTTGTTGAGCCAGTGGTTCCTGCTACTGTGCCTCCTGACCCTGTTTTGGTTGAGGGCAATCTGGAGTATGTGGTTGAGAAAATATTGGATTCTCGTTTTTCTAGACGAAGACTCCAGTATTTGGTTAAATGGAGAGGTTATGGTCAGGAAGACAATTCTTGGGTGTTTGCTTCGGACATCCATGCTAGGAGACTTATCCGTGCGTATCATAGAACTCATCCTGACCGACCTGGTTGCTCAAATGAGGGTTCGGTGACCCCTCCTCAAGGGGGGGTACTGTTGTGAATGGGTTTGAGATGAGTTCTGAGCAGAGGCTCCCTCTGGTGGTTACAAGCGGTACTAGTGAAGATTGTGAGGACTGGGAATCAGGTGTTACTGACTGGTCTTATATAAGGGAGTCATTTTCCCATCAGGGTTGCCGGTGATCAATTGTTCTGGTCTGAATCCTTCATTCCAGTTTCCCTTGTAGCCTGCTGTGTCGTGTCTGCATCTCCTGCTACCAGATAAGAATTTTTCTTCTTTTGTGTTGTTGCTATATTTTTGCATTTTGTCCTGCACTTCTTTGGGGGCCTTCTGGGTCCCCTCCGGGGGCTTCTGCCTTCTCAGTTTAGTTCAGCCACTGAGTTTTGTTCTTTTGCTTTTTCCAGTTTTTTCAGTGGCTGCTGTTTTGATTTTGTTACACCAGAGAGCTAATTTAGGTGGTAGAGGTCGTGTGATCTCAGGTGATTTTGAAATTAGTAGAGTTGGTGTTTTTCAGGGTTTTCTGGGATTGCAGTAAGTACCCTTCCTGTCCTTTTCTATTTAGATAGTTTGGGCCCCAGCGTTTGCTCATTCTATTTTCTTCTGTGTCAGTATTTCCTCTTGTCTAACCGCCATTACATGTTTGGGGGCTTTCTATTATCTTTGGGGTTCTGCTCCGGGCAGATAGCTTTCCTATTTCTATCTTTAGGTGTAGTTAGTTTCTCAGGCTGTGACGAGGCGTCTAGGACCAACGTAGGAACGCTCCACGGCTGCCTTTAGTTGTGGTGGTTAGTCAGGGTACTGCAATCCCATAGATTCCAACTGCTCTGGTGTATTGCCTTTTTTACCTGCACTCCTCAGCTACCGAAACATAACAATGGACTGTGCTGGCTCACAAACTGTTTTGTACATAGTTGGCACTTAGGTGCTCCATCTTGATTTTACACGAAGCCTTATTGTGCAAAAATTGCACCACTACCTCAGAAACTAAAAACCCGTTTGGTGTGGCCGAAAGTGAGGACTGCCAAAGGAATGTCTTGCAGCCCAGCCAAGACTACCGTTGGAGGTTTGGAGCGGGTCCTCCACAAGCACTAAATCGGACACTATGAAGTTACCCCGTTGGGGGTAGTCCTAAGAAGTCTCAGTGAACTTCGACAGAACCATTATTTATACTTTTTAATGTTATTATTAAAAATGTTATTTATGCAACGTTAACCTGAAGTGCCTCCCATAAAGGGAAGATGCGTTTTGAAATTGCCTTTCTAATGTTGAATGCATTCATAAAATTTTTGTATGTTTCTTGTATAACATCTCTACTCTTTTACAGCCCGGGAGTGCTGTGTTTAACCAGGGGGGAATGTGGCGCCCTGAGGGTCCAGTCGCCACAGAGATGTTGCATCGCACCCAGCGGTGTGACACCTGACTCTCAGGTAAGGAGGAAACACCCCATTGACTCCAACCACTGCATTCAACAGTACACTATGCCAGCTGAGTGTAGGCGGACCCAATGGGATGGTCTAGCTCAAGTTGGTTAGAATAGGGTGTGGCTAGTTGGATGGGAGGGGCTGGAGCAGCCTTATGCTGCGAACGTTAGTTTTTGAATTTCAGTTGGAGACAGGCGTCCAGCCTGAGTACTGGCCGTTCCTGCAGCTCTCTGAGTTTACCTCAGAGAGCCTTGCTGAGGGAAATGAAGGGGTCCGGGTCGGTACAGCAATTGACGCTGTCCCCCATCCTCACTGGAGGAAGGACCAGGCAACACATCGGGGAGACGGTTCCCAGGCTAGTGGGTCAGTTCAGCGCCATTAGCAAACACCGCATCTAGTGGGACTCTTCAAGAGCCACTAGCTACCATAATCTCGTCCGGAAGCAGCTCAGTGGTCAAGTACGTCCAGGTTTCCGACGGTGTCTCGGTTTCCGTGAAGAGGAGGTGATCAACCGGGCATCGGGCTGCACCTGCAAACTGAAAAGGCATAACACTGCTTCGCTGAGGGCTCTGTGGTAGGGAGATGCAGGTAGAAGTAAGGAGTATTGCACAAAAACGCCGGAAAGGAACATAAAAGGGAGTCATTGGAAGTGTGACCAATTTATCTGAGGGTTACTGGACTACTCACTGGAAGGACACAGTGCCCGGCTGGACTCTGTAAAGCGCTTAACAGACTGTGAGTAAACCCTTGAAACTGCATAAGAACTGTCTCCTGCCTTATTACTCCGTCGCATACTCCACTCTGCTACATCACTCTGTACCATTGCTTCATCTTACATCTATCTGCTCTGGAAGGATATCGTCTTACCTGTAGAAGACTCATCACCTAGCTGCACAACACCATCCCTTCCAGAGGATCTGCAAAGCAGCGCTGGTCACCTTGACCAGATACTACAGGTGGCGTCACGACAAACTACACGAACATTTCCATTTATCTCCCCTGTAAATATCCCACATTACGGTGACCGCCCAGGGCACGGACCGAGCTGGCTACCCGTGACATCCCCCCATAGACTTCCATGGGCTCGGTGCCGAGTACCCCTAAGCCCTGGTACGTGCGCATCACATTCCACATGCATATGGCCATCTTCACTGAAGTATATAAGGTTATAGAGAAAGGCATGAAAAACAACCAGGCTGGATTATATACTGCATGGAGTAATATATGGGGGCATTATACTGTATGGAGCAATATATGGGGCTCATAAAACTGTATTGAGGACTACATGGTGCCCATAATACTGTACGGAGGACTATGTGGTGCCCATAATACTGTATGGAGGACTATACTGTACGGTCTAAAATGATAAGTTGGCAATAACTCTGTGTGCTGTGCGCTGCGAGGATTTACTGGTTTCTGAGCTATTGTAGAATTTGCAGTAGGCATCATTCATATAATGTAAGAAGTAAGTGAAATCTTTGGCATTGTACTATACCTAGATTTCTTATCTGTGTATCATGAATAGAGATGAGCGAATTTGTTCAGATTCGGTTCCGAATACGATCGAAATCGAGTATTGTTTTTGCAATATTCGTCAAACACAGCCAAACGTCATTAGAGTCAATGGAAGTAGAAATTACCGAATATGTTCGGAACCAATCATATGGCATACATTCGGCATGAATATTGTTCAAATATGGCTCGAATATGTCAAAATCAGATTCGGGGACAAAATATGAACAAATTCGCTCATCTCTAATCATGAATCATGGTATGCATTAAAGAGGCCCCCTGAGACTCTTCCGTCTGGGGCACATGAAAACTTTGAGCCGCCCCTGGGAGAATTGTTAAAAAGGGTTGGATAATTTCCTCAAGACCCATAACATTGTGGGTTATACTTAATTAAGTGACAAAATTACAATTGGTGGAGAGAGGTTGAACTTGATAACCTAGAGCTCATTTCAATCCATGTAACTGTAACTATGTAACACCCTTTATCAAGGGTGTGCAGAATTATTAGGCAGCTTGTTTTCCTCAAGTAAAATGGGTAAAAAATGGATTTAGAGGACTCTGAAAAATAAAAAAAATGTAAAAGTTTTACAGAGTGATGCAGCTTTCTAGAAATTTCTAAGATATTGGAAGTGATGACAGGACAATCAAAAGTTTTGTTGCAAATAGTCAACAGGGTTCCAAAAAATGTGTTGAGAAAAAAAAGACGACATTAATTGCCAAAGGATTTGAGAAGAATTCAATCTAAAGCGATCAAAATCTGAAGAATCAAATCTGAACCCACTATCCTCCAGTGCTGTCACATTCCAGAACTGTATCTTGCTGGAGTGCTCAGAAGTACAGTCATGGCCAAAAGTTTTGAGAATGACACAAATATTAATTTTTACAAAGTCTACTGCTTCACTTTTTCTAATGGCAATTTGCATATACTCCAGAATGTTATAAAGAGTGATCAGCTTAACAGCAATTACTTTCAAAGTCAATATTTGGCTAGAAAATGAACTTTATCCCCCAAAACACATTTCAACATCATTGCAGCCCTGCCTTAAAAGGACCAGCTAACCTCTTTTCAATGATTGCTCCATTAACACAGGTGTGGGTGTTGATGAGGACATAGCTGGAGATCAATCTGTCATGATTAAGTAAGAATGACACCACTGGACACTTTAAAAGGAGGCTGGTGCTTGGCATCATTGTTTCTCTTCTGTTAGCCATGCTTATCTCAAAGAAACACATGCAGTCATCATTGCAATGCACAAAAATGGCCTAACAGGGAAGAGTATCGCAGCTAGAAAGATTGCACCTCAGTCAACAATCTATCGCATCATCAAGAACTTCAAGGAGAGAGGTTCCATTGTTGCCAAAAAGGCTTCAGGGCGCCCAAGAAAGACCAGCAAGCGCCAGGACCGTCTCTTAAAAGTGTTTCAGCTGCGGGATCGGGCTACCATTGCAGAGCTTGCTCAGGAATGGCAGCAGGCAGGTGTGAGTGCATCTGCACACACTGTGAGGCGGAAACTCTTGGAGCAAGGCCTGGTCTCAAGGAGGGCAGCAAAGAAGCCACTTCTCTCCAGAAAAAAACATCATGGACAGACTGATATTCTGCAAAAGGTACAGGCAGTGGACTGCTGAGGACTGGGGTAAAGTTATTTTCTCTGATGAATCCCCTTTTCGATTGTTTGGGACATCAGGAAAACGCCTCATTCGGAGAAAACAAGGTGAGCGCTACCACCAGTCTTGTCTCATGCCAACTGTTAAGCATCCTGAAACCATTCATGTGTGGGGTTGTTTCTCAGCCAAGGGAATCGGCTCTCTCACAGTCTTGCCTAAAAACACAGCCATGAATAAAGAATGGTACCAGAATGTCCTCCAAGAGCAACTTCTCCCAACCCTCCAAGAGCAGTTTGGCGATCAACAATGCCTTTTCCAGCATGATGGAGCACCTTGCCATAAAGCAAAGGTGATAACTAAATGGCTCGGGGAACAAAACATAGAGATTTTGGGTCCATGGCCTGGAAACTCCCAGATCTTAATCCCATTGAGAACTTGTGGTCAATCATCAAGAGACGGGTGGACAAACAAAAACCTAAAAATTCTGACAAAATGAAAGCATTTATTGTGCAAGAATGGACTGCTATCAGTCAGGATTTGGTCCAGAAGTTGATTGAGAGCATGCCAGGGAGAATTGCAGAGGTCCTGAAGAAGAAGGGTCAACACTGCAAATATTGACTTGCTGCATTAACTCATTCTAACTGTCAATATAAGCTTTTGTTACTCATATGTTTGCAATTATTATATTTCTGTCTGTGATAAAAACATCTGTCAAACACACATAAAAACCAGAGGGCAGCAGATCATGTGAAAATATAATATTTGTGTCATTCTCAAAACTTTTGGCCATGACTGTACAATGTGTTCAGTCCTCAGAGACATATCTGAAGTAAGGAAGGCTGAAACTTGACCAACACCAACAGGGGTGAACCTAACCTCTCTGCTGCCTGAGGCGAACTGCAAAATGGCGCCCCCCGTAGTAAAATCAGTACAAATAAATCTGGTTTACTCTTTACTAGCCTAACCTGACGCACATGTAAAATACATACCCTTTTAAATAGGAATATATTTGAAACATCGATCTTTACACTTCTGCAGGGACTCAGTGCCGATTGAGGCGAAGTGATCAACTTGCTTCATTTTAGGTGCAAGTTGGAACAGTGCTTACTGCAGTGCTTCTTCCCCTGCGGCCGTCCGTGTGGTACTGATGCGGCACACAGTTGCCACACGTATTACACACACTGACATGGATATCTCCACTAACGTTTTTTCCGGTACCGGAAATATCAGGATGTGTGAAACCAGCCTAAAGCCATATTCACACGTTCAGCATTTGGTCAGTATTTTACCTCAGCATTTGTAAGCCAAATTGGGAGTGGGTGAGACATCCAGAAGTGGTGATGTGTTTCTATTATATATTTCCTCTGATTGTTCCACTCCTGTTTTTGGCCTACAAATACTGAGTACAGGTATTACAGTGATCACCAGTGACATTATACACAGGAGCTCTGTATATAGTGTCAGTGTACAGGTAATACAGTGATCACCAATGACATTATACACAGGAGCTCTGTTTATAGTGTCAGTGTACAGGTAATACAGTGATCACCGGTGACATTATACACAGGAGCTCTGTATATAGTGTCAGTGTACATGTAATACAGTGATCACAGGTGACATTATACACAGGAGCTCTGTATATAGTGTCAGTGTACATGTAATACAGTGATCACAGGTGACATTATACATGAGATCTGTATATAGTGTCAGTGTGCAGGTAATACAGTGCACCAGTGACATTATACACAGGAGCTCCGTGCTCCATTCTGGCGCCCCATGCTCCATTCTGGCCCCCATCCTCCATTCTGCCCTGCGGCAAATTTTAGGCCACGCCCCTGACCACACCCATTTCACAACTAGCCATACCCATATCAATGCCCCAATCGCACCAATTTAGCACTGCTGATCACACTGAGTGGTACTGAGGGCAAAGTGGCTTGTACTATGGGCACACTGACTGGTACTGAGAAAAAGAAAGAAAGAACATAGAGAGAAAGAAAGAACACACAGAGAGAGAGAAAGAATAACAGAGAGAAAGAAGAGGGAAGAAAGAACAAAGAGAGAAAGAAGAACAGAGAGAGAGAAAGAAGGGAAAGAAAGAACAGAGAGAGAAAGAAAGAAAGAAAGAAAAAGAAAGAAAAGAAAGAAAGAAAGAAAGAGGGGAAAGAAAGAAAGAACAGAGAGAGAAAGAAAGAAAGAGAAAGAACAGAGAGAAAAAGGAAGAACAGAGAGAGAGAAAGAGGGGAAGAAGATGAACAGAGAGCAAAAGAAAGAACAGTGAGAGAAAGAAAGAGGGGAAAGAAAAAAAGAACAGAGAGAAAGAAAGAACATAGAAAAAAAGAAAGGGGAAAGAAAGAACAGAGAGAGATAGAAAGAAGAAAGAACAGAGAGAGAGAGAGAAAGAACAGAGAGAGAAAGAAAGAGGGAAAGAAAGAAAGAACAGAGAAAGAAAGAGGGGAAAGAAAGAAAGAACAGAGAGAGAAAGAAAGAACAGTGAGAGAAAGTACAGAGAGAGAAAGAAAGAATACAGAGAGAAAAAAGAAAGCGCAGAGAGAGAAAGAAAGAATGGAGAGAGAAAGAAAGAACAGAGAGAGAAAGAAAGAACAGAGAGAGAAAGAACAGAGCGAGAAAGAAAGAATAGAGAGAGAAAAAAGAAAGAGCAGAGAGAGAAAGAAAGAACGGAGAGAGAAAGAACAGAGAGAAAGAAAGAACAGAGAGAAAGAAAGAAAGAAAGAAGGGAGAGAAAGAAAGAACAGAGAGAGCGAAAGAACAGACAGAGAGAAAGAAAGAGGAAAGAAAGAAAGAAAGAAAGAAAGAAAGAAGAGAAAGAAAGAAAGAGAAAGAAAGAACAAAGAGAGAAAGAAAGAATAGAGAGAAAGGAGACCAGAGAGAGAAAGAAATAACAGAGAGAAGAAAGAACAGAGAGAGAAAGAAAGAGAAAGAACTGAGAGAGATAAAGGAAGAACAGAGAGAAAGAAAGAGGGGAAAGAACAGAGAATAAAAGAAAGAACAGAGAGAGAGAGAAAAAGAGGGGAAAGAAAGAAAGTACAGAGAGAAAGAGGGGAAATAAAGGACATAGAAAGAAAGAAAGAAAGGGGAAAGAAAGAACAGAAAGAGAAAGAAAGAAGAAAGAACAGAGAGAGAAAGAAAGAACAGAGAGAGAGAGAAAGAGGGGAAAGAAAGAAAGAACAGAGAGAGAAAGAAAGAACAGAGAGAGAAAAATGAAAGAAAGGAGAGAGAAAGAAAGAACAGAGAGAAAGAAAGAACAGAGAGAGAAAAAAGAGAACGGAGAGAGAAAGAAAGAACAGAGAGTGAAAGAAAGAGGGGAAAGAAAAAAGAACAGAGAGAGAAACAAAGATTAGAGAGGGAAAGAAAGAACAGAGAGAGAAAGAAAGATTCTATAAAGATACTACAGCAGTTCGGCTCCCATTGTAATGCCCACCTGAGCCTCCCACTGCAGGACATATCATGATCAGCTCACATGGCCAACATCCCCGATTCCAAGGCGATCCCGCTGTCTGCGCTGTCGGACGAGGACACGGTGATGGATCTGAAGCATTCCCTGAAGCGCCTCCATGGTTCTGTCACAATCTCCTCCCGAAATTACCTAATTTACGGTGGAACGTCACATGCGAGTTTTAAAGTGCTCCTCGGGGCTCCACCATGTACTCCTGTGTCCACGGGAAAAGTAAGCTCCCGGCCGGGACAGCAGGGCAGACTCTCAAAATCGGGACAGTCTCGCTGGCTCTGGGATGGTTGGGAGGTATGAATGCTCCCCACCATACACCGACCTCGTACATGCACGGCTCCGCACACCTTATACACACACGGTTCAGCTTTGCATGCCTCGTACACACACAGCTCCACACACCTCATACACGTTTGGCTCTGCTCCGCACACCTCGTACACACAGGGCTCCGCACACCTCGTACACGTGCAGCTCTGCTCTGCACACCTCGTACACACGTGGCTCCATACACTTCATACACACAGGGCTCCATTCCGTACACCTCGCACACACATGGCTCCGCTCCATATACCTTGTACACATGTGGCTCCGCTCCGCACACTCCATACACACAGCTCCGCTCTGTACACATCGTACACATGCAGCTCCGCTCCGTACACCTCGTACACACACGGCTCCGCTCCGTACACTTCATACACATAGGGCTCCGTTCCGTACACCTTGTACACACACGGCTCTGCTCCATACACCTTGTACAGTCATGGCCAAAAGTTTTGAGAATAACACAAATATTAATTTTTACAAAGTCTACTGCTTCACTTTTTCTAATGGCAATTTGCATATACTCCAGAATGTTATAAAGAGTGATCAGCTTAACAGCAATTACTTTCAAAGTCAATATTTGGCTAGAAAATGAACTTTATCCCCCAAAACACATTTCAACATCATTGCAGCCCTGCCTTAAAAGGACCAGCTAACCTCTTTTCAGTGATTGCTCCATTAACACAGGTGTGGGTGTTGATGAGGACATGGCTGGAGATCAATCTGTCATGATTAAGTAAGAATGACACCACTGGACACTTTAAAAGGAGGCTGGTGCTTGGCATCATTGTTTATCTTCTGTTAACCATGGTTATCTCTAAAGAAACACGTGCAGTCATCATTGCAATGCACAAAAATGGCCTAACAGGGAAGAGTATCGCAGCTAGAAAGATTGCACCTCAGTCAACAATCTATCGCATCATCAAGAACTTCAAGGAGAGAGGTTCCATTATTGCCAAAAAGGCTTCAGGGCGAACAAGAAAGACCAGCAAGCGCCAGGACCGTCTCTTAAAAGTGTTTCAGCTGCGGGATCAGGCTACCAGCAGTGCAGAGCTTGCTCAGGAATGGCAGCAGGCAGGTGTGAGTGCATCTGCACGCACTGTGAGGCGGAGACTCTTGGAGCAAGGCCTGGTCTCAAGGAAGGCAGCAAAGAAGCCACTTCTCTCCAGAAAAAACATCATGGACAGACTGATATTCTGCAAAAGGTACAGGCAGTGGACTGCTGAGGACTGGGGTAAAGTTATTTTCTCTGATGAATCCCCTTTTCGATTGTTTGGGACATCAGGAAAACGCCTCATTCGGAGAAGACAAGGTGAGTGCTACCACCAGTCTTGTCTCATGCCAACTGTTAAGCATCCTGAAACCATTCATGTGTGGGGTTGCTTCTCAGCCAAGGGAATCAACTCTCTCACAGTCTTGCCTAAAAACACAGCCATGAATAAAGAATGGTACCACAATGTCCTCCAAGAGCAACTTCTCCCAGCCCTCCAAGAGCAGTTTGGCGATCAACAATGCCTTTTCCAGCATGATGGAGCACCTTGCCATAAAGCAAAGGTGATAACTAAATGGCTCAGGGAACAAAACATAGAGATTTTGGGTCCATGGCCTGGAAACTCCCCAGATCTTAATCCCATTGAGAACTTGTGGTCAATCATCAAGAGACGGGCGGACAAGCAAAAACCTAAAAATTCTGACAAAATGAAAGCATTGATTGTGCAAGAATGGACTGCTATCAGTCAGGATTTGGTCCAGAAGTTGATTGAGAGCATGCCAGGGAGAATTGCAGAGGTCCTGAAGAAGAAGGATCAACACTGCAAATATTGACTTGCTGCATTAACTCATTCTAACTGTCAATGACGGGGTCGTCTCGTCAAACACTCGTCCTCCAGTCACTCCAGATTAGATTAAGAGCATGGGTCGACCAATCAAAGTATGAGTCAGACACAAGGCTGGTTCAAACTTAGAGCACGCTCAGGAATGGTACTAGTGGCACCGATCTCAGCAATGTCCTGTCTTTATTAGCATACACGGGGTTATATAGACATAACAAACAGGATGACCCACGTGGGGTAAGCTATATTCATCTAATATCCGGCCAGCCCTGATTGGCCCATGTCTCCAGAGAGATGTTGATGTCGTCTTCAATTGTTAAATGTCATTGTGGTCGTCATCAATGGCTTGATTCAACTTTGTCTGTCAGAAGTAGGCGTTGATCTGGGTCAATGTCTCAGGAACAGATGTTGGCGGATACTGGTGCTATCTTTGAACTAAGTTTCGATATGACTTGTCTTCAGAGCACAGAATAGAGGCAAAGCACACAAGCATATATATATATATGAAAATATAAGAATATAGAAATGGACATATGACATTAGACATTGGGCATATTATAATTGTCCTTTGCAATTGCAATCATGGGCAAACTGTTTATGTTTAGCATCTATCATTTCTGATTAATTACGTCTTGTTCTAACAGGTTATAAAATGTAACGACAGGAAATGTAGCCGCGTGGGTTCATTTCTACATCTATGTAACACTCAAAAGGTGTGACATTTCATATTAAGGTTCAGCCTTGCAACACTCCTTGATGTGGTCTGGCCCAGACGTCTTGACATTTCCTGAAGCTGATGAAAACACGTCTCAGAGGAAACGGGTGTAGGATGGGTCGATGCTGGCTCTATCTTAACTGAAGCATTGTTATATTTGATATATCTGGTTTCACTCGACAAGGAAAAACTTATTGTTTCTTAAAATGGCGGCGATGAAACAAAATGGAAGCGAAGCATACATATGTATGAAAGAATAACAGTATATGAATATTTACCTTGACAATTCCCCCTAAACACTAAGTTTTTCCCTTGGCGTGGTGACCTTTGAGACTGTCCATGTGTGGGGAGAGGGGAGGTGGATTTCTTCACCCAGCTACCTCAGAGACTGCCCCCTTATGGGACGCCCCCAGACAGCTGGGTCCCTATGTTGGTTAACACATGGAGTTCTCCCATCTGTCCCTAAACTAACTCTTTTGATTGTATCGCGTCATAGAGGGTTTTGCCAAGAGGATCAGGCGGGGTATATTGTTCCATATCCCCTACATTCATATACATCTCTTCTTGATAAAGGAAAATACCTGAGGGGTCGGTTGCCTTTTTTTACAGCTTTCCTATATATGGGTACCACACAACACAGAGCTGAATACTGTAATACTAATCGGTGTGCCAAATCTATAAACTTTGAAATATTATTCATCATGCACCATCCACTAAAGCTAAGTGATGTCTAATGAACCTGTTATCATCATCATCTACACGGCTAAGTCTGTTCCAAGCATCCGTTACTGCAAGGATGCAAGCAAATGTCATTAGTAGCATCATTCCTCTTCTGGAGGCTCTCCAAGGACCTTCTTACAAGGCGATGCGTGGATCCAAGTTTCCTTGCCTTGTAGCTTGACTGCGGTATTTGTCGTCAGTAGAACTTGGAAAGGTCTGTCAAATCTCGGATCCAGACTCTCTCTCACGTGTCTTTTAATGACTACCCAGTCTCCGGGCTGCAGGCTGTGACTCCCAGGGTCCTGGTTTGGATCTGGAAGAGAACTGAAGACATTATCATGTACTTTCTTGAGTCTTTTATGCAAATCCCTTACATATGAGCTTAATACATGGTTACTCATTTCCAGTGCTTGGGGAAAGAAACATCCTAAACTAGGCACTTTGCCAAATAGTACTTCATACGGAGAAAGTCCAGTTTTCCTATTTGGAGTGTACCTTACTGAATATAGGGCTAATGGTAAACATTCAGGCCAAGATTTCCCTGTTTCAGCCATGGCCTTTTGGATTTTTTTTAACTTCAATGTCCCATTTAGTCTTTCTACTTTCCCACTGCTTTGTGGATGATATGGGGTGTGGAAAACTTGTTGAATTCCCAGAGCTGTCAAGACTTCATTCATTATTTCACCTGTGCAATGTGTACCTCTGTCACTTTCGATCACCTCTGGTACTCCATACCTGCACACCACCTCCGCAAGCAGCTTCTTTGCGGTCGCCGCAGCCGTAGCCTTGGCAATCGGGAGAGCCTCCGGCCAACCTGAGAATAAATCAAAACACACCAACACGTACTCCCATGATCCTGATTTTGGCAGCTGAATATAATCAATCTGCAGTCTCTGGAAAGAATAGAAGGGCCGAGGGGTGTGTTTGGATGGTATCTTGACTACCCTTCTCTGATTATGTGTAGCACATACCATGCATCCCTGGATTAAACCTTCTATACAGGTGGAAAAGCCTGGTGCTATCCAATGCTTCTGCATGACGCTCATTACAGCAGTTTTGGACTGGTGGGTTGGCCCATGTAACATCTGGGCGACCGCAGGGTACAACACCCTTGGAAGGCATCGACGCATCCCTCTTCCCCATACCCCAGTTGCTGCATTCAGACATGCACCTTCTTTTTCCCACTTTTCTACTTCCTCCTGGCGCACCTGAGCCTGCATCTGGGCTAAGGCATCCTCCGACACAAAGGGATTTTTGGGAGCGCTTACCTGGTGCATCGTTACCCTTGGAGTGGTCTACTGGCTGCTGTTTTTGCTGCTGCATCGGCCATTTCGTTTCCTTTACTCACCTGATCAGTGCATCTGGTATGTGCTTTAACTTTTATGACAGCTACTTCTTTTGGTAATTGTAATGCATCAATTAACTGCTGGACTGCGTCAGCATTTTTAATGGGATGTCCTGCTGCCGTCAGGAATCCTCTAGACTTCCAAATTGGACCAAAATCATGAGCTATACCGAATGCGTATCTAGAATCTGTGTAGATGTTAACAATTCTACCTTCAACTATCTTACAGGCCTCGGTCAGAGCCTTAAATTCAGCCTCCTGGGCCGACTGATATGGGAGCATTGGTTCTGCTTTGATTACTGCATTCAGGGAGACGATGGCATACCTGGTGTGGAAGGTACCTGAGTCATCTTGGTGGCGAGATCCATCTACAAAAGATTCAAAATCAACATTAAGTCTTTCAGTTTCAAACACTGTGGGTAGGCCTGCTGTTTCCTGTGCCATAAGCTGAACACAATCATAAGGAATCTCCTCTCTTGGATCTTCTTTGTACAATACCGTACCTGACCTCCCCCCTAGATCCGAGAGATGCAACAATGTGGCAGGATTAAGTGTGGTACATCTCTGCAAAGAAACATTTGGAGGCATTGAAAGTGCACATTGCAATTGAAGGTGACGTGCAGCTGAAAGATGTGCCGGCTGCACCTGGTTCAGTATGGTGTATACATCATGAGGTGTAAGTGCTGTCAGTGGATAATCAAGAACGATATCTGATGATTTGTGGAGCAATAGTCCTACAGCATATACTGCCCGTACACAGGACGGGGCACCCCTAGCCACTGCATCTAGTCTTTCACTGAAACAGGCCACTGGCCTTTGATTGTCACCATGTAACTGAGTCAATACTCCTGCCGCGTGTCCCTGCTGTTCATGGAGATACAGGGTGAATGGTAGTTCATAGTTGGGGGTTCCTAGCGCTGGAGCTGCCACAATCCTGTTTTTGAGGGAATAAAAAACAGTCTATACCTTCAGGAGTTAGTTTAAAAGGCACAATGGTGATACAGTCACAGAGAGGCTGCATGAGGATTGACACAGCATGTATCCACTGTCTGCAATAGAAACCAGTCCAAGAAATGTCCTAAGAGCGGCAACATTAACAGGCATAGGAAAGTTCTGTACAGCTTCTTTGCGAGCGCTGGTCAGATGTCGCGCCCCCAGTGTAATGCAATGTCCCAAAAAGATAACTGAAGATTTACAGAATTGCAGTTTATCCTTTAACGCTTTACAACCAGCTTGGTACAAAAACAACATATTATAAAAATAACATTGGCAAAATCAATAACTGTAAACTAAGCAGCATCCTGAGATATCTGGAACAAAAATGTATATATATATATTAGACACCACTGGAGTTTCCAGATCAGTAGCTGCATTAACTGCCCATAATTTTTGTACCAACCCATACACAGGGTTAAGTTGAAGGGGGGCTGGAGTTTGCTATGTGGGCACTGATAAGAACTGTCCTTGGACCTGCAGCTGCCTGCTTGCAAAATGTGGGCTAGAACTACTCCTGGCTGGTTTTTTTTTTTTTTCTGATACAGAACAAGCTGAATTCTTCTAACTTTTTTTTTTTTTAATACATTGTTCGGAGTGGACAGGGAAAACATACAGGACTACACTCTGGACAGCTTCAGTAAGTAATTGTTGGGACCTAGGCATATTAGTAGAAGTATATCATGATTTCATTGCATATATTGCATATTGACACGGCAACTGTCCTGCTCTGGTTGCTGGGACCTGTCCTACTTCTACCTGACCACACGTTTGTATATACGAATTAGATTCGTCCTGTATCATGGGTCCTCCTTTCTGTGAAATTGTTGCGGCCAGTCCTCCAGCATAGTGGAGTTGATTATTTGCAGCATCTACTATGACCCCAACATGTTGTTTCGTAAAATCCCCTGTCCTTATCCTAAAGAGTACATCATGACAGTGGGGTCCAGGAATAACATTGGAATATATTTCCTGAAAATCTTCTCTTTCCTCTGTGTATCCTGTCTCTGACGGGTGAATAATCTCTTTCCTCTGTACTAGCAACGTCTAGCGACATGATTTTACAAAGAGTGCTCTGCTTCAGTTCTGGTGTCATAGTGACAGTTCCAACCGGATAATACTCAATACGTGCTTGTAATTATAACAACACATCACATCCTAAAAGATTACATTGACCCCGTGATGACACCATTAACTGTGTGTGTACAGTGATTCCTTGAATTTGCAGGGAAATCTTTTTAGTGACGGGGAGCTGGAGAGTTGTCTGTAATTACTGAATTGTCTGCCCCCGTTTCCACTTGGAACTCAACCTCATGTCCCCCTGGTAGATTCACCTGTACTGTGCAATTAGGAATGGGGGGTAAGGAGACAAGGGGTTTCATGTGCAAGCTACCTTATCCTATGGGTGCGGCGCTAATTGGTCTTGGGGGCCTCCTGCAGGCGGGTCATTTGGATATGGATTAGTTGGACAGGCTGGATATGGGTTAGTTCTGCAATCCCTCCTGAAATGTCCTGGTTTCTTGCACCCGTAGCACAATTTCTGCCCATCTCCTGGCACACGTCTCCTCTCCCTGTTGTTTGCAGGACAAGTACCTACAGCATGTATCCTTGCTCCTCTTTTTGCCTGCGCTAAACCATGTTGTGCCCCCTGTGCTTTTCTGGCTAGATCCTCTGCTTTTACCGATCTCCAATCCGGTCTACTTACTTTCAGTTTTTCCTTGTCACTTCCTTTTTTTTTTTTTTTTTTTATGCCATTCATATTAAACTTGCCAGAACCCTCTCATTAGTCTTGTTTTCTTTGACAAAACCCATTTCCACCCAAGTTTTTCTTAGAGTCCAGAAATAATCTTTTGGCTCTTTCCTGAACTCTGTCTTCTAGTGTAACTTCTTTTCTCTGCCTGTCTATTTGCTTCTCACATACTCTGACCTTCGATTCTTACGTACTGTGTCTATTCCAAAAACCTATTCAACAAAATCTGAAAACTACTGCACTCTGGCTCTGCGTCTCTATGCTGAATGCCTGATGGGAGGGGTAAGTCGGGTCGCTGCGCAGTTTGTCACTGTGCTCTCCCTCAGCCTTCAGCTTCCTTATCTGTAGAATGACCTTGGTGTACAGCAAAATACCATCTCGCTGCTACCAACACTTCCTCCCTCCCTTATACCTTTGCTTGCTGTCACTGACTCCTGCATTCTTAGATCCGTTCCTACAAATATAATACTTGTATATCTCATTTATCAATCTATTGTATCTAGCTTCATTTGCCAATTTTTCCCTTAAATTTAGTGTGTTGATCCCTTGAAATCATTCCTATCACAGTTGAATATTTGATAGAAATCGAACTTAAAGATAACCACAGGGTTGTAATATTAACCCAGAAGGTGGGCATACTGACACTACTGGAGATCAGGATATAGCTCAAAAGGATATGTATCAGAAGGTTCATGACTGCTGGCTAATCTTGTCCTTCTTGTAGTGGGAGGCGTGAATCCAGGTGCTCTTGCCCTCGAGCTTCGGGTAGTATGGGTGGACAGGACCACAGTGTAGGGACCCTCAAATCTGGGCTGGAGACAGTCTCTTCTCATAAATTTTTTTTTTATATATATAAGGTCATCAGGCGAGAAATCATGCACCGTGTCACCTGTAAATTCTGGGAGAGAAACAGACACTGCAGAGTGGGTGTTAGTTAATTCTTTAGACAAAGCAATCACAAATCTGCTATTTTATCATTGGTTTCAAATAATTCCTGGTGCCTAATGTCTTCTGTTTTTAACATACCAGCATGATGGAGTATTGAATGTATAGTGGCCCGAAGGGTGGCCCGTGACTCATTTGAGTTTAGAGGATCATAGACTGGACCTACTGCATGGATGATGATATCAGCGGGAAGGTCCCCTGCATGGGTTGTCAGAGTCTGTCCAGGTGGCAAAGGGCCATGAGTGTATATATGAGCCATGCATTCTGCAGTGACGATGGGACCACCTGCTTGGGCTATTAATAGAGCCAGACCCCCTTTCTTGGAGCAGTTGGAGTTGGCAGGACTAACTATAGCACCAACCCGATGTGTCAGGATATCACCGTACCCTATGGATAATGTCACTGGATTTCCGTTGCGGTCTGTGTAATGCTGTGAATGGCTGGGATACCAGTTTTCAAGTACACCGGGAGCTGGGGGCCTGACCGGGGTTTCCGTGAATCTTACAGAACGACTGTCCTCTCTGAGGATTTGTGAAGGAGAGGAAGGTGCCCCATCTCTGGAGTAGGGGTGGAATAGGCCCTAGGACCAGGGGTTGACAATGATGGTGGGGGAATGGAGGAGGGAAGAAAAGATACTGGTGCTGCTGGGGATAGTGGTGGCTGTTGAGGGGCCCACCCCTCTTCTATCTCCTGATCCTCCTCCCCTTCATTAGATCCCATAATATCATGGCGGCGGCTTCTGATCATTGTTTGAAAAACTGAAGATTCATGCATTGCAGCAATGGCCGGGTTGGGGTGTGTGAAAGGGAACAATGGTGTTGCATCTGGTGCCATATTGGGAGCTGTGGCCTGCACAGGTGCGGGCGGGGGCTGGTAGTAGGCCCTGGTTGGTATCAGCAAGGGATATAGGCCTGACTGGGTGTGCTTGGGTGTCTCAAGATGGCCGCCGGAGGAGATGGGGTGTTGGTCATTTCCGGGTGTATTAAGATGGCCACCAGGTGCAGCAAGATGGCCGCTGGAGGAAGGGGAGGGACCATTTACGGGTGTGCCAAGATGGCTGCTAGAGGAAGTGGGTGTCCCAAGATGGCTGCTAGAGGAAGTGGGTGTCCCAAGATGGCTGCTGGGTGTAGTGGGAGGGGCATTTCCCAGTGGGGGCCAGGGGCGGGGAGCCCCACAAACACGACAGGACTCCGCCCAGGGCGGGTTCTGTTCACTACACACACGGCACACCCACCCTTCCGGTGATTTGGTGTCGACTCCATTATAGGGCGGTGGCTGGGGCGCACTGGGTACAGTGACGGGCATTATGGGGCTGACAGCCATTTTTATTACATCAACAAGGTCACATTCTGAACATTTTATATATCCAAACAAAGGCTCAGCATTTTCTGAACCTCCTGCACCGTCTACCTCTCTCCAGCCTTAAACTTTCAAATCATTTGCTACTCTGAGATGTGCTTGTGCTTGGTGCAGGAGTCCCTGATCACTTAACATTCCTTTTCTCTGGCTTACAAAATCTTTCCACACTGAAGGCTGAAGCCTCCCTGTACTGGGTAGGCCCATCATTTTGTATAAACTCCTCACATTTTTTTTTTTTTTTTTTTTTTAACAGCCTTCTTGCCATCCCGTGACTGAAACAATCTCACCAACTCCCAAAGCACCACCCTCTAACTTGTGGGGTTTTTCTGATTTAAACATGCGCATCATGATATTAACAGAGTGCAATGATCTGTCGCGACTCAGACCACCGGCGTCACTTGCAGGTCACCACCCGTCAATGCAGAGTCCCCCTCGATACACTGACAAGACAAAGAGTCCTCCTCCATTTGTCTCTTCCCTAACTGTGGATGGTGACTTTACAGCACAGTTCACCGTGACACTCTACACAGCACAGAGTCCCCCTCGATGTGCTGACACCTGGGCTTCTCCTAATGAGACTTTCCAGGTTAGACAAAGAGTCCTCCTCTATTTGTCACTTTCTCAGACGAAGAGTCCTCCTCTATTCGTCTCCTAAGGAAATTTGGATATGCGCACCCCTACCACAATTCTCTACAAGATACTAGAAATTTGGACACTTTCAAACTGTCACGGGAGGCAACTATCTAGAACAGAGTACAGTGACCGGAGGAGGAGGAAGTGGTGCACACGAGTACGCGCAGGCACGCGACATCACTCGTTCTGACAGTGCTGGTTCGGGACGTGGCGTAGGATCGCTCACGGTCTCACCACTCGACCGGTCACCCACTCAGACCCAAATAGACAATCACAATAGGACCTCACAGTGACTGAGACACAGGCAAGTGGGACACATATACAGGATATATGATCTCAACTTACCGTGTTCTGGAGGCTGCAGTCCTCGAAGTCAGTCACCGCGGGCACCACCGGAAGTCCTTGGACGGGTCTGGCGGGCAGCGAGCCGTTGGCCACGCCCCACATTGTGGCGCCAATTGGCGGGGTTGTCTCGTCAAACACTCGTCCTCCAGTCACTCCAGATTAGATTAAGAGCATGGGTCGACCAATCAAAGTATGAGTCAGACACAAGGCTGGTTCAAACTTAGAGCACGCTCAGGAATGGTACTAGTGGCACCGATCTCAGCAATGTCCTGTCTTTATTAGCATACACGGGGTTATATAGACATAACAAACAGGATGACCCACGTGGGGTAAGCTATATTCATCTAATATCCGGCCAGCCCTGATTGGCCCATGTCTCCAGAGAGATGTTGATGTCGTCTTCAATTGTTAAATGTCATTGTGGTCGTCATCAATGGCTTGATTCAACTTTGTCTGTCAGAAGTAGGCGTTGATCTGGGTCAATGTCTCAGGAACAGATGTTGGCGGATACTGGTGCTATCTTTGAACTAAGTTTCGATATGACTTGTCTTCAGAGCACAGAATAGAGGCAAAGCACACAAGCATATATATATATATGAAAATATAAGAATATAGAAATGGACATATGACATTAGACATTGGGCATATTATAATTGTCCTTTGCAATTGCAATCATGGGCAAACTGTTTATTGTTTAGCATCTATCATTTCTGATTAATTACGTCTTGTTCTAACAGGTTATAAAATGTAACGACAGGAAATGTAGCAGCGTGGGTTCATTTCTACATCTATGTAACACTCAAAAGGTGTGACATTTCATATTAAGGTTCAGCCTTGCAACACTCCTTGATGTGGTCTGGCCCAGACGTCTTGACATTTCCTGAAGCTGATGAAAACACGTCTCAGAGGAAACGGGTGTAGGATGGGTCGATGCTGGCTCTATCTTAACTGAAGCATTGTTATATTTGATATATCTGGTTTCACTCGACAAGGAAAAACTTATTGTTTCTTAAAATGGCGGCGATGAAACAAAATGGAAGCGAAGCATACATATGTATGAAAGAATAACAGTATATGAATATTTACCTTGACATCAATATAAGCTTTTGTTACTCATATGTTTGCAATTATATTTCTGTCTGTGATAAAAAAAACATCTGTCAAACAATCATAAAAACCAGAGGGCAACAGATCATGTGAAAATATAATATTTGTGTAATTCTCAAAACTTTTGGCCATGACTGTACACACGCGGCTCTGCTCCGCACACCTCGTACGCACAGGGCTCCTCACACCTCGTACACACGTTGCTCCGCTCCGCACACCCCATACACACGCGGCTCCGATCTGTACACCCATGCACACACGGCTCTGATCCGTACACCTCGCACATCACAGCTCTGCTACATCCACCCTGTAAACACAGGTCCTGTGCGCACAGAGAAGCAATACATGAGCAAGAGGAACAGATGCAGGAGAGGAGAATCTGCCACTCCCTATCTTCAGGGATGCACCGCCGCCTGAGGCAGAGAGCTCAACTTGCCTCATGGTTGGTTCACCCCTGACCACCAAGATTGGGTCAAGAAATATTTGTAGACAGATTTTTCAAAGGTTTTATGGACTGATGAGATGAGAGGGACTCTTGATGGACCAAATTGATGGGCCCATGGCTGGATCAGAAACAGGTACAAACCTTCACTTCAAATTAGACACCAGCAAGGTGGAGGTGGTGAAGTGATATGGGCTGGTATTATTAAAGGTGAGTTAGTTGGACTATTTCAAATTGAAAATAAACTCAAAATCAGCTCCCAAACCTTCTGCCAATTTTCAGAAGACACTTTGTTCAAGCAGTGGTGCTGGAAAAAGTCTGCATTTTTCAAGAAAACTATAGTTTTTATGCAGGGCAATATTCCATTGTTTGCATCAGAGTCCTTCTCTACTCGGCTAGCAAGTTTAGTATGATGCTAAGTCACTTCATGAGCTAGGATAGTCAAGGAGTCTGAGGTCAGTAGCCAGGAGGGTACGTCATAAGCAGAGTTAAGAGACAAAGGTGAAGTCAGGTAACAGTCCTAGGTCAAAATATCAGTTGAACAGTGGATAAGAGGAAAGGGATTAGAAAAACAAATGGTCAGACTAGATGACTGAGCTGTCAATCATTGCACAGACAGCTCAGCATGCCCCTGCACTAGACTGGATGACTGACCTGTCAATCACTGTGCCATAAGAGACAGTGAGGGGTGGAACAGTTTCAGCAACCCCTCTTCTAAGGGCCACCGGACCCCCAGGTTTTCCAGGAAACTTTATATGGAAGGCCCTGACTAACCGCTGGGCCTTAACATCTTTAGCTAGGACCCAGCATCTCTCCTCGGGTCAGTATCCCCTCTAGTGGATGAAGTACTGGAGGTAGTTTCATACCCTTGGAGAGTCCACAATGCTCTGCACCTTGTAACATAAATTGTCATTAACAGCAACTAGAGGAGGCAAGGATGAGGGCGATGTCAGCGAGGGGAATAACTCCTTTAACCTAAAGGCCACTGGGTTGACCATTTCCAGAATTTCATAAGGACCAATGAACTTCAGACCCAACTTCGCCCAACTTAAGTTTAATGTTTCAGAATGACATCCAAACCCTATCCCCAAACTAAAACAGGACCAACTGAACATCTTATATCGGCCTTCATTTTTTGGAGAATCTGAGCAGTCCCAATATTCTGGTGTACCTCCCTCCAGATATCCACAAGTCTCAGCACAGCGAATTGCACCCCAGGACATTCAGAGCTAATGCTAGAAAGCTCACTAAAATGGGGATGAAAACCAAAATTACAGAAAAATGGTGAGGTTCCAATGGACTGATTTACTATATTGTTAAAGGTAAACTCAGCAAAAGGTAAAAACGGAGAACAGTCCTCCTGCCGAGCTTTCACAAAGCACCTTAAAATTTATTCCAAAGATTGATTTGTCCACTCAGTCTGACCGTTGGTTTCAGGGTCGTAAGCAGAGGAAAATGACAAGTCAATCCCCAGTTTAGAACAAAAACCTCTAAATAATTTTGAGACAAATTGTACTCCCCTATCAGACACAATGTTAAGAGGGATCCCATGTAGCCTTACAATATGACAAATAAACAACCTGGAAAGTGTCTCTGCTTTAGGTAATCCTGACAAAGGAACGAAGGGAGCTTTTTTGCTGAATCGGTCAGCTGCCTCCCAAACAGCAGTATCCCACCAGACAAAGGCAAATCTGTGATGGAATCCATGGACAGATTATTATTATTATTATTTATTTTTATAGCACAATTAATTCCATGGTGCTGTACATGAGAAGGGGTTACATACAAATTTATAGATATCGTTTACAGTAAACAAATTTACAATGACAGACGGGATACAGAGGGGAGAGGACCCTGTCCTTTCAGACTTACATTCTACAGGATAATGGGGATGAAACAGAAGGTCAGGAGTGCGGCAGCTCTGGTGGTGGTGGCGGTGAGGCGGCAGATCTGGTGGTGGTGGCGAGGCGGCAGCTGTGGTGGTGGCGGCGTGGCGGCAGCTCTGGTGGTGGCGGCAGCCTGGTGGTGGCGCAAGGCGGCAGCTAGGGTGTGGCGGTGAGGCGGCAGCTCGGTTGGTGGCGGCATGGCGGCAGCTTGGGTGGTGGCGGCGAGGCGGAAGCTCGGGTGGTGGCGGCGAGGCAGAATGGTTATTGCAGGCTGTAGGTTTCCTGAAGAGATGGGTTTTCAGGTTCCGTCTGAAGGATCCAAGGGTGGTGGATAATCGTACATGTTGAGGTGTGGAATTCCAGAGGATGGGGATATTCGGGAAAAATCTTGGAGGCAGTTGTGTGAGGAACGAATAAGTGTGGAGGATAGCAGGAGGTCTTGGGAGGATCGAAGATTACGTGAAGGAAGATATTGGGAGATTAGTTCAGAGATATAGGGAGGGGACAGGTTGTGGACGACTTTATAGGTCAGTGTTAGTAGTTTGAACTGAATTCGTTGGGGAATTGGGAGCCAGTGGAGGGATTTGCAGAGGGGAGAAGCAGGGGAGTAGCGAGGGGAGAGGTGAATTAGTCGGGCAGCAGAGTTGAGTACAGACTGGAGTGGTGCAAGAGAGTTGACGGGGAGGCCACAGAGGAGGGTGTTGCAGTAATCAAGGCGGGAGATGATGAGGGCATGCACAAGAGTTTTAGTAGATTGAGGGCTGAGGAAGGGACGGATTCTGGAAATGTTTTTAAGTTGGAGGCGACAGGAAGTGGCAAGAGTTTGGATGTGTGGTTTGAAGGACAGGGCAGAGTCGAAAGTTACTCCGAGGCAGCGGATTTCAGGTGCGGGAGAGATGGTGATGCCATTTACCATAATAGATAGATCGGGTAGGGAAGATACGTGAGATGGAGGAAAGATAATGAGTTTGGTTTTGTCTACATTGAGTATTAGGAAGCGAAAGGTGAAGAAGGAGGATATGGCTGATTGACACTCCGGAATTCTGGACAGCAGAGAGGTGACATCTGGGCCAGAGAGGTAGATCTGAGTGTCGTCCGCATACATGTGGTACTGGAAGCCATGGGACTTTATGAGTTATCCTAGGCCAAGGGTATAGATGGAAAAAAGTAGGGGCCCCAGGACAGAGCCTTGAGGGACTCCAACAGAGAGAGGGCGGGATGAAGAGGTAGTGTGGGAGTGGGTGACGCTAAATGTGCGGTCAGAAAGGTAAGTGGCGATCCAGGACAGGGCAAGGTCTTTGATGCCATGGGAAGAAAGAATCTGTAGCAGTAGGCAGTGGTCGACTGTGTCAAAGGCAGGGGACAGGTCAAGGAGGAGGAGGATGGAGAACTGTCTGTTAGCTTTGGCTGTAAGTCATTAGTAATTTTTGTCAGGGCAGTTTCAGTGGAGTGGTGGGGGTGGAAGCCAGATTGGAGGTTGTCAAGGAGAAAGTTGGATGAGAGGTGGGAGGAAAGTTGAGCATGGACTTGCTGCTCAAGGAGTTTGGAAGCAAACGGGAGCAATGATATTGGGCGATAGCTGGGCATAGCAGTTGGGTCAAGGTTTGTTTTTTTGAGGATGGGTGTGATGGTGGCATGTTTGAAGGCAGAGGGAAAATTACCAGAATATAACGATAGGTTGAAGAGATGGGTTAGGGCTGGGATGAGCGTGTTAGTGAGGTTGGGGAGCAGGTGGGAAAGGATGGGGTCAAGAGCACAGGTGGTGAGGTGTGATTTGAAAAGGAGATGAGTAAGCTCTCCTTCAGTGATGTTGGAGAGGGAGGTTAGTAGGGAAGGGCAGAGGTCCGGTATATGGAGTGGTTGGGGTGGTGGAACAGTAAAGGTTTGCCTTGTTTGGTCGATCTTATTTTTGAAGTAGGTGGCAAAGTCCTCGGCAGAGATGAGGGGAGTTGGAGGTGGCAGTGGTGAGCGGAGGAGAGAGTGAATGTGCTGAACAGTTGTTTTGGGTTGTAGGATAATGAAGATACAATGTTTGTGAAATAGGTCTGTTTAGCAGAGGTGAGGGCCATTTTGAAGGCAAGTGTAGCTTGTTTGAAAGCAGTGAAGTCGTCTGGCAGGTGTGTTTTCTTCCAATGCCGCTCCGTGACCCTGGATGATTGTCAAAGTTTTTTGGTGAGATTGTTGTGCCAGGGTTGCCTATTGATTCTTCGCACTTTGCCGTGCGTGAGAGGGGCGACTGAGTCTATGGCAGATGTGAGGGTGGTGTTATAGAAAGCGGTGGCGCTGTCTGTGTCGTGGAGTGAAGATATGGAGGACAGAGGTAGAAGAGAGTCTGAGAGTCTGTGAATGTCTAGGTGTGTGAGGTTTCTGCGAGGATGTTCCAGTGGCTGAACATAGGGGGCAGGTGAGAAGGACAGGGATGAGAAGGTGAGTAGGTGGTGGTCTGATAGGGGAAGGGGTGAGATTGTGAGATTAGATAGGGAACAGAGGCAGGTGAAGATGAGGTCTAATGTATGTCCATCTGTGTGGGTGGCTGTGGAGGACCACTGAGTAAGTCCAAAGGATGAAGTAAGTGACAGGAGTTTGGAGGCTGCTGGCTGGCGGGAGTCAATAGGGGTATTAAAGTCACCCATGATGATGGTGGGGATGTCAGCAGAAAATGAAGAAGTCAGCTAGAGAATTAGTCAATGAAGGCAGTGGCTGAGCCCGGTGGTCGGTATATGATGGCCATTTGAAGATTAGAGGGAGAGTAGATACAGACCGAGTGGACCTCAAAGGAAGGGAGGATGAGGGAGGGTGGGGGTTGGATAGGGTTGAAGGAGCAGTTATTAGAAAGAAGTAAACCCACGCCTCCACCATGTCTGTTCCCAGAGCGAGGAGTGTGGGTGAAGTGGAGGCCACCATAACTCAGTGCAGCAGGGGAGTCCACAGTCTTTCTGGAATTGGTAATGAAGCCAATTTCCCAGCTGGCTGGTTATGACTGATTTTAGTGCATGTGCAGACTTCACAAGCAGTTACAAAACCTTTAATATCATTATGCATAGATGGCAGCCAAAAAAAATTTAGCGATGGCTTTATGTTTAACAGTATCTCCAGGATGACCACTCAAGATGGAATCGTGAAACTCCTGTAACATACACAATCTTATGTACACCAGCACAAATAATTTGGACCCATAAGTAGCGTAAAGAGCCAATGCCTGAACTTTATGGATCTCCTCTTCCAACTCCGAGGTTACCATATAAACCACAATACCCTTATGAAGAATGGAGGACAGAGGTTCTGGAGGAGAAACTGATTAGGACTGCAAGATGATGCATCAGCTTTCACATTCTTGAACCACGGCCTGAATGTGATAGAGAAATTAAACCTAGAGAAAAACAAGAACCATTTGGCCTGTCTGGGAGTTAATCATTTAGCTGTTTCTATGTAAGCTAGATCCTTGACCAAAACCATGAAATTTACCCCCTGCATGTAAGGTCAATAAGAGGTTTAGCAATTTGAGAAAAGCCCTTGATAAATTTCCTATATTAGTTGGCAAATCAAAAAAAATGTAAAGCTTTAAGGTCACAAGGTTGAGCCCAATCAATTATGGCCTGCACCATTTCATGGTCCATTTTAAACCATTCTGCTGACAAGATAAATCTCAAGAATGAAATTTCCTGAACAGAAAAAAACCCATTTCTCTAATTTCACAAAGAATAAAAAAGATCTCCTTCAACCTATGTAATACTACGCCTGGTGAGAGTCCAAATCTGGCAAAAAAAATAGAATATCAGCCCTTCTAAGACCAATTTTAGAAAACCACTCAGCCCCCAGAAACTGATTATATAGGTCGGGAATGAGTGGAAGTGGGTAACTATTTTGAACATTGATCTTGTTTAGTTTTCATAAATGGAGACAAGGACGGAGGCTGATATCTTTCTTTTTAACAATGAAAATCCGGCAGTTGCAGTGGAGGAGGAAGGACTGATGTGACCGTTCCATAAACTTTTGTTAATATATTCTTTCATGGCTGTTGGTTCAGGCACAGACAGATAGTAAAGTTGAGCTTTGGGTAATTTTGAATCACAAGCACAATTATAAGGACAATGGGGAGATAGTATCTCTGCCTCTTTATCCGAGAACACATCTCCGAAGTTCTTTGAGTACCCCGGCAGACCATTCAGATTAGTCAGACTAGCAGAGCATATTTATACTGACTTTAGACACTTTTTGTAGAAACTGGGGCTCCATTATACAATTCCCTTCTGACACCAATCAATAACAGAACTGGGAAGAAGCAGCCATGGATGTCATAGTACCAGCCCAGCCAGCAAATTATCCAAAACAAGGCAGGAGATGAATTCAAAGTGGAGCGTGAAATCTACCGTTATCCTCTTGACCAAACTCTGAGCTAATGGTGTCTTGTCAATGGTGACAATTTTAAAGTGTCTAAACAAACTGTCTCTAATTCTAACTGTAGAACCAGCCCCGATTCAATAAAGTTAACAACAGACCCGTAGTCAATAAATGCGAATGCTGATAACACCTGGTACTTGAAGGAGAACAATGTATTGTGAGACAGTGAAGGAATATGTGTTGAATGGGGTGTACATTTCACCTAGGTACTGTGCTGTATGGTATAAGGGAAATGTGTGGCTTTGTAAACCTAGTGGTAGAGAAAGGTCACTACACCTCACATTCAGCACACACTTGCAGTTCAGGCCTGAAATCACTCAGGTGTTAATTAGGAGACCAGAAGTAGGTGTGTTGAAACACAGTCAGAGAGCTGGTTTAGTCTGGACAAGGGGTCCAGGCACAGAAGGTGTCTCCAGGAGTGGGAGCTGGCTCAGTCTGGACACAGGAAGGTGTCCCGGCACAAGAAGCAGTCTCCAGGAGTGTGAGCTATCTCAGTCTGGGTGCAGGAAGGACCCCGGACACAGGAGTAGTCTCAGTGCGAATCCGTGCGAATAGCGGCTGAATAGGAGTGGATCTCTCTCAAGTCTGGACGCTGAAGGGGCCTTCAGACAAAAGCTGATGCTGACCTTACAGCCAGACAGAAGATGGCATCTGAAGATGTTTTACAGTTGGCCGGTTCCCTGGCAAAGACTAAGGTGAAAGGAGGAGAGCTGAGCTTTAAAGGCAGGACTCTGAAACTGAACACAGCACAAGTGGATGCTGTTGAAGATGAGAAGTTGCCGGTGTGTGGTGTGGATCTGCATCATGCCAAGGACTCTGAAGGTGATGCTGCAGAGGTGGAAAAAGCCATAGAAGTGGTAGACACCAAACCAGATGCCTCATCAGTAGCTGCAACTCGTGAAGCTCAGGCTGGAAGTTCGGCGCCCGGAGCCCCAGCAGTGTTCCCGAGTGATACCAAGGATCTGGATAAGTCACAAGATGAGATTTTGAGACATCAGGCTGGCGTTGGTGAGCTCAAGCGCACTTTCAGGGAGGCTACATCGGAGCCACGTCCCAACAAATGGGAAAAGCGATGTGTCACTCCGTTGCCGCTACAGACACACGGAAGCCCAGATGGGATGCAGAACGTGGTGGAAGAGAAGAATCCGGCGGGTTCTGAGTATACAGATGCCGCTATCAAGGAGAACTTGAAAGCTGGAATAAATGGAGATATTGGAGACCAAAATGATGTGACTGAAGAAGTAGAATGTAAGACTGACGGTAGGGCTTCTGAGCATGTCCTACCAGAAGAGCCTGAAGAAGGGGCTGAAGACATAAAGGACGTCCAACAGGTACAAGATAAAGTGATTACTTCTCAGAAAAAACTCCGAACTGTGATGAAGGAGCGTGATGAGAGCCATGAGCATCTTCTGGAGAAGCTCAATGAAGTAAAGAAGGTTCAAGGGGAACTGGAGAAAAGTGAAAAACCCCCTATACCTTCTGTGATAGTTGGTGACACATGGTCAGTGCACCAGGGACAGGAGGTACGTGAGTTTCTGAGGAAGAGTCAGCAGAAGTGTTCTGATGTACCGGGTCGTACTTCTCTGGCCAGGCACTATATCGAAACTGAGCCCGGCCCTAAGGTCAAGATGAAACCGTGCAGGATACCCGAGGCCCGCAGAGAGCATAGGCCTGGGAGGGTACAGGGTAGTGCGGATGCTTCAGATGAAGATGAAGCTGATGAGGGCCATGACTGGTCCAGAGTTCACTGTCTCTGTTGGATTGTTGACCAGCCCTCCGGTCTGGAGAAGAGGGAGGGGATATGTGAGACAGTGAAGGAATATGTGTTGAATGGGGTGTACATTTCACCTAGGTACTGTGCTGTATGATATAAGGGAAATGTGTGGCTTTGTAAACCTAGTGGTAGAGAAAGGTCACTACACCTCACATTCAGCACACACTTGCAGTTCAGGCCTGAAATCACTCAGGTGTTAATTAGGAGACCAGAAGTAGGTGTGTTGAAACACAGTCAGAGAGCTGGTTTAGTCTGGACAAGGGGTCCAGGCACAGAAGGTGTCTCCAGGAGTGGGAGCTGGCTCAGTCTGGACACAGGAAGGTGTCCCGGCACAAGAAGCAGTCTCCAGTAGTGTGAGCTATCTCAGTCTGGGTGCAGGAAGGACCCCGGACACAGGAGTAGTCTCAGTGCGAATCCGTGCGAATAGCGGCTGAATAGGAGTGGATCTCTCTCAAGTCTGGACGCTGAAGGGGCCTTCAGACACAAGGAGGAGTATCTGTGAAACTCCATACTGGTAACATATATCATATGTGTTGTTTTGGGTCAGGCTGGTAGAGCCGGGACCCGGATAGACAGGGCAATCGATCTATGTGTAATTAGTGGCTAGACAAGCCTAGGTTTTTCTGTTTATGCTTTATTTTTATCTGTTTGCTGTGGACTTTAATAAAACTGGTTGCGGCCAGTTTTTTACATCAGAACTGCTGTCTGAATGAAACTGTTTTCGTGCCATTCTGTCTACCCAGACAGCGATCCTAGAGCTATATCCCCTGGAAATGCTACAGTATTTTATCAGAGGAAGAAAAAGGTACCTGGAAGTGTGGATTACCTCCTCTGCCATCACTCAGACTAAGAAGTTCTCCCGATGGTTTGTTTGACTGAGGACAAGTTGGATAATTCTTGAGAAAATGTCCAGTTGCAACAAGTCAAAAGATTACGGTTTGCACCATAACTTACCAAGAATGATTACTCTAGAGCATAGGAATTGCATTTCTGCCATAGAAAAAAATTGAAGAAAGCGCTATATAATGTATATATGAAATATGAATCTGCAAAAATTGTTATGAAAAAATGAAAGCTCTTAGAGCATAGATTGGCCAATATATGTATGCCCAATTACCACGTCACGGTGTCCTTCGTATATTGGGTCCCTATTGTTGTGAATGTGTTAGAAATGAATTCTGAGCAGAAGCTCCCTCTTGTGGTTACAAACAGTACTGAACCATTCAATGAAGATTGGCAATCAGGAGTTACAGACTGGTCTTATATAAGGGAGGTTCCCTCCCATCATGGTTGCCGGTGATCAATTGTTCTTGTCTAAACTGTGGTTCCTGGTTCACTTGGAAGCTTGCTGAGTCTTGCCTGCATCTTCTGCTATCAGATAAGATATTTTCTGCTTTTATTTTTGTGCTTGCTTTTTGCATTGTTCCCTGCACTTCTGTGGAGGTCAGCCAGGTCCCCTCCGGGGGCTTGTGCTCCTCTCAGTTTATCTGAGCCACTGTTATTTGTTCATTTGCCTTTTCCAGTTTTTTCAGTGGCTGCGGCTTAGTTTTGTGACACCAGAGAACTAATTTAGGTGGTAGAGGTCGTGTGATCTCAGGTGTTTTTGCAGTTAGTAGAGTTGGTATTTTTTAGGGTTTTTTGGATTGCAGTAAGTGTCCTTCCTATCCTTTTCTGTCCAGGTAGATTGGGCCCCAACGTTTGCTCATACTATTTTCTGTCTGTGTCTGTATTTCCTCTTGTCTAAACGCCATTACATGTTTGGGGGCTTCCTATTTTCTTTGGGGATCTGCTCCGGGGCAGATAGCTTTCCTCTTTCTATCTTTAGGAGTAGTTAACCTCTCAGGCTGTGACGAGGCATCTAGGACCAACGTAGGAACGCTCCACGGCTGCCTTTAGTTGTGGTGGTTAGTCAGGGTACTGCAATCCAGTAGATTCCAACCTCTCTGGTGTATTGCCGTTTTTGCCTGCTCTCCTCAGCTACCAAATGATAACAGTTACTGTTGTGAATGTGTTGGAAATGAATTCTGAGCAGAAGCTCCCTCTGGTGGTTACAAACAGTACTGAACCATTCAATGAAGATTGGCAACCAGGAGTTACAGACTGGTCTTATTTAAGGGAGGTTCCCTCTCATCATGGTGGCCGGTGATCAATTGTTCTTGTCTAACTGTGGTTCCTGGTTCACTTGGAAGCTTGCTGAGTCTTGCCTGCATCTTCTGCTATCAGATAAGATATTTTCTGCTTTTATTTTTGTGCTTGCTTTTTGCATTGTTCCCTGCACTTCTGTGGAGGTCAGCCAGGTCCCCTCCGGGGGCTTGTGCTCCTCTCAGTTTATCTGAGCCACTGTTATTTGTTCATTTGCCTTTTCCATTTTTTTCAGTGGCTGCGGCTTAGTTTTGTGACACCAGAGAACTAATTTAGGTGGTAGAGGTCGTGTGATCTCAGATGTTTTTGCAATTAGTGGAGTTGGTATTTTTTAGGGTTTTTTGGATTGCAGTAAGTGTCCTTCCTATCCTTTTCTGTCCAGGTAGATTGGGCCCCAACGTTTGCTCATACTATTTTCTGTCTGTGTCTGTATTCCTCTTGTCTAACCGCCATTACATGTTTGGGGGCTTCCTATTTTCTTTGGGGATCTGCTCCGGGGCAGATAGCTTTCCTCTTTCTATCTTTAAGTGTAGTTAACCTCTCAGGCTGTGACGAGGCGTCTAGGACAAACGTAGGAACGCTCCACGGCTGCCTTTAGTTGTGGTGGTTAGTCAGGGTACTGCAATCCAGTAGATTCCAACCTCTCTGGTGTATTGCCGTTTTTGCCTGCTCTCCTCAGCTACCAAATCATAACAGTATCACCAGCCAAACATCAGGTGGTGGTCCTCACGGACCATAAGAATCTGGTTTATCTGGAATCAGCCAAGCGACTTAATCCTAGACAGGCCAGGTGGGCCTTGTATTTCACACGTTTTAATTTTGTGGTTTCCTTTCTTCCTGGCACTAAGAATGTTAAGGCTGATGCCCTCTCGAGGAGTTTCCTTGCGGACTCTCCTGAGTTATCTGATCCTGCTGTTGTTTTGAAAGAGGGTGTAGTTCTTTCCGCCATCTCGCCCAATTTGAGACTGGCTCTGGAAGGGTATCAGGAGGATAAACCCGAGCACTGCCCTATTGGGAAATTGTTTGTCACAGACCGTTGGAAAAAGAGTGTGATGTCTGAGATTCATTGTTCCGCGTTGGCCGGTCATCCCGGAATTTTTGGTACCAGAGACTTGGTTAGTTGGTCCTTTTGGTGGCCTACTTTGTCTTGTGATGTCAGGGGATTTGTGCAGTCCTGCGGGACTTGCTCTCGCTCCAAGCCTTGCTCTCGCTCTAGTGGTTTGTTGATGCCATTGCCTGTGCCCAAGAGACCATGGACCCATATCTCTATGGATTTCATTTCCGACCTCCCTGTTTCTCAGAGAATGACCGTTATCTGGGTGATTTGTGATAGGTTTTCCAAAATGATACATCTTGTGCCATTACCTAAGTTGCCTTCCTCCTCCGAATTGGTGCCTTTGTTCCTTCAGCACGTGGTTCGGTTACACGGCATTCCTGAGAACATTGTGTCTGACAGAGGAGTCCAGTTTGTTTCCAGATTTTGGAGGACTTTTTGTTCTAAACTTGGTGTTCAATTGTCTTTCTCCTCGGCTTTTCATCCTCAGACCAATGGACAAACTGAGAGAACAAACCAGACATTGGAGACTTATCTGAGATGCTTTGTGTCTGCTGATCAAGATAACTGGGTCTCTTTTTTGCCTTTGGCTGAGTTTGCTCTTAATAATAGGGCTAGCTCTGCCACTTTGATGTCTCCATTTTTCTGCAATTTTGGGTTTCACCCTCGATTTTCTTCGGGACAGACGGAGGCTTCTGTCTGTCCAGGTGTTGACTCTGTTGTGGAGCGTATGCAGCATATTTGGGACCAGGTAGTGGAGATGTTGTCCCTCTCTCAGGAGAGGGCCCAGCGGTTTGCCAACTGGCATAGGACTGATGGTCCTCGGTTTGAAGTGGGGGACTTGGTCTGGTTGTCCTCAAGAAATATCCCTATGAGAGTTGCATCTCCTAAGTTTAAGCCTAGGTTCATTGGACCTTATAAGATCTTGGAGATCCTTAATCCTGTTTCCTTTCGTTTACTTCTTCCAGGGACATTTAAGATCCATAACGTGTTCCACAAGTCCTTATTGAAGAGGTTTGTCGAGCCAGTGGTTCCTATGGCTGCGCCTCCTGACCCTGTTTTGGTTGAGGGCAATCTGGAGTATGTGGTTGAGAAAATATTGGATTCTCGTTTTTCTAGACGGAAACTCCAGTATTTGGTTAAATGGAGAGGTTATGGTCAGGAGGACAATTCTTGGGTGTTTGCTTCGGACATCCAAGCTAGGAGACTGATCCATGCGTATCACAGAGCTCATCCTGACCGACCTGGTTGCCCAAATGAGGGTTCGTGACCCCTCCTCAAGGGGGGGGTACTGTTGTGAATGTGTTAGAAATGAATTCTGAGCAGAAGCTCCCTCTGGTGGTTACAAACAGTACTGAACCATTCAATGAAGATTGGCAATCAGGAGTTACAGACTGGTCTTATATAAGGGAGGTTCCCTCCCATCATGGTTGCTGGTGATCAATTGTTCTTGTCTAAACTGTGGTTCCTGGTTCACTTGGAAGCTTGCTGAGTCTTGCCTGCATCTTCTGCTATCAGATAAGATATTTTCTGCTTTTATTTTTGTGCTTGCTTTTTGCATTGTTCCCTGCACTTCTGTGGAGGTCAGCCAGGTCCCCTCCGGGGGCTTGTGCTCCTCTCAGTTTATCTGAGCCACTGTTATTTGTTCATTTGCCTTTTCCAGTTTTTTCAGTGACTGTGGCTTAGTTTTGTGACACCAGAGAACTAATTTAGATGGTAGAGGTCGTGTGATCTCAGGTGTTTTTGCAATTAGTAGAGTTGGTATTTTTTAGGGTTTTTTGGATTGCAGTAAGTGTCCTTCCTATCTTTTTCTGTCCAGGTAGATTGGGCCCCAACGTTTGCTCATACTATTTTCTGTCTGTGTCTGTATTTCTTCTTGTCTAACCGCCATTACATGTTTGGGGGCTTCCTATTTTCTTGGGATCTGCTCTGGGGCAGATAGCTTTCCTCTTTCTATCTTTAGGTGTAGTTAACCTCTCAGGCTGTGACGAGGCGTCTAGGACCAACGTATAAACGCTCCATGGCTGCCTTTAGTTGTGGTGGTTAGTCAGGGTACTGCAATCCAGTAGATTCCAACCTCTCTGGTGTATTGCCGTTTTTGCCTGCTCTCCTCAGCTACCAAATCATAACACCCTATCCTGTTATGTCACCTCTCTTGGGCAAAAAGCCTATAATTTATGAGGCAGGAATGGACCAGCTAATCTGCTTAAAATCACCTTTGGCTATTGGGAGTGAGAGTGCACATGTCCAAAAAGGTTAATAAAAATAGACAAGAACATCTAAGCTAGTGTGTGTTAGGGTTCCCGCTGCTGCACAAGGGGAGTCTTGAACCAGTCCCCCCTTCATCTCCAGCCGCATTGGAGCCTGCTCAGCAAAGACATCAGTCCCAGCGTCTCACCCGGTCTAATACTGTGCGGAGACTTGCTGCTGCCTCTTCAGGTTCTGCTATTGTAGCCAGTACTGGTCAGTGGTGAGCAGACGTCTTTAGGTCTAAGTCCTTTGCTGCTTCATCTGAGCATGCCCAGGGCAAGATCTCCCATTGGAGATCAAGGGTCACATGCTCAGACACAGCTGCCAATCCTATTGGTCCTTCAGGAAGGTTCTCTGGCTGCTATAAAAGGCTGTCCTTTACCGCACAACCGTGCGCTATGATCAATTGCATTATGTGCTTTGCGCCAGTGTGATCATGCACGCATGTGGTTATGGATCGGCTGAAATAAGCCCCTAGAATACCGGCACCTCCGGTGAGGAGATTTGTGTGCACGTGGTTAGGGCTTGGCTGAAATAAGCCCTAGAAAACCGGCTTCTCCGGTGAGGAGATTGCTTGATTGCGTTGCTGTCTGCATGATCACGGACTGCTATCCGCACAGCAGTTATCTGTGTATCCCTGTGGGGTTAACAGGACACAGTCCATATCTCTGCGTCTTTACCTCAGCGACTGTGTGGTGTAGCAGAGTTCGCTTATATCTCCATATAGCGCTGCGGGATTCCCGCTAGCGGCTCTGTGGATTAACAGAGTTCGCAGTAACTGCCACAGCGCGCTATGGCGTTTATTTTAGCGACTCTGTGGGATAACAGAGTTTGCTACTTACGCCATCTTACTAGCAGCAGGCTCTGCCTGCACGGTGGACGCCAGGCTGCGAACTCACCTCTCTACATCTTATATTTGGTGCGTTCCGCAGACCCTAACATAATCCTAGTGCCAGGGTCTGGCTAGTAAAATGGCGGATGAACAGAGTTTACAGCTGTACATCCAGCAGCTGGAGGGTAGGTTGGCGGCTGTTGAGCGCACAACCTCAGCTGTGGATGTTACCGCAGTCGCTGTTCAGGCTGCTAGCGCAGCTGCAGCCAGTTTGTCCTCTGCCACCTCTGCCCCTACATTGTCCCACCTCCCGCTTCCAGACAAGTTTGCTGGTGACAGCAAGCAATGTCGGGGATTCGTGAGTCAGTGCTCCATACACCTCGAGCTTCTGGCTGCACGTGTCCCCACAGATCGGGCACAAGTGGGCTTTGTGATAGCTCTTCTGTCGGGCAGAGCGTTGGAGTGGGCAACGTCGCTGTGGGAGCGCGACGACCGTGTGGTGCAGAGCGCTTCTCGTTTTCTGGAGGCTCTGAAAAAGGTTTTTCTAGGACCTCAGGTCACCCACGATACGGTGCTCCAACTGCTGGCAAGTACCCAGGGTTCGGCTTTGGTCAGCCATTTTGCTGTCCAATTTCGGACTCTGGCCTCGGAATTAGAGAATGTCCAGTTGTTACAAGGTGGCACGGGGTTGTAGTTATGCCTGAGTCACTTAAAGCCACAGTCCATAAACAGCAGAATTAGTCAACACACCGGCCCCTTGCACATGAAATGTTAGTCCTGATCCCAACCCTGGGTCACAGTTGGTTACCTGAGTCTTTCAGCTGTTCTTCACAA